>JANCMC010040816.1:2319654-2330365 GCA_024363005.1 Charaxes varanes
CGGAGGCTGCACGCGCAAGCAAACAATGAAATAATAATAAAAAAAGATAGTCTATTGAAGTTTTGTAATACAAAGCCTCTACAGCGACACGGGCTTTAAAAAAATTTAGCCTAAGCGGTAAGGTTAATAATCTCCTTATTAGGCATAACGCGGATTTATTCCAAACGTTCGTTTTTTTTTTCAAGTCTATTTTTACATGTTGACGAAAACTGCAATTGGTAGCTTTCAAAAAATGCTGAATTAAAAATCAAAGTCTTTCTATATTAGAACAAGATAAAATTTAAGTATTAATTGTACTGTTATATTGAAAATACCCATATTTGCGTTGGCACGTAGTGGCCGTATACCAAGTAGCAACCGAAAATTCGTGGCATCTCAATACTTTTCTAACTCAACTGGTCAAATACTCGAACAACGCAATACTTTTTGGAGTTAGTAATGTATAGTTGCCCAGAAGACTGCGCTTTTGAGTATTTCCATTTTGAATATTATTTTTATGACTAATAAATTAACCCAACATTAACCGCTAAAATTTATTTGCCATTTGAACTCTAAAATATAAAAAAATCATAATAAAATATATACCTATCTTTTAGCTGACGTTCCGAATTATAAAATTAAAGTTAAAAATCATAGTAATTTGATGCAAATTTTAATATTAACATGATGCTGTCACTTCAAGATGTAACTAATATATCTGGAAGAAGTAAAGAGATACTTGCATCTCTATTTACTTAAAAATGGGCGTTTGAAATGCTTAAATGTCACTCCAATTTGAGTACACTTCAGCAAAGAATCTAACATATAATGAGATGGCTCTTTCAAATACTCTAATTTGACTGACATTTGTTCAATAGTGTGGTCGTCATCTACGACGGCTAAATTAAACACAGAAGTATTGTTATTTAAATGTATATTATCCAACTGATATCTCGATAGTCACTCACAATTGAAAAAACTCCACATCCAAAGTAATTACATCAAAGCTACTTACAAGTTATCGTTTCGATGTAACGATTTTACCATTATTTTAATAATTAAAAATAATGTAAGTATTCTTACAAGACAAACTTGAAACCTTATATTTGAGTGACATTTATATGAGTAACCGGTTGTAAGAAGATACTAAATCTTAGATATAGTTAAAAATTGCCTCACGGGCGTGTCGAGACGTCCATGTAATGCTTTTCTCTGTCAAAAACTCGAACTTAAATGGACCTTATTATTATAGGATAAAGTATATATTGTGTTCGTGGTTTTGACGGCGTAAGTCAGTGTTGCTATATATAGAGATTAGGGTTGTCACGTTGGAGCGATTTTCGATGTTGATTTCGTTAGATTTCTCAATATATTTCCGTTGAATATTTAATTTTTTCCCTATATTTAAGTTTTATGACATTTCTTCATGTAATAGGACTTTATACTTAGAAATCAATTTCGAAAACGTATGCGGGATCAACCTAAATGCTTTGTTGCGGCGTGATTGTTTTTTTTTTCACTATTTTTTTGTATAATTTTTAATTTTATTCATTGTTGACCATTGTAACCGAGGTTCTTGTTCGGATTTGTTAATTAATATACGTTATCTGTTTTTCGACAGTTTTAATCGAAATGCAACAATTTTGATAGAAACTGTCTTAATAGTCAATTGGATGAGGACCTCAGTCGTTTTTAATTTACAAATGAATCTTAATTAGCCAAAGATATTATCGCTAAATTGTTGAGAATCGCTGTATTATTAATAATATTAAATATTAATTTATTATTTTAATATAATTATATTGTATTTTAATATAATGAGAATCGGTTTGCGGGGCTCGCCTCACTAACTAATTATGTAAATTACGTAACAGATTTATATGATAGAGTATATATTTAAATGAGTAAATTATTATTAAAAAAAGCGTTTTATTTTTTAAGCTACCTTGTACGAGAACATTTAAACCGAGTATCTTTACAACGGAACTTTTAAGGAAACAATAAGAGAAATGGTACGTTAAAAATTCTATTTTTTTTTTAATCCTTGTTTATTATAGCCAATCTATAAGATTACTAAATGTATTTTGATGCACTGGATTTACCATAACTTGGAAAAGGTTATAAACTTAATTTAATAGAGATCTCGTATAAATGAAGATTTTTTCATTCATTAATATTCTAAAATTATTAAACGACGAAATGAAACAATAACATAACATTATGGAATCAGAATAGTTTATTAAAATATTATTTACAAGATATCATTTTAATTTTTATAATATGGCGCTAACTACTCTGATGGCAATAGTTTAGTATTATGTGTGATCAGTACAAAACACTACCGCATAATGTGCAGCAATCAAATATAATAGCCAGTTCAAATTTTTACAACTAAAATTATCAGTATTGACAAGAAAATATGTCAAACTGTTTGGTAATAGGATTGTAAATCGCTTTTCATATGTCGTAGGATTTTGTACTTCCATTTGTTTGTACAACATTTATAAAGAGATTTTTAAAATCGCAATGTTCAGGTATTTGCCTTTATAACACGACCTAATGTTGTACATCCAAATGTCTAAATTCTAAAACTAAAATATGTACAAAACTTTACACTATATTATATCTAGAATGGAATAATAATGTAAATCGAAATATATTTTGGAATAAATAAATTCAATATATTTTTATCAACATAATATACAAATATGTAACAACATCGAAGTCATAAATGTCTTCCTTCAATCAACACTTTCGCTTATAGTTTATAAAATCAACTAGAAGCTTCAATCGAAAAGTTTCCATTTCAATACTCTAAGGGAATTATTTAATATTATTAAATTTTATTTAAAAAAAAAATACAAATGCACATACAATCATTCAAACATTTCAGTGTTGAAAAATAAAATCCAAAATAAATTTTGTAAGTATTAATTTTAATATTTTACAAAAGAGTATTGCAAAACATTTTATTGCAAGTGCCAAATTTAAAGTTCCAAAATTCTAATCTTTACGTGACTAGAACACATAAGTTGAGACATTTGAATGAAATGTAATAAATTATAGGTGCACTAGGTGTATTTTTCTTTCCTTCTATTTATTGACTTAAAATCATCTGTTTTCGGTTCGATAAGGCCGATATTATCTTTTAACGAATTAGATACGAATATATATGGTTTCTTATAATATAATACTTTCACTGTAAATATTCGTTATATCCTATATTTTTATTATTGAAAAAATTGCTCGTCGGAAACAATGTAATGGTCAGTAAGGAAATGAAAACTTCCCAACTAACATAAAAATAGAGTAAATTAACTACATATATACAAAATAGTATGACTTCAATCTAATATGTACCGTATGTCAAAGCCATAGGGTCTACAATAGATCAATAATCTACTTATAAAGAAGAAATTCCTTTGTACAATTTTTTTATCACGCAAAGATCAAAGTTCATATTTTGAACGAATTTAACAATAAAGTTAGGAATGGAATTTGGAACACAGAATATCTAATACTATAGCCAAGCACTAGATTAAATGCTTTAACAAGTGGAATACGCCATCTCATTAAGGCCGGGCGCAGACATCCGCTGTTTCATATGTCAACACAGCATAATGATACTATGTATACAAAATGCTGATAACAATTTTGAAATTTATTTCAATGTGCTCAAATATTTACTCTCAGTGTTACGACACTTACAATGTACTGTTGATGTGACAATTTCTATTTATAGTCATAAAATTATTGTGAACAGTAAAAAAAATGCCAATTGCACATAAAATATTTAAGAACCAATTCCTATAAAAGAAAATATTTTAGACGTCGGCAGTTTAACTCCCGACTAATCGCTTTGGTACTTGGTTGATTTAGCTTAAATCAGAAAAATATAAAATCATAAATTTTTACAATATGTATATATATTAAGTTTTGTTCATTTTTCTTCCAGCCAAATATTGTGGGGTCTGACAAGCCCTGCCTCTCTGCCTGCAGATGATAGAATAAAACTAATCTTCTATAACAACCCTGATTGCTACGTGTGCCTACCCCAACAAGTGTTTTAAAACCACAAAGTTAACCACATCTATTTTATTTTGCTAAGATTCTTTGCGGGACATCTAAGAGATTACGTTAATCTATGATGCGTTAAAAATCAAGATAGTCACATTAACTGTATTTGCAATTGAAGTTTTTGAACTTCCAAAATACGCTTTATATAATAAAAAAATGCAGTAACAAAAATGTAAAAAAAACTAACAACACGAATGACTAGACAAACGTGTCGTAACACATATACAATGAGAAAAAATTAACTCTGTATCCAAGCGTGGCAACTGAGTATAATATTGAACTTTTTGTCTGTGAAAAATATCACATCTTTAAATAAGAAAATAATTAAAACCATTGCAGATAACGGTCCAAAAGCACTAAATATACAATAAAATACCAAACCATGTAGACTTGGTAAACGCATTAAACTCATTGTCAGGGTAACTGCACACGTTGTTTTACAAATACGGTGGGTATAACATACATATGATGTTTGGAGTACCGTCAACGTTTTAGAATACTCATGTGCGAAGTATATATCGTGTAAAATATATCACAAAGTTCTAAACACAAAAACTGTCACACTTTCAAATTCTAGTAACCTATCGGGTTCCATATACACTGTTTTACAGGTAGTATAAATAATGTTCTATAACCACATTGATCGTTATGGACCACCTGTTGTAGCACACTTAATTACACAGTAAGACTAGTAATTAACTGTTGACAGAGCTTTCCATACTCCCTCTGGTCACCGGATATCCGCCTCATCTTCAACCCTTTCTTCTCTTTCGTTTTATTTTCACACACCACAAGCTCAATTTGGATACCACCAGAGTACTCCAAATTTAAAAATCCCGTCAAGGCTTCTGCATCGTCGTGCCTTTCCTTCTGGTCTCCTGTTTCCACAAAGATATTTTGCGGTGGAACTCTAGTGTTTATCGTCTCTTTTAATAATTCTACTATCCTATGGGAATCTAATTGGGAACATACGGTCGAAAGAGCGACTTCGTAATACTCTTGAACGCAGGAAACCTTTTGAGGACTTAGTAATATGGGTATTTTTTGTTCAGCCGGCCTACATATCTCCGATAACCTCAAGTCCATCGTCGAACGTTGTAGTTTCTCGATCTCGTGACTATCGTCACATTCTCGCGGCATGTAAACATCTTCGCAGTATTCCTTAACTTCACCTAAAACTCCCTGGGCAGAGAATGAAGATCGTGGCGTTTCGCCCTTCTCTGAAAAACTGCTTCTACCAAAATCACTTCTTTCGGAAAACGATGATCTTCCGAAATCGCCGCGTTCGGAAAAACTACCGCGGTCGGAAAATGAAAAAGATTCTCTGTGATCTGAAAAACTGCCTCTATTTTCGCTGAAGCCAGAACTTATAGAAACTATATTAGAATAAATGGATTGAATATTTTGTTCGCAATTTGGGGACGCGTTTGCGGAATCGTTGCTGAGAGAATCGTCGCTAAATCCTAACGATTTGTCGCTGCCTCGCCTCGCAATCTCCTCGGTTAAATATTTACTAGTTTCATCAACGCTTTCTTTGGGTGAGGGCATTTCTGTGTCCTTGTCGATTAATTCGTCTTTAGGTTCTGCCTGCTCCGTTTCCTGGCTGACTTTTCTGCCTATCCCCTTAGTTATCGACGGTCGATCGTCTAAATCCGAAGGTTCGGAGATGACGAACTGCGGTAAAGGATATTTTGAATTCTCTAAGCTATCAACGCTATCTTCAGAGGAAGACGCGACTAGAGTTATTTCGGAACCCAAACAATCTGTCAGACTAATCTGCGGATGAGTCGATGGATAAGTTTGGAAATTCCGTTCAGAAAATTTAGTTTCGCCGTTTTGGGACCCGTTTCCGATTTCTTCCTGGATCATATCTAGGGGGGAACCGGGGTTAGATATGGGCGAATTATTGAGAGATCTATGTGCGACTACATGAATTTGAGGGTGAACCATGGGGTGAAGTTGAGGGTAGCTTGTTTCCATTTCTACATTGCTACGTAAGTCTAAAGGGGTGGCGTTTGCTTGGGGTGTTCCTCTCGTGATGGAACCAGTGTGCAGGTAACTGAGTCCTTCGGTTATTTGATGTAAAGGTGACCCAGGGCTGGCGGGAGACGTGTGGCCAGATAGGAGTCCATAACTGCCATAAGTGTGGATGGATTTAAGAACTTCCTGGGAGAGGTGGGGGGAGTAGAGGTTGTTAAGGTTAATGCCTATTTTCAGCGACAGGTCCTGAAAACGAGAAATAAATTCTAAATAAGTAAAGTTAGTTAATGTATTCATAAAAATATAACTAAAGTATATTCATGGCTGATTTTAGTCCAATATGCATAAAACAAGCATAGAAAATATGATTCTAAAATATATTATTTGTCTATATTGTAGCTTTGGTACCCCTTTAGTACTTAAAAATGAAGAATCGACGATTTATTTATAATTTCGTTAAGCTTGATGAAGCATAAAGATAAAAAAAATCGATAAGTTTCTATCGTGTTAATCATCATTAACAAGATAGAAACTTATCGATCTTTTTATAATTTTGAAGTCGAAGAAGTCGCATGTTTTAGGAAGCTTTTATTAATATATAAAAAATATACACAGTAAAAAGTTTTTAATCAAGACTAATCTGATGGAAAACTACCTGCGCCGCTAAATCCCGCGTGGGGTCTGCTGACATAGCACTCAAGTCAAGCGTAGGGGCCGACACTCCTGTGTGGATTGGGGAACCTGCAGAGCGAAAGTCAGACTAAATATAATTCACTTTACCTATGCGTTATTACAATATTCGCAGGCTTAATTTTTCTTTGGGGCGGTAAAGAATGGTATGTAGTAATGAAATAAAACATATACGCACCGGGTACAGAGGCGGCGGGGGTGAGTCGCTCGGCGGGTGGAGACGCGCCGCCCGCACCGCGCCGCTCCAACCCGCGCTGAAACAGCTTTACAATAGAGCGCTACAAACAACTAAATTTTAATATTACAGTCACGTTTTAATATATTATTGAAACACCTTGCAAGATTATGTATGTGTAAGGATTATCAGAGTAATGGGCACATTTAGGAATAAATGTCAAAAAAACGGAATTGTTTCGATTTTTCTGATGCGAAGTATATAATTGTACACGCAAATGTGTTATTTAATGGGAATTTTATTCCAATTTACATGGTTGTAATACTCTACAGTGAAGTTGGGAATTTGGGGTTACAACAATTTACGTGGAAGGTATCGCTTTATAGGCTATTTATATATCATTACGCTAAATTTGAATCTATTTTTTCACCTAATTTTACGCGGACGAAGCTGCGGGTAACGGATAATGTCGTTATATTTGTGAATCACACACGGACAAATTACATAAGGAGGGAAAGAGGAAGATAGTGTCACACCTACTTCTGTCACAAGTGTTACCTACTCTTTGCTAAGAGTACCTTTTTAGTTAACCCCTTCTACTGAAGGGGTAAACAAAAAAGGGTAAAAAAATATATACCTAAAGCATTCCTAATAATAATAAAAAAAACTATCAAATTAATCAAGTGAAAAGATCATAAAAACTTGGTACTTATTAACTAGTACTAGCAACACTTAAAACGTAAAGTTCAAGGGTATTCAATTTCGTTCGATAGCAGCATGTTTAAACTTAGTCTGACGTCAAAGGTAAGTAATCCACGCGACGGAACGACTTTTAAATGTATAATTAGGCAGTTTTGAGTCTCAGAGTATTAAGAAAGTTGGAATTTTAATCTTGAACTTTAACTACAGAAAGTAAAAGGATTAACTCAAAACTGTTCTATTTTCTTATCTCTTTTAAATTTAGAATATTTGTGTGAACAGTTAAACTTTAGAAGTCAAGTCGCGGGTATCACCTTGTTTACAATAAAACCACTTATGTGACTGCCGGGACCAATTAGCAAATTACTATTGAGACGCGTATATCAAAACCATTAAGCGAATTAGTCAATACATTTAGTACACATATAAAGAGCAAAATTTTAATATAAGTAATGGAATAGTAACACGAGGGATGCATACGTAAAAAACAATTTTATCACGACATGAATCTTTCTAAATTTTAATTTACCACTATAAAGCTAGTAATCTTAATTTTTACATTTCTGTAGAAACAAGTTAAAATCTTTGATTGATTCACGGTTATATAAATCGCTGATTTATGTAACCGTGAAAAATAGGGGCATAATTAAAGCAAATGCTTTAATAAAGCGTATGCAAATGCATACGTTTAAATACACTTCACTTCGGTAATAGACTGCGGTGAGATAGTCGCAGGTGCAGAGGAAGTGGAGGAGTCTTAAGAATAAGACCACCACAAAGAAGCAAACGGCGTAATGGAAAATCACAGATATAAGATTTATGATAGGGTTGAAATGGACGTGACTGGTTCAAAATAGGCAGTTCTATTCTAAAATAATTCTTTATGAGAGAGAGGAGACCTAGATCCAGTAGTGGGTTGGCAATTGACATAATAAATAGAAATGAATAGATAATTTTTAAAGCCATCGAAATAAAGCACAAGATGATAATCTAAGGCAGTGCTTTAGAATTAGGAAATGGGCACAAGAACACATAAAAATGTTAAGTTTATGAGTAAGATGATGACTAACTGCAAAACGGCGTTGATTTTCTTTTTATATCACAAATTCTGGGACGTGGGTTCAACGATCGACCGTGTAAAATTAATTGTTATGGTAATCGATAGTTCGATGACAGTCTATACATCTGTTAAGGTTTTGCCACACTTGGATGAAATAACCCGTGAGTTAGCTGTTTCTTTAATATGTGCTGGAGCTTAGATGGATGAAGGTAGATAATAATCTTTTTACTGCACTAAATCAAATGTCTTTATTGAGAAATTGGGTTATTACAGAAGATCTTAAAGCTAAAAGAGTACTGCCAAATTCCGCTCATAGCGTGCAATATAATAGGTATACCTTCATATTAATTAAAATTACGTAAATAGCATGAAACGAAGATTTTAATTTAAGAGTTTTTTTAACCAAATTTAAAATTAGAGTCAAGTTAACATTGTTCATTATTAACTATTAATAGTTATTTATGTTCACTATAAATAAATTGAAACCTATTTTTATTTCTAATGATCGGCAAGTGCTCATTTCGAACATGGTGGCAAAACGCGACATCATTTTAGCATGGTCTCGAGATTTCTTCCTAATCGACTACACATATTCTGGATGAGTATGGATTCAAAGGTTGGTGCACTTTTTTTTTCATTTACTTAATAAATGATTTACACGTACAGTCAATTACTATCCATTTACCAGCGCACACCATTACGACGTTCGCCATAAATGAATCTTATTGCCTCTGTGATAATCAAAGCTGAAGGCATAATATTCTAAATTTTTGTGGCCACCCTGGAAATTAATTGAATGAAAAAATTTGACCACTGCGCGACACTAGCATATGTAAAAACGAAAGTAAATTGATCGAATTACTCGTCACATTAGTTCTCGTTCCATTAACTTATTAGTGTTAATTGCGAATACTGGCACGTAAGATTTATAGCTATTTAATCATCTAATGCTGTAGCATTCAGCACACCATTACGAAACGTGTCTTGATCGTTGTTACAAAGCCGCCGGGGGCTGCAGTTCGTTGACACCGACTAGACTTGCAAAATGCACTGTCTACATTCCAATTACATGACATGCAATTATAGATTTTATATCTACAGCAATACGATGTACAATATCATTAAAGTGGTTTACATGAAATTAGATTTGTTCTATTGGGGATTTGCATTTAATTGGAGTTACATTAACAGGCGTTTGATCTCGTGATGTAAATGCGTTTTGAACTTGTCTCATTCCTGTTGTATTAAATTTTAGAGGTGTGGCTGGAACGTTGCCATGCTTAGATTGAAAACTTTTGCTCCAGGCTTTGATAGTATTCTTAAAATATTTTTGGTCAGAATTTAAGTATTCTTACTTGTTTTACTGCACCGTCTACATAATCCTCGCAGACGTTTTTAGCATAGAATGTTTCTACGGGAAATGTTCGTCCAGGGATAGTGAAGGTAGGTACGTTGCCGAAAAATGTTGAAAACTTGGTAGAATCCATGGTTGCAGACGTGACGATCAGCTTCAAATCTGAACGACGTGCGACTACCTGAGGATAAAATATAAATTTATTCATACAAGATAACTAAAAAGAGGAGGAATTTATGGCCAAAGTGGTCGGCACTTGAGTCGATCGCTATGTTAAGTAGCTCTTGCTGCGACCGGGTGATAGATTGACGACCCATTCTAAAACTGTTTTATATTTGATATTTGACTTCCTACGTGTTTTGAAAGTCACATGAAATAGTGGGACCCGATTAAAGTCAGTGAGTGATATTAGCCGTGATATCGTGGGGGTTCCGAGAGTAACGTCAGATGGCAATCGATGGCTTCTTAACTCGCCATAGCCACACCCTCTGCAATCTAAGCGGACCCTGGTACTAGACCGGGATAACGCTGCGAAGAAATAAATACAAGATAACTAAAAATAAGGAATTTTTCTCTGTTTAATGGTTGATACAGTTTGTCAAAAAGGCCTAGGAGATAAAATCATTGATTATATTTTAGAAAAAGAAATATTTGGTAATGAGTACAAGATTTCCTTTCAAAATTTGGAAAAGCAAAT
>JANCMC010040816.1:2330465-2354546 GCA_024363005.1 Charaxes varanes
AAATCAGCTTTATCGTAAACAGATTACGTTTATCATAAATAAAAATGACAATAATATAGTAATAACTTATAATAGCAAATGTATTAGTGTATAAGAATCTATAGATGAAGAAAATCAATTTGCTTTATCAAGTTAATCCAACGAAGCATGATATTACAAATAATCGAAAGCAAATGAAGTGTTGAAAACGCCAATAAATTACAGAGTGCCCAGCTGAGACATTTTATTAAGCGAGGGTGAACTTTCTAGCAAAGTGAAATTATGCTTTCAATCCATTCCATATTTATATATTTATTATAGCTTCATTTCTTTTTCTTTCCAATTTCTATATTCCTATTCGTAATATGTATGTAAATATTTAGTTAGCTGTATCGGCCTTTTGTTGTTAAAGTTCCCGAAGCCTTCAGGGAACTTTATCCAGTGTTAACAGTGTCTATAGTAACATTGCTCCGGCTACTTGAACGATATCGTCACTATTAAAAGCTTACGTCTATTATTTTATTAGTCCCACAAGTCTAGTCTTATTATCACCTCTTCTATGCTCGTTATTACCAATTTTGAAAAATTGCTTTTACATTATTTCATTTACCTATTTTGCTTAGCATATCACAATGGTTGTAGGTTTTATTGCCTGTCATTGACATCTATGTGCCTTTCATGCCATTATATTAATTTTCTCACTTCATTATTACGTATTTTATGGTTCACTGCCTCTTTATTAATTTTTACCACCATAAATAAGGCTCGGTTGATAGTGCACAATCATGGGGGTATTTTTTTGCGTATTTTGTTTCTACTGTCAGACATTGTGGTTATTCTAATTTATATCGTTAATTTTTTTTATTCTGTCAACGATTTCTTGCTTTATATAGACTTCTGATTGGCCTTTATTTACTTTTTGTTAGTATTTTTAATTCACAATTTAAGTGTAATTTCCATAGCCCAGTCAAATTAGCCTAAAAAAGGAGTAATTTTGCATAAATTTGCATAAAGCTCAAAATTGGTAGGGTTGTTAAAAACATCATTATAAATGAAAATCTAAAAAGTGCTCATTACTTCGAACTCCTGAAAAAAGTTATTTGAGGTCAAAGGTCAGAAAATATCGTTTTCCGCGAATTTCAGTTAACCGTTAAATGTCATCATAAAGTTGATCAGGTAAGCATTGTAGATCACATCATAATCTAAACAAAATGTACCAATATTTTTTTTCCTAGGAGCCACAGTTTCTAAAATAAAAGGATTCAAAAAGTTGTATTCTGTTTTTACATTTACATAAAAAAAATTGAAGTACCTTTTCGTGACAAAGATATTATTTTTTTCTTATTGCATATAACTATACATATATACACTACCTATAATAAAACACAAGTCAAACATTTGTGTCTCCAAAAGGGTGGATACTATATTGATGAAGCTTTCACTACCAGTACCTAATGTTACAAGGAATAACATAGGCTAATTTGCTTTTAGAAAAATTAGGATATCCCAAAAAAAAATAAAACCCTCAATATTTAACAGAATCATTGAACTTTTGTGACCTTTGACCACAAACAGCCTTTTTTAGAAGAGGATTTCTGATTACATTCATAATGACGTTTTCAATCTTATCAATTCTAAACAGTATGCAAATATATCCATCTCAAATGTCTAAATTGACTGGACTATCTTAAGGTCTTTGATTTGATAAAGTTAAGTCTGATATTCATATTTATTACGACTTCCAAAATAATAATATTATCTTCAAAATGAAGGATTGTATATAAGTAAGTTTATAGCGGATTTTAAACGCGACATTGATCATCACAAAGCAACTTCGCTAACGAAAATGTAGTGTGTCTTACAGTTATAGCATCTACAATGTTCTTTAAAGCTTCTTCTGATTAATGGCAGATGACAGAGCATTACGGTTTAGGTGAAACTTAACGATATTGGTGCTTTACACGCGAGTAGCTTCAAGACAATTTAAGCTCAACAGTTCAGAAAATTGGATACAATTTATAACAACAATCTATCTTTATCCATGTCGTGCAATATGTTAGACATGAAAGTTATTATCGGAGATGGGATGAGGATTGGATGATTGGCTTTTTTGGTCATTGCATTTGCTTTTCTTTGCTTTCATCGTTTGTGTTTAATATGACCTACTATATTATGTTTTTCACTCGTCGTTAATAACAAATCAAATGATGTTTTATTAATGTAGATTTTTACAAGTTTTTTGAATCGACAAATATTTTAAAAGCTACCACTAATTCGAGAAAAATCAGCAAGAAACTCGTTAGCCAATCTTTTAAAAATTATTCTTACAAAAATGACTTTATTAAATTTGTAATTTAACTACAAAGTACAAATCTGGTGCGACTCAATTCCAGGTAGTTACATCTTTAATAGGCTCGCTATGTTAGGCAGCTTTTCAGGGTGATCCATTCTAACGGGGGTTTTCAAAAAATTCTGATCTCCTCTGTGTTTCGGAAGGCATGTTAAACAGAGGATCCGATTTATGTAACTCAGTGATTAGTTGTGAGATTATGGGGTTTCCTAGAATTACGTATGACTACAGTAATTTTAACTCTCCCCACATCCTTGTAATTTCAGCGAACCCCCTGGTACTAGATCAGGATAACCCTAGGAAGAAGAAGAAGAATATTATGTTTTTACTCGTATTTCTTTATTGTTGCTATTTATAGGAATGTTATCCTCTCGATTGGACATGGAACTCTTTGTATTGAAAGTTTAGATTACCGTGTTGTATGTATTAAAAAATGACGTTCTAATGTTCTCTAGAATATCTTTATAAGATATGAACAAAATGACAAGCATTATAAATGATTATAGAAAGCAATTATAAATACATAACCTGATAGGCATGGTATCAATTATTACATATTAGTATTTGTATCTTGTAACATTCGTCTTATCACAAACTAGTATAGCTATCGATACTTAAGTAATTATTATACTTTTATTAATTTTTTACATATAAAACCTCTTTATCAATATTATTATTAAGCTGAACTTCCGTAAAGCAGCATGAATGAATTTTGCAATACGAGTACAGTTATAAACAATGTTTCATCTCATGTCGTAGCCTGCTTGCCCTAACACCTGCACGCAGGAGGATTTAATGGCTCCATCAGATAGAGCCATTGATGTGGCCACTTTCTGGGCCGCTACTGTACAACTACTAATTTTTATGAAGTTTGTCGTTGAATCGATAAGAAGAAGAAGAATTACAGTTATGAATAAAAGTTGTAAGAATATCTTTTTAATTAAAATTTATTTATTTTATTATTAATGTTTAATAATAAAATAAATAAATAAATAAAAATAGTATAAAAATGTTATGGTACCGTCATTTTATTAGATAGATATACGTGTTTAATTGTAATTTGAACGAAATCAGTTTACGTGGACAAAAGAGAAAAGTCTTTAATATTTCGCAAAATTCCAACATTGTGACAATAATGTCTTTCGCCGTCTAGACAATCAGCGTCTGAACGACGTTTAATTTGCAGCAAGAGCTACTTAACCTAGCCATCGACTCAAATGCCGACCACTGATTAGGCTACGACCTCCTCACACCTTCTTCTATATGAACTACAGTTGTGTCAACTTTTATACTCCTCCGTACGCGCAATTTTCCTAAAATGGTACCTAAAGTTTTCGCTTCACGTATTAATATAGAAAAATAAACCATCACTTGTGGTTTAATACACAGTTGTACTTATTTGCCTACAAATAGTACCAGTAATTTATTAATTAAATACGACAGTTGACGCGTCAAAATGTGCAAAAACCAAAAACGATAAATTAAACGTTAAACATACCTTAATTAGACCTCGAACTTAGGGAAATCCTTAAAAATATTTATATTAATGCTTAAGGGGGAAGATGCGTGAAAGGGGTTAATTTCGTTAAAAAAAATTGGATTTTAAACTTTCATACGCGATCAGGAAATATGCGCGAAGAAGGTTACTACACCAGCCCGATCCAAAAGCCCACATTACACCAGCTTAATACATTTGTATGTTTTTCTGTATATACATATACATATATATGTATATACACATATAAAGGATTAAAGGCCACACGGACGTCTGTTCCTAAGGTAGACAACTTAATGCCTGTGTTATGGGCCACAGACGTCCTTTATACACAAATATATTTTTTTGTAGAAATGTATAAATACATACATGTAGATAATACACTCAGACTCGAGACGGGAATCGAAACCACGACCTCCGGAGCGGAAGGCAGGGTTACGGGTCAATGGGCCAGTCACGTAAATCTCTTGCGCCGATTGTCTCTGTAATAAATAAATTCAGGTTAGTTACAAAATATCTTCTTTTCGAGTTTAGCGGAAGCCAAAGTGGACAACTTTGAAAAATTGAACCCTTTAACACTTTTTGATACAGAGTTGAACTAAGACAAGGTACGCCATTACTTATGGCCCACAAAAACCTGATGCATGCGCACGCATAGCGCCCAGTGCGACCCTCAAGGAAAATCTCAAGAAAAGTTACTGAAGTTTTGTCCACAAGTAATAACAGCTTCGATTGGGTCACTGTGAATTTGTGTATAAATAACAAGGGCCAAACTCGAAGACAGTACAATGGAGTGATTAGCGACGACCATGAATTATTGCAACACCAGAGGCTCACAGATGAGCCTCTGGTGTTGCAATGATCAGATGGCTTTGAGGAATGAGTGTTTCTTTTCTTGAAGGTCCGTAAGTCGTATCGGTTTAGAAATACCGTAGCTGGTAACTGATTCCACAAAGGAATTGTGCGAGGTTAGAAGGTTTTAGGGAATCGCACGGTTGTGCTCTTTATGGCAACGAGGTGATGAGGGTGAAATCCCAAGTTCTGGTTTTGTTTTATAAGTTTAACGGGCAGACGAGTTAACGGATCAACTGTGATCAGGTGGTCAGCGTCGAAAGTACCAGCGCCCACAGCAGCAGAGGCGCTGGTACTGCGTTGCCGGCTTCTGATGATTTTGTTGATCCGCCCTTTAAAAATCCGCATATCTAAGTTTTTGGGAATACCGAGGTATCTTATATTGGCCTTTAAATCTTTCACGGATGATTATACACATCCGTTGATGGCTGTGCAAACCAATCCTAGATCGGCAGGATTTGCCACTACAAGTAGAGAATTTCGCGGGACAACTTAATTGAGGGTTGCCGCTGGCGTTTAGTCTTCTAAACGCAAGTCAATCGACTCAGTCATGGTGCTGGACATCATGAGATGTTGTGCTTCCATGGATCCTTATCATCCGCGAGCCGCTCCCATCTACCATGCTCAATGTTAGGGAAGGCAACTGAGTCCATAATTTGCAAGTTAAAGTAGCTTAAATTCATTTATTTGCTTGATTGCGAGTTACATACATAGATTTTTACATAATAATAATTTTGCCAAATAAATAACGTGGCCAAAATATACATAACACTTAATCAAAGCAGTATTGGCCCCCAGACTCGGATTCCCTGTATCTTGAGGCTCACCTTCCAATGAGGATTATTATGTATTTGTAAAATAAACCTATTTAACGTTAAAAATTTTCAAACACACTATAGCTAACACACACACGCACACACACACAAAACACCTCTATATATATTATATAATTTTAGCTATAGTAATACATGATAATTCTCATTGCATACGTCTGTATGCAATGAGAATTATCATGTAGTAAAAGTAAAAGTTGTAGTTACAACCTCACCAAAGTCTACCGAATTTACTGAAAGTCACACGGACCAAAGGTTTTCACGTCCGACAAGGGACTGCCAAAATTCGATAAATTTCAAGTACCTCTGAAAAACAACCATCACGAGATATTAAACTTTGCGGGTGATAAAATCGCATTAAGTAGATATGTGACAGGTACCTATATAAAACAACGCGTTGGTCCTCATTATCAAATGATATAACATCAAGATGCGATCTGGATATATTATGTAAGTTAAACTAATCTTTTTTTGAGTGTTTTGATAAACATAATAGCTAAACTTCTTTATTTATGTTTTTTTTAGTACTAAATACACCTACGTATCTCATCATCATCAGCCTCAGCCCGATTCAGTCCACTGCTGGACTACGGCCTCTTCATGGGCACGTCATTTACTTCTGCTGTTTGCCAAGTGCATCCATTTCTTGCCCGCTGCCTTTACGATATCGTCGCGCCATCGTGCTGGTGGTCTGCCGATGCTTCTATGTCTTGTGCGCGGTTGCCAATCCAGTATTTCCCCAATTTTACAAGTAATGTGAAATAATCAATATCACATATAATAATGTCAAGTTATACAGAGTGAAAATTTATATAAATTATTTGGAATAGAATGTGAACGTATTACATTTATTTATTTAAGTAGGTCCTTTATATCAGGGCTTTTTAAACTTTTTTATATAGCGACCCCCTTCAAGCTTAGGAAATTTTAAACGACCCCCTCCTCCATATAAACGGAACCCTAACAATATACCAAAATGACTATTATTAAAAGGAATTGGAAAACAAAACCATTATAATGCTTGAAAAGCAAAAAGATAAGAAGTACGTCAGTAATGATTCTTGAGATCCATATTCGCATAGTAGTTAATTAGCATAAAGAAAATAATATTAAGTAATTAAGAATAATATGGCATCACATCATTGCATTAATTACTGCAATAGATTTTCCGCGTCCGCTACATCAAATAATTTTTTAAAGTTAAAAGAATTCCTTTTTTATCAAATTTCCTTCAAAATCGTATTCAAATCGTCTTCATTCCGTTAACTAACAAAGCGATGACAGTAAAAATAGGGTGTCAAAATTGAGTCAGAAATAAACGGATTTTTTCTTATTTTCCATAAAGCACTATCTAATGTTTCGCGTTTATAAATCGTAATAAAGTATAAAACTGTATTAGATTTCTCGAATAATACTTGTTTTTGGATATTTTAAGTTTTATTTCTTAAAATTATTTTTAAATAGAAAAAAAATAAAAACAATTTAAAAAAATGCTCTGGTGTGCGATGCCATTGCACCTGATTGTAATTGATAAATTTTAAACTGGAACAGTGAACCCCAATAAGTTAAAGCTTAAATAAAGCATAACGGCGAATGTAACTAATACAAGAAACAAATAACATTATAAATTAAATGAAATTATAAATTGTTTTAATTTTGCGTAAATCTACTAACCGGATTTAGATAAAATTTTCTATCAGTAATTTAGTCTAACCTATTTGGTTTTTTTACCATAATATTATTTACTGCAAACTAAATGTCCCATATAATAGTCACGTACTGTCCAATAGAAAACAAGCCAAGTCTAAATGATAGAGGTGACACACACAAATGAAGTCGCAGGTTACAGCTATTTTTCTTATATAATTACTCATATAAAAATTTATTGCAGACATTACAACAATTATTGTTATATTATCTAAGGCCATTGATCTGAGAAGAGTTTAAAGTAAACTCATAATGTATTAATGAAGAATATACCAAGTTAGCAGCAAACAAAAGTTATCTTGTTTTCTAAAAAAAAATATTTGTGTATAACAGGCGTCTGTTACCTATAACACAGGCATTAAGTTGTCTACCTTTGGAACAGGCGTCCGTGTGTCATATAGTCCTGTATATATTTATTATTATTTATAACCTGTATATATTTACAATAAAGCTATACAAATAAATAAATTTAAGTATTTGTTTGTAACATTGAAACAAAATCATTTTACTAAATGCATACCTCTGTTAGTATGTACTGTTTGTAACACTTTTGGAATAAATGTGTTTTCTTTCTTCTTTCTTTCTTTCTTTCTTCTTTCACCTTTATGTGAAGAATTATTGAATTATTGAAGTTTACCTTTATGTGAAGAATTATTGAAGTTTCCGTTTTAATGTGATTTTTGAAAGAAAGAAAAATACTTTTAGGAATAATGCACTGCAGTCTTACAATAATTAACTGAAAGTAAATATTTATTTATTTATTAAAATACAACTTTTTTGTTTATTTAAAAGGAAATATTCTCAAAGTATTTGAGAATATTTCCTTTTATTAGAATAATGATATAAAATATAAAATTGTTGTATAATATTAGAATAATGTTGGAAAATTGTAAAATAATATCAGAAAATATTTAAACTGGAGCTGAGAGATCCAGATAAAAACTTCCTAAAATTGACCCAATATTACGAAATATTCCAAGACACAACCTCCCTTATAGTATTCCTTTAGTTCCTAAAACTGACCCAATATTACGAAATACTCCAAGACACAATCTCCTGTATAGTATTCCTTTACTTCCTAAAATTGACCCAATATTACGAAATATTCCAAGACACAACCTCCCTTATAGTATTCCTTTAGTTCCTAAAATTGATCAATGGGGACGTGATACGATCAACCGCGCGTGGATAGTGCATAATTTCAAATTCCGTTACCATTATTCCTCAAGGACTAGTAAATAGGCCAGTACTATTCCGATATTACTGGAACTGGAATGATTATCGTCTCTTTTGATAACATACCAGTTATTATGTATTTTAAAATCCATGTCATGGAATACAAAACCGTTTAAAAATTTTCTTCTGAACAATTTTTATTTTATTTTTGTCTTTTAAATTAGCAAGCAGCATGCAAAATTAACAAGATTTTGCTGTCATTTATCGTAATTTGCGCATCTAGAATATGCATTTTACTGTAATATACACAATAACCGTAAAGTTCAAATTTGTTAAGAAAAATCTCTAGCTGTGTAATAATCTTTTTTCCCCAAAAAAGCCTACTTTAAATTGTCAGAACTGGACCAAATTATAATGGGACCACGTTGGAAGCACCAGCTTTCAAATAAAAAAAGAATCATTAAAATCGGTTCACCCACTCGAAAGTTCTGAGGTAAC
This sequence comes from Charaxes varanes, assembly GCA_024363005.1. Taxonomy (NCBI): domain Eukaryota; kingdom Metazoa; phylum Arthropoda; class Insecta; order Lepidoptera; family Nymphalidae; genus Charaxes; species Charaxes varanes. The sequence continues at coordinate 2,339,356 of JANCMC010040816.1, forward strand.
GAACGTGAAGAAAACACAGTCGACACGTGAACCCATCCTTTTTAAAATGAAAACAATGTAAAAAGTAATAGGCAAACCCTGAGTAGAAATAAAATTATAGCTGTGTTCATGCGTATAATAGAATATTGCAAAAATGTATAAGTAAAATAAACGTACGCTACTACAGCAAGTAAACAACGCAGACGCGCCTTTACTTTTCATATATTTGAATGAAGCTGATTATCATCCCAGAGTGACAGTGCGCGGAGTTAACCGCTCCCGTTATAACTGTGTTTTTACTGAATTGCACACTTGAAGGTAAGCGCAAAATATTGTTTCCGATCGGAACTTGTTAGTGTTTTCATTCATATATTTATTTTTCTGGTTACACAAGAAATATAATTGGAACGCATGTTTAATGCATTATGTGTGTTCAACTTCAGTATTTGAGTTCAAAATAATTGTAAGGAAAAACCAACAATACGTATACAAAGGCGGAAAAATGGCGGTATATCTTTTGATTATAGTTCATTCATCGTATTGGATTAAAATGTTTATTATTTTATTTTAATATTAACGTATTGCATTTCATTAAATTAAATAGACAGTTGTAAATTATTTATTCATTAAAATAAGCTATGCCAAAATCGTACGTCTAAATTTTATTTTTTTAATTTAATAATGACAGATATTTTTTATTATTATTAAAGAATATAAGAAATTTATCACTTCAGTGAAGCACGGATCAACGGGTAAATACCCATGCCCTGTAACAGAGATTCCCATACTTTTTATGACGTAGACCATTTGGCCAATACGTGAGGTTTGAGATAGACCCCTATATAACTTAATATATATTGTATTCACATTGTGAAATAAATTATTCTCAAACATTGTTTTATCCATAAAAACCAAATGAGGTCACAAGGACACGCCATGCATGTCGACCTTCGGGGGTCGATATGCAAATATATAGGACTATGTGACATACGATCATCTGTGCCTAAGATAGGCAACTTAATGAGTTATAAGTAACATCCGTCTGATATACACATATATATTTTGATAAATATATAAATACGTATATAGATAATAAACTCAGACTCGAGACGGGAATCGAACCCACAATCCTAGAGTAGAAGTTAGGGTCACTGTCAACTGCGCAATAGAGCCAGTCCATATCTTCTTCTTTTTTTTTAAATTAGTCTGTAATGTTGCACTGCTGGCCAAAGGCCTCCCCTTTCTTAGGCTACTCTCCTCCATTCTTAATATAAAAATCCAGTGTCACTATATATGCTCTTAGAGAATTCCTTACCGAGTCATATATTCATAGAAGTTGGCATTCATGTGTAATTTGGTCCAACTTTGCTAAAAAATTTGACGTTTATATCTTCCTAAATCACTCAACCACAGTAATCCGTGGCTGGCTTTGCTAATACATTATCACTTTTTATATTACACCCATTTGAATATCACTGTTTCATATCCATATTAGCCTGATAGATCTACATCCATAAATTCTTTATCAATGCATAATTCGACGTATAAAGGAAATTTTAAACCGTTGGACGTGTTTCTACATCAAAAATTGTGACAGTATTTACTCATCTTTATATAATTCTCGCGTTCAATCAATACGATAACGTGCCGTTTAATAACAAAATTGAAAACAATTTTAAACCCTTTGTTTTATTATAGCCCACTTGTTTTGTTGTTATTGTTCTTAGGTTTACGTAGTACTACAAGGAACCCTTATAATTTCCGTCCGTTCGTCCGTCTGTCTGCACGTAAGGTGGTTCCCCCCCTAGCAGTTCCAAACTATTAGACGTAAGTTAGTATAAGTATTTTGGGTCCCATAATTAAATCTCGCTCCATCCTAAAATGTACCTAGAGCCGGCACTGGTTTATGGATTTCCGTGGATACATACATGAATCTTAATTTGCCGCTTGTATGTCATGTGAGGAAACTCAACGATGTTTACAGTTGCGAGAGTTTGTCCATAGTAAACAAGAATAGATAGACGATATATTATATAAGTAAGGTTAAGAAAGTCGTCTCATCTTACCAATGGTACCCCAGATAAAAATCGTCTATGTTATTATAGGAAGGAAGCCAAAGACTGCTGCTTAATTACTATAGGTTTATTGTTTAGTAATGGAGAGATGCACTCATAAAACAGTGGGACCGATTTATGTCACTGAGTAATATAAGTCGTGAGGTTGCAGAGATCGTGGGGGGTCCCATCCATTAAATTCCACTTTTGAACTCTTATTAAACGCCTCCGCGTAACTTTTAATGAAATTCAGACTTAGTTTCACGAAACGATGTACGGTTCTAATAATCTTTTCTTGTATGGAATAAATTAATTGTTATTATTTAACACGTTAACTGCGTTATGAGGTCGAACAAGCCACATGCGTGACTTCTCGCAGGTGCGGCAGTCAAAATCCAAATCAGCGCGTCTTTGTGGATATGGCACTATATTGCTATGATCTATTTTATTATTATAAGGCTAATAATAATAAACTTTCTTTACGTCAACAATATGGTCTATTGTCTGTAATCTATAACTCCGCCATCCGCCGACTATACGAAAATTATCGTTACATATTTAAAACTTTATTTATAAAAACTATAAAGTACCTGAGAAAAATTTGATATATATACTAAAAAGGAATAAAAAAATTTGTCAATGTGCGTACGCGCATGTTTCATAAATAACGCATCTGATTTTTATTTTTGGGTTCTACTTTTGAGATAACTTTCTAAAGAAGATTCATATATGACATACATATAATTAAGTATATTAATATATAAAGTATAGAGAAAAGTACATGCAGTTCTAATATATCGGTTTTGGTACTGACTATATTTTGGCAGATGCTATCCTGCAAATTACTATAATTTTACTAAATAATAAATGCTAAATAGTCCTTACATGACTCAAAATATACCTTCCTTGATTGAAACTCAGATTATAGAATTGAAAAGAAATTTTAAGAAAAGCATCACGTATCTTATATAACTGTCCTTACTTTATACTTATGGAGATTAGAATGCATTTTTACTTAGAAACATTAATATTCCATTTCTAATTACATTCTCGTTGTCATAACGACGGAGGCTTTTTCGCAATACTCACGCTCTCTTACACATTTCTTTACACAAGTGCTAATATATTTCATTACCGCGATAAACAATATCCGACATAGATATTATATACTTTAAAATTGTTGGCCAAACGTAATTTATTAGAAAACTCACACAGCAAACACAAAATTTGCCGTTTTACTGTTGATAGTAACATCTATTAAAGCTTATGCCGTAGCCAGACATAGCTTCATTTGAATGATCATTTCAATGATCATGTAGTGTGGCCGGGGACTTTGTTTAGCATTTTATTTGAATTATTTTACTTTGACATTTGTTACTTTTGACATTGTAGCATTAAAACTTCTATGTTTAATTATCTTTGACATATTGTATTCATTTTTGACATTAACTTTTAAAATCTAAGATGAAACTTAAGTGTGATACAAATTGACTAAGCTCATACAATTAACTACTTGTAAAAGAAATAGAATAAATTTTGTAATATAAAATAAATTTTTCATTAAGAAAGAATTGTGTATTAAAATAAAATCTTATAAGACGCCCTTACTACGCCGCTCGCTAGCGACACCCCGCTTCTCCCTCAGTTCGCCCCGGGAGTTCGCACGCGCTCGATTTAACAAATTCTTCGTAATCCCCTTGAATTGTCCATAAGAATGAATATAAAATATACCTTTACAATGCGAACATTTTTTGCGAACAACCTCTCTATAACGAATTTTCGGCTATCAAGAAAAGTATTCATACCTCTAATTAACAAATTTTGTCAACCCAAAACCTTTATATAAAGTTCCCACCAATATATAATTCTTAATCTTATAGTCAAACTAGATAATCAGGTCAACTTTTTAATTTATTTTTTTAATAATTTTAAGGGTAAATGTTAGGAAATATGAGAGGCAAATAGATTTTAAATCTTAAGGTCGATAGATAATTAGGTCAACTTTTTAAATTTATTTTTTGATAATTTTAAGGATAAATGTTACGAAATATGAGAGGCAAATAGGTTTTAAATCTTGAGGTCGATAGATAATGATTAGGTTCTCGCAAAAAAAACATTAAGCCCCTAAATTGGACACTTATCGAATCCAACGCAAACAAAGCCGTGGATAATAGATAGGTTTTTTGGAATTAATGGAAAAAATAATAATAATAATGTATTTTTTCATTTTTTTCATTTACGTATAAAAACGTTAACCGCCGTTCTAGACTATTACAGTTAATTTTAAATTGTAACATTTTGCAAGGTAACTACACGTACCGGTGTTAATGTGCAAGTGCAAATCACTTGCCAGTTTTACAAGTGTTAACACGTTACAGATTAATTATTATACAGAGGAAATAGAGTGTGCAATTTTGAAAATCTGCTTTAGAAATAATCAGATTAAGTAAATATTTAGAACTCGTTATAAATCCAGACAATTTCCAATTCTTAAAAAATTATGAAACATGATTCCTGTATTTTCCTGTATTTACTCTAACGTGGAGAATAGCGGAAGACCCTGCCTTCCGCTTCGGGGTCGTGGGTTCGATCCCGCCTCGAGTCTGGGTGTATTATCTATATATATGTATTTATATATTTCAACAAAAAAAATATTCGTGTTTAACTGACGTCTGATACTTATAACATAGGCATGAAGTTGTCTACCTTAGGAACAGACTTCCGTGTGTCATATAGTCCTGTATATATTACGTGTATATCGCTGTCAAAATATTACGCAATGAATAGATCAACAAAGACCTGGGGCAGACGGTGGTTCATCGTAGTGACTTGTATGTTTCACCCCACAGAAATATTTATGGAGGCGATTCAGAAAGTAAAAGTAGTATACAAAAGGCCTTTGATAAATTGTGATGTATCAGTAAGTATGGGTATAGGGATATTTTAAAATGTATTGAGAAAAGATACAAATGAGACGAGTATTATCGTGCATAATTGTGGTAAGTTAGAGGAGAGACAGCCCCAATAGCTCAACGCCACTAAGGGTGGACTTAAATCTGACAAATCAAATCACCCTGTTGGGTTGTGGTCGCGTCTATTTCTGATATTCTGAACGGAAGTATTACAAACAAATAAAGCTTAAAGCTTATGCCAAATCTAAGATTCTATGCCAAATTGTTTAATATCATCCTATTTGTCATAGACATAGGAGAGCAACCCCTTTTTCTGTCCTTTAATATCTAGAGACTATTCGTTAGAACACTGTAGGTAAATAGGCATCTGATATGACTACCGACACCTATAGGCATAGCTACACTACCAAAATGCCCGCAGATACCTCGCCGTCCTAACACACTCCGTAACGCACCTAATGTAAAAAAATGTACTTATGTTTGCACTTTCAAATAGTGAATTAAATGGTCAAGGTCTGTACCGCCCTCACTGATAAGGACACAAATCTCGGAGCGAGTTGTGAGCGCTTCGGGCTAACAGAGCTCTGCCAAACTTAAATCGAACTAAACTCATGTCTACATCCAAACAACTTATATAAAGACGTCTCGTAAACTTTGGGCTAACAAGCGTCTGAGGGCACTTCGCACCACCTACCAAATGACATGCCAGCGACATGTGCAGACCAATATTTTAATACTAGTGGTGTTTTAGTTAAATCTATACAAATACATACAATTTAGGTAAGTCTCTGTTTAAAACAACAAAATAATTTTGTTTGAAAAATTACGCAAGTATATATCACTTTCTACCTAACTTCTACCCTTAAATTGCAAAGGATGTGACTGTGGGGCGAGTTGAGATGACCGACTGCCGTCTGCCGTCGTCCCCGGAACCCCGCAATCTCTAAAATCTCACGACTAATATCACTCAGTAACATTAATTGGGACCCACATTTACGTGCCTTCTGAAACAAGGGGGTGGTCGGTTATTTAAAAACCATTGCTAGAATAGGTTATCTATCTATCACCCGGCCGTGTTAAGAACTGCTAAACCTAGAGAATGACTCAATTGCCGGCAACTAAACCACAACCTCCACACTATTATATATACGATAACTATAATAAACAAAGTGCGTGGAGCTTATATCGACTGAACCAATTTTAATGGGTCTATCGCTAAGAGGTAACAAAGCATAACATAAGCTATTCTACTTTAAGTAAAACAATTATGTTCCTGTGCAAGAAAATAAAACCTTCACAATTGAACAAAATCATTGAAGTTACGGACGAATTCGCGGGCTACAGCTAGTTGTATTACAAACTGTACAGGATTCGAACCGCAATATTGTTGCAGTAGTGAGTAATCAAACATCTGACTGTAATATTTTCACGTGCTCACATCGCCGGATGCTCTTCCCTCGATATGAACATCAATATGAGCAAACCTAATGATTGTTCTCATGAGGTTTGGACAGTATTTTAAAGAGTATGGAGTTCTTCCTCCTTTAAGAAGATGTATCAAATCCATTTATTGACAGGAATTAGGTTTTAAGAAATAGGCCAAAGAGTTTTTGGCTGGTGAAGAGACTTTACACAATAGTAGCTGTTTCCCGTGATCGCGTAACATTAAACTTGCAAGATCATTTGGATTCATGTAATGACCTTCTGACCTTCTGCTTTTATATTTATTTGACTGGCCCGTTGGCGCAGTGGGCAGTGACTCTGCTTTTCGCTTTTTCGCTCCGGGAGTTGTGGGTTCGATTCTCGCCTCGAGTCTGGGTTTAGTATCTTTATGTATGTATTTATATATTAGGAAAAAAAATGTTTGACTGTTACCTATAACACAGGCATTAACTTGTCTTCCTTAGGAACAGACGTCCGTTTGTCATATAGTCCTATATATTTATTTTATTTATTTATAGATGTCAATTACTCTTTAAAAACTACTGACGGAAAAATAAGGATAAAAATAACAGAAGCAGGTCTTCACTTGTATCCGACTTTATAAAAAAATAAAAATTCTCGTGCAAGTCTACAATGCTAGGCTGTGAGTTATTTCTTTCCTAGCCCTTCCCTCCCCCATTCTCCCCCATAAGTTAAAATTGACTCTACATTTCAGATATAAAACGTTTGTATGGGAAAACGAAAAGGGCTGTTTTTAGGGGTTTTCCGGAAATTATTCGATTTTTCACGCCGTAAAAGCCATCCTTTGACTTCAACGAACACTTAAAAAAAAAGAATTGGTTAAATTGGTCCAGGCGTTGTTGAGTTATGCGCTTACCAACACATTTTGCGATTCATTTATATACCTTTACAATGCGAACATTTTTTGCGAACAACCTCTTTATAACGAATTTTCAACTATCAAGAAAAAGTATTCTTGCCTCTAATTAACGAATTTTGTCAACCCAAAACCTTTATATAAAGTTCCCATCCATATGTAACTCTTAATCTTATAGTATGTGATTCATGTCGCGACATGTTTCGACACGCTTTTGTTCGTAAAACTATTCTTTGTACAGTCGATTCTTATATATAAAGATATGCAACTACCTACAAAAGCTGTAATCAGTTCATTCGAAACGTCAAACAATCGCCATTGATTCCCTGCTCAACGAAGCTTGAAGGTTCATTTTCTCTTCTCCTGTCCATAGAACCACAATAGCAGCGATTGTTAGGTCAGGAAGTACATTTTCACGCCCCATGAGAGAACCTAAAATCTCTAAAAACCATAGAGAACACTGTGCAAAGTACCAGTATACGATTATAACGGCTTTATTTTAAGAAGTCATTTTAAATTTCTCGAAAGAAAAGACGGCACTCACAATTTTAGTACCAATAAGAATTACAGAGGATTCAATGTTTGTAAGCAAAGAGAACTTCAGGATTTTGTGGTAGAGATTATGTAGGGGAACGCAGTGGTTCACTGGTATACACATTAAATTGAAATACATAACCTAGCGATCGACTCAAATGCCGACCACAGATTATGTCACGACCTGTAGTTTTTTTTTTTAGTTTTATGACCATTTTTATGTTATTATAATTATTTTACAATAGGATTTATTACTTTTGCTAGACTCAATTTACCATTCTATGCCTGGAAACTGAAAGAAGTTTTGAACAAAGCCCTCTATATACATTTTCTTGCGGCTGTTCTTAACTTTTATATACATCAAAATACGCACATAAAACTTACTCTATGAAATAATCTTACATAAAACTTCGGTTAACAAATTATTGAAGAAATAAATGCTATCTAAGTTGTGAAACTAATGCTCGACTAATAAAACTTTTTTCCGTTTAAAAATGGAACTAAATGCAAAACCTACCTAACTTTGTGAACTTTAATGCTTAAAAAATAGAATATGAGCCCATAATGAAGACAACTCTAGCTTGGGACCCAGTCTATATTTTTCGGGCAAATGTCGGACGCAAAAATATATACACACTTTCAAATTTAGTTTTTTCGTAATAGTAATAATTCAATAAAAAGAAAACTAGTATAAACTGGTATATATACTTTTTAAGTCAAAAGAACGACTCAGCATGCCCTAACTTACCTAAAACACAACGTTATATATTATACAAGGTGACTGGTGAGACACTTAGAATACTTAATGAAAGTATTCAGTACTCGATTCTCGTTATAGTTATGTAATAAAAGTAGGTACTTATTTTTTGATCAAATTTCCTTAAAATTAGATGAAGTGTGGCTTTACGTTGTGTGGGTAATTTGCTGTTGGAAATAGTTAGTCCGTGAATGCATTTCCCAGGGTAAAAATTTTGTGAGAAAGAGGTACTGGTACCCGGACGCGCCGGCCCAATTCGGCTGCAAGCATGGCGCTACCTCTAATTAAACTAGACTTCGACCATGCTGAATTCTATAAGTTTATGTTTGTCAAAGATAAAGAGAATTTTGCTTAACATAGACATCTAGTTGAAAAACTAAACAATGCAAAGAATTCTTTTTGAAGTAAAGTATTTGAGACTCCAGCCTCAGATAAACTGCGTATTACAAGACTGAAGTATGCCAATGAGGGGTGTTTCCTTAACTTCTTAATTAGTTAAGAAAGATTTTTCTTAGGAACGCCTTTTGGGCAGATAAGAAATTTGTATGTTAAACTGCGGGAAAACGTAATAATTCCAAGATCCTAATATTTTCGCTAACTTAACGCGTCTTTTATAATATAACAAGATCTTTCTCACGAATGTTAGAAATGTTCGTACAAGGGCCTAAGATCAGACTGGAACTGGTTCTGCAAGGAAGATAACACGGGCAGTGAAGTTCACTGTTAGTGGACACTTTAAAGAGTAAACGACACCTCAGTCTCAAGTTCCAGGTACCTTGGTGCCTTCCTCTGTAATGCGGTGGATCCGATACCATGTGTTGTGTGAATTAACCTGAATATAGCAACCAAACCACTATGATTGAAGCTTCAGATGCAATCTTTTAATCTCTTCTTTATTTATTTTTTTACACGGAAGATCACACAGTTCTTATACAAACAATCGTGATTCCAGCATAAAACAACGTATGTTAATGTAAACAACGCATGGCTCTAGAAACCAATGCATATATGTACATAACGATGTTACTGTTTGCGCTGTTATTGCTCTCTGTATCAATAACAAACCGGTCTTGAAGCTAAGCGGTAGAGAATCATGAATAATAAGTGTTTATGGATTATATGGAAACGATATTTAGGCAAAGCATGTGTCTATGCGGAGCTTCGCAACTTTTATATATGCCATATGTGACATATTATGTCACTTGTGGCATACATAAAATTTTGCGATTGCAAACAAATAAACTTTTAATGTTATTTAACAAAAAAGTTAAAATAAGTTTAAGCACTTCAACATAATTTGGGATATACCTTTCATGGCTTTAATTAATACAATAAAGAAAGAAGTCGTATTAGAGTCAAAGGTACACACAAAAAAGATATCTTTAAGCTTAATAAATACCTTAAGGAAGAGATCGTGGCTTCATCAGCGGCCGGCATTTGAATCGATCGCTAGAGTAAGTATTACTTGTCATAGCCGAGTGATAGATGGATGACCCATTTTAACACTGATTGTCAAATATCCGACCTCTTCCATGTTTCGTAAGGCACCTAAAACGGTAGGTCCCGATTGATATCACAGAGTGATATAAGTCATGAGATTGTAGAGATTGTGGGGATGACGTCAAACGGCAGTCGGACATCTTAACTCGTACCACAGCCAGATTCTCTTCAATCTAAGTGGATCCTGGTACTAGGAAGAAGAAGAAGAGATGGAATGAACATCTAAATTTAGGACATAAAAAACGTTTGTCCATCAACAAATACTTTTGTGTATGTTCGCGATCTATTTATGAGTCACACCCCCACGTCCTCTTACCTCTTTGTTCCGTGTGAAATATACGCTTGCGGTGGCACTTATACATACAACTGTAAATTAGATTACTCGATAGATAAGCAAAAACGCAAATACGACATGGACAGAGTTTCATTGTTTCAATTCAACGAACGAATCTCTGTATAGGGCTAACGAAAAACTTATGTAATGAGATGGTTAGTACGATTGCGTGGTACTGTTATAATGTGTTGTTTATGATGCTTTTTAGGGTTCCGTAGCCCTATAAGGAACCCTTATTGTGCGGTCTGTCCGTCCATCTATCTACGGATGTGATGTGACATGATGGTTTTTTGAAAATTCGTCAAAAAAAAATATTTTGAGCGAAATCTGACAACAGCTTTTGAAGATGGAAACATCACAATTTGACAAATACGTTTATCGAGTATCAGATACGGAACCCTTGTGTTTATGCGTGTCTTGACACGCTCTGAGCCACTTTTTATTTAAGACTAGAGGCAATCAATCAAGTGAGTAAATATATAGAATATATACAGGACTATACGACACACGGACGTCTTTTCCTAAGGTAGACAACTTAAAGCCTGTGTTGTAGGTAACAGCCGCCTGTTATACACAAATATACACATGTTTTTAGAAATATACATACATATGGATAATACACCCAGACTCAAGGTGGGAATCGAATCCACGACCCCTGGAGCAGAAGGCTTATAGGCTGCGATTACCTTAAAGTGAATACAAAGGACAAAAATGTTTAATCCTTACTAATAATATGAATTTTGAAGTATATTTTGATTAATTTTAGAATAGAGCTAGATTGGAATTTGACGAAGGAAATTTGAAAACACAGATGATTAGTCATCACTCATTAGTCAAAATTTTTACGTTTTTGAAAGAAAGTCGGTAGGAAATTCCTTGAACAAGGTACTTCCTTGCAAAAAGTTGTAATTTTTCGGCTGAAGTTATATGGAATAAAATTTTAGTTCATTCCGGTTCTCAAAACACAATGCTGCCGGCAGATGATCTATCTCCTAAAATCGAGATATGTTTTAATTGCAAGATATATACATATATGTTGTACCTACGTTCGCATCCAAATCAAAGTCATGACACGGCTTTAGCCATATAACACAAGGCAGATCTAAGCACGTAAAGTAGGTTTTCTAAATTATAGTAGCTGCAGAATGTGATAATGTTCACATTTTTGATAATTTTTACCAACGGCAATAATTTTTTATTATCACAATAATGTAGTATAATAGCATGTTTTTAAAAACAAGTATGTCTTATTCGCGAATAAAACCTTTTAAAGTCAAGAACCCGTAGCGTTTTGTACATTTAATTTTTTCTCACACCTTGGAACATGTATTAAATATTTATATTATGAATGAGAAGGAAAGCATGAATTGGCAAGCAAGGCATTAATTGCTTAAGTCTTGATGCCCGCAGGTAGTCTCAATCTGGCACTTCATATGGAACATTTAGGTCCTGTTTGATAAAAATGGGATTTTTTTTTTATGTTACAAGGAGGCAAACGAGCAGGCAGCAGGCATCGAAGTGCCTACCGGCGCCCATGGACATCTTTACCAAATTTCTTTGCTTCCATATATATCTGAAGCCAAACCATAGTTTGTTTCATAAACAATAAATATTTAATATTATATAAGTAATATAATATATAACTTATTATGGTACAAAAATATAGCTCTAGCATTGATTGTAACATCTTAATTCCAAATACTAAATTCAAAACCAAGTATATATTATAAGGTTCTTACATATTAAATTGGAATTACCATGTTTTTTTATTATCCAACACTTTTGATTTTATCATGTTTTCCGTGACACCGCTTGTACTATATGACTAGTATTTACAGTCTTTGTCAAAATTTTGCATACTGCACTATGTCGCTCTCGAATCGTTTATTTGAAAGAAAGAAGAAAGAAAGAAAGAAAACACATTTATTCCAAAAGTGTTACAAACAGTACATACTAACAGAGGTAATGTCATCTTTACTATCATATTTACAGCCTTATTTACTATAGCATTTACTGTCATAATTACTATCATATTTACTGTCATATTTATTATCATATTTACTGCCATATTTACTATAGCATTTACTTTCATATTTACTATCATATGTACTATCATATTTACTGTCATATTTACTGTCATATTTACTATCATATTTACTATCATATTTACTATCATATTGCATAAATGTCTGTTTGTCTATCTGTCTGTTTATACGTCAAGGCCCTTTTTCTGAGGACCGCGTTGAAATATAAAGTAAAAATTTGTAGTAAATATTGAGATCTACGGTTTCTTAAGGCTGTGAAAAAATCTTTGCTCTAAGTATTCGCAATGAAAAGATATGGCTCTTAATGTCATATTTCCCATACATAAGCAAAGACACTTGATAAAGAAATTTTGCAGTTAACAAAGATCGTTGTCCTCACAAAGCCACATAACCGAAAATAATTAAAAATTTCGTATGTAAATAACATGTTGTCATACCTTCAAAAGTTGTTAATATGAAACCCCTGAAGGTTTGACAATATAAAATTGATGTGTCTGTGTAACGTTGAAATAAAATTGTTAATCATGTGACCGTAAGGTCATATTCTACATGCACACATGGACATATTTGACTCTCGTCTCTCGTCTGTTTTGACTTATTTACATTATTTTTGGGAAGGTTTAAGTAATAAAAAAGGTACGAAAATGCAAATAATATTTGAGAAATACTTAAAGATGCAGCATCTGTCGCATTTTCGGAATATTAACCAATAGATGGCGTTAGTACTGCACCTTTTGTCTGACAGTACATCGTAAAAGACAATATCTGCCTAGATTTCACGGTATAGCGCACTGGCTGCTTATCTTTTTAACATTCGATAGATTATCATTCGTGTTTTCGTTATAGATTAGCTAAACCCATTGACATCACTCGCTTTGAATAGTGAAGAACATGATATTCGCCAGGATACCGACATAGTAAATAATATTAACTTTGTCATGAATTTATTCATAACCATCTGCGTAAAATTAGGTAAAAAAAAAATAAGTCTATAGAAACATTCTTTGAAAACATTCGCGCTGGGCGCACATCGGGCCCGCCTTAGGGTCAACGCAGGCTGCATTAGCATTGATTAAAAGCGTGACACGATAAAGACTTGCTTCCTGTGGGCCTAGCACGAATATTTTCATCCTAAATACTGTCGAATCTCCGAATTCGAACGGTTCGAAATGATCGTGCTAGGGCCTCCGGTTGTCGCTCTTCGATCTTCCATCTTCAGTCTTCGCTCGTCGCGCTTCGATCTTCAGTCTTCGCTCGTCGCGCTTCGATATTCAGTCTTCGCTCGTCGGGATTCGATCTTCAGTCTTCGCTCGTCGGGATTCGATCTTCAGTCTTCGCTCTTCGGGCTTCGATCTTCAGTCTTCGCTCTTCGGGCTTCGATCTTCAGTCTTCGCTCTTCGATCTTCATATTATTTACTCTAATCCATACTGATATATCAATTTGGAAGCAACTAGTTTTTAAGGAAAGTATTTTCTATTGTATCTTAATCTAACACTATATTATTAACCTAAACATCATAGCCATAGCGCAGGGTTGGCAACCGATGGCGTTTGTTTACAATATTACAATCCTCGCTACTTGTATTCGATCGAGATGCTGCTAGGGCTGCTTGAGTACACATTAAAATATCTTCCATTACAAATAATTGAATTCAAATAGTAAAAAGTGTTATTTATATACTGCTAAAATGTACAAGTAATGATTTTATAACGATTAAGAGCCACATTAAATCATATGAAATAGACTATTCCATATAACCTTTAAAGATAAATAGTCTTTTTTTTAATGTTGTGTTATTATTATTTATTTATTAAGGACAAAAACAAACTACAATACAAGATTTAATGGAATATAATTGAATTATGCTTAAATTATAACTAGTGTATTGCAGACCCACTTACTTGCACAACTTGATAAAAACACAATACGGTCAGACGAGATGATAAAAATTATTAATATAAAATATTAACAGACTAGTATAACAGATGGATCTGCAAAGGGGGTCTAAAATACATTACAAAAATTATTAATTACAAAATAGAAAATTTCAGTAATTAAAATTATTAAAATTACGAAGAACTAATTAGGAATTAGAAATTAAATTAAAAAAAACAATCATATTCTTGAGCAAAACGCAAATTAAAATTATTACTAACACAAACTTCTGTTTATGTTAATAAGTCAAACTATTATTTAGACGAGATATATGAACAAAAGTATTCATAATATATGATCAGTCTGTTATTTTAAGCTGATGTATGAGCATGAAGTTTAAGCGTCTTTCAAATAATCTATCTTTTAAATAATATTTTGTCTCTGCTTGATTTTTATCGCATAGAGTCTTTTAAATCAATGACAAACAGTATATTCTAAATTAGACGTATTTATTACTTGTATCGCGACAAGCAATAAATACGTTAACTCGTATACAAAGGAATCGCTCTTTGTTCGAAAGCTCGGGAATACCTCCAAGGCGAAGGTGCATCTTCATATAAAGAAAGCCGCAAACAATGCGTCACGCTCATATTAATAATACAGCAAAATTTATTATCAGCCGTCGTACATCCATCATTTTGGACGACCTCCCTGATAATTTAATCTTTGATAGTTAATATGCATGTAAATTTTCTTTATGGGTTCATTTACTTCCTGACAATGATCTTTTGATATAAGATTTCAATTGTCTATTGAATAATGCACATGTTTGTAGTACATAAATGGATTTGGTGGCGGGTTCGGTGGTGTAGCTTTCGGA
>JANCMC010040816.1:2354646-2734862 GCA_024363005.1 Charaxes varanes
ACTTGAATAAAATATCATTTGAATTTGAAAAAAAATATAGGGTACTTCCCGATAATCTAGACGTCGTAATTGCTAGATCTACATTCTATTAGGCAAGAAGCTATATCTTTAAGTAGAAAAAAATCCGAAAACCGAAAATTTGTAGTTAAATCGCAAAAAAAGTTGGAGTAACTTTGTCAAATTAAAGAAAATCTTATGAAAACTATAAATCTTAATATTACCAGGTATTAACATTACGTGATGGTACGGAACCCTTCGTGAGTATGACTTGCTCTTACCCGATTATTTTTTTATCTACATAAATGTACAATATTGCTTCATTCAGTAGTCTTTAATGTCTAATAACTCGGTACCTTATTTATAATTTCAATTCGTGACACGATGGCTTATCTCGTCTCTTGCCTCGGTCTTCCTAGTTACAGGAAGCGTATTTTCAATACTATACCTAGTTCTTAATATCGCCTTGAATTCTTATATACGAGTATGCTGTCATATTCTTGTATGAATGTAACACTTTTGTATCTCAATCACCTAACTGTCTCAATTACGAAAAATAAACTAAGAGTACCTACCTAAACATACATATTAAATTTTCTGGAATTACTCCAGTCCCTTCAAGTTCTGAACCTCATTTTCCGACATGAGTTCAGTTGCCCACGCATACAAAACAGGACCGGCTCTACCATAGGGCGAACGGAGTGGCCACTCCACGCCCCGAGTCTCAGAGAGTGCCTCAACCAGGGGCGACTCTTAATATGCGATTATTTTAAATAGATTTTATACTAAAAATGTAAACCGGGGAAGTAGAAGAGGCGCCATAGTTGGATCTCGTTCCATTCTAAAATTTACTTCGGGCCAGCACTGATGCAACAGAACTACGTATATTTGAGTGTATGTACTAAAGGCACGTAACATCATGCGAAATTTCATAGCTCGCAACAACGACAATTAAGAGGGAAAGTAAGTCCTTATTAGGAGCGATTACAGAGTTATGCACGCCGTAAAATACGCCTCTGTCACATTAAGACGTGTTACGTGGCACAGTTTACAAGTGTATGCGAACGCGAAGAATAAACTTGCCCATAATTTTTTTAACCAATATCCAAACAAATTAAATATTATTTAGGAATCGGTATACAAAAAACGATTTTACAGATTATTACTTTTCAAGAGGGAAACATTGGTAATTCACCATCTTGCAGAAAAGCAGCATATGCCAAAAATTAAAGGATTTTCTATCTTATTTTTCCAAGGAAAACAAACATGTGAATTCTTATACTTATTTCTTTTTGTGCTTTAATTATATTTTCTAGCTTCAACCCGCAACTTCGCCCGTGTTGTTTTTATCAACTTTGATACAAACTTTCAACTTCTATTTCACCCGTTTCAAATTTCGCCAAAAAGTAGTCTATAACCTTCTCCAAGGTCCAATTTATCTCTGTACTGAAATTCAGCAAAATTTGTTCTGCGGTTAAGGCGTAAAAACGTAACAGACGGAGATTTGGCCAGTGACACGTTTTAGAAAACATATAAGGAAGATTGATAAATTGGTCCGCAATTGTCTTGTAAATAGTTAATTTTTTTCATGTATCGATTTTATTATATTTGTAATGCCGGAGCCGGACATAGCTTCTCTTGAATGATCATTTCAATGATCATGTAGTGTGGCCGGGGACTTTGTGTAACTTCGCAAAGTTTTGTAGTACTTTGTTTATGATATAACAATGTGTAATTTAGTAAATTGACAGATGTGACTATTAAAAATACATAGTTAGTTGGAACAAAATTCAATTCAATTCCTAAGAAAAGTGTTGCCACACATTTCAATTAATAATGCCTTACTTTAAAATTTTTTTTTGTTTCAAACTGCAGTAATAAAAAACTAGCTAACATTTCCACTGTTCAATTTTGTTTCCTGGAGCTATTTGTTAAATAACTTCAAAAGTTGTTGTCCGATTTCGTTCAAAGTAATTTTCCTAATGAGTTTTTAGCATGTTCTACGTAAATAATTTTAAGCCTCAGTGCCCTTCAATTTTAGTTTCGTTTTATGATCATTACGGATGTTTATTTGAAAAATACCAAAACGAAGTCTCAAATCCTTAACTCGCTTAACCGGGTTTCGCTGTATTTTAATTCTATTGTTGCTAGGTAACTTTTAACCACTTAATATTTATTGTAAGCATGCTCATCATATTTAAACTGGTAGTTTTTTAAGTGATTAAGAGAAAGGAGTCATTAATTTCATATATCTTTTTTTTCTTTTTTTTTTTTTAATTTCATATATCACACGCTTATTCGTACACTGACCGATTACGTTTTAGGTCTAATGTGAGTTAAGGTTTGTATATCTTCGTAATCCCCTTGAATTGTCCATAAGAGTCAATATAAAATATACCTTTACAATGCGAAAATTTTTTGCGAACAGCCTCTTTATAACGAATTTTTAACTATCAAGAAAAAGTATTCATACCTCTAATTAACGAATTTTATCAACCCAAAACCTTTATATAAAGTTCCCACCAATATATAACTCTTAATCTTATAGTATGTGATTCATGTTTTTGTATGAACGTACTCCGAAAATTTCATGGTCATATTATTAACATAAAAAATACGAGGTTATTATTATTATTATTTTTTTTTAACATTAAAACTATATATTTACAATATTATTTGAAGATATTTACAATGTTCTTAAATTTAAATAATAAGAACAACACTATATACATAATAATAATAAAAAAAACTAATTCTAAATTAAACTAAAAGTACATTATAAAGTTACATAACTTTTTTTTACAAAAGCTTTCCAGACGGATAGAAATAGAGTTCATTTTACACTGCTATCGTGTCACCCCAATGAACGACCTAATGGAGTGACAAAATCGACAAACGGCTTTAAAGGTATCGGAAATGTATTTAGACTGTACAGCTATGTGATTGTGATGCACTGTGCTGATCCGGCTTAAAATAGTGCCACTCCAATCTATACATAATTATATCACAACATTGTTACCCATGTTTTGAAGCAAATAAATTATTTATTATTATTATTATTATACGTTTTCCTGAAAAAAAAACAATCTTGACCGAGAGATAGACGAACAACAAAGTAATTTTATAAGGTTTCATTTTATCCTTTGGCGGTACGGAACCCTAAAAAATATGGGTTCGCTTTGTGCATGCCTTTGATTTTGAAATGTCAACATATTTCTTTTTATTAAAGTAATACATTGTGCAGTTTCTAATGATTCGTATATTTAATCTATATGTGACTTGCGCATTATTTGTTTACCACATAAATTAAATTTAAATAATCTGTGAATTTCATTCATTCATTCATCCTCAGCCCGATTCAGTCCACTGCTGGACTAGGGCCTCTTCACGAGCACGCCATTCACCTCTGCTCGTGCAGATGTCCATGGGCGCCGGTAGGTACTTCGGTGCCTGCTGCCTGCTCGTCTGCCCCCTTGTAACATTAAAACAAAAAAAAAAAATTAACGTCATTTTTTAAAAACATTCTATAGACATATTCATATCTTATAAAATTATTTTCTATGTGGCCAGCTCTTCCTACATATACATATTACAAAATAGTGGTTGACATTTGAGTCGAACGCCCAATCCCTAATATATCACGGCCGCCTCTGAGGTGAGATCGGCTTGAAGTGGCGGCAATGCTGTCACTTCAAGTGATGGTATTGTTGTCGCGTTTCGTTCGGTTTATGATACTTCCCAGTGGCGTAAACTCGTCATTAAAGGCCCGCAACGCAACTGCTAGCCTCCTGGTCATGCAGATGTCCACGGGCGTCGGCAGTCGCTAAGGTGAACACTAGGCATTCCCAGTTTATTCTTCATTCATAAAAATATATACCTAGAAATATCACAAATGAAATTTTACACTTATATTCTACATTACGATAGCAAATAGTTGCGAAATTCTACAGAATTTCGAATCGAAAATCCATGCACTAATAAATTTTAAATACCCAGTAGGAGTAATATCAAATGATCGAGTGGATTTTTACTCGTCGTCCGCTTCAAGAGTTACTTCAGATCAAAATTTCAAATGGAACTTATCGATATATTCGTTATTTATAGCACTTGTAAAATATTATACTCATCTACTTGAAATTTTATTTCATTTCAACTGAAATATAGCACAATTTAAAGGTAAATAAATGACGCTGTGGTTGCGACCTAGAAAATTTTATTTATAAAGTTGAACTTATTCATTAAGAAACGTAATACGACATTGAAACAAGCATGTAGGATCTGCACGTTTAAATAAAATTAATGAGATAGTTTCAAAAGAAAATTTGTCGGGCAAAGCAAGATATTTCAGTGAAAATAAAATTCATGTCGGACTAACTATATGATTCTGTCTCTAGAGGAATTTAACCAGTCAACGGAAGGAAAATTTATAGCCCTAAGTTAAAATCGTAAAATGTTATTATAATTGATTATGCAGGTAATGGCTATATAGTTTTTAACGACCTACAAGTCATATCATAAAAATTTGAATACTGGATTTAATAACATAAAGTAATAAAGTAAAAGCCCAAGAACTTAGATAGAGAAACCAAGATAATGTCTAAATTAAAATGAAAGATAGAAACATAAATCCACAAAAAGTAAATGATTATGATAATAACGCCTTTTCCTTTTCTGACAATGTCGGGTACATTGTAATTTTAATAGACGAAAATATTCATCTTAATGTGGATAGCTCAGTTGACATCCGCTATTGTTCTGTGAAAGCCTTAATTTATTTCAATAATAAATGGGTAGAATTTCTCCTATGTACTTGAAGTTACAATGATAGCCGTTAAATGCTTTAGCTATTCAATTTCAAAAGCTAACTCTAATGCTAGTGTTGTGGCTAGGTAGCTAGGTGGGATAGGTAAATTTCAAAATACACTATTGGATATAAATTTGTTTATTAATTTTAAGTACAATAATTGTTGTATATCTTGATAATACCACCTATATTGACAACAGAATAACTGAACACCTCATAAATTACTGCCAAAATATAGAAGTCATTATCGTCTGCCATCAGGATATTCGCACACTCATCTCTCAAATTGATTTAAGGCGGTTTGCCTAGTAACGTACTTAGTTCCTGACATTATTATAGTTGGAGGTTTCGGACTTTAATGAATATACAACCATAGATCCTCTACTTTTACATACTTTTATACTAATAAAGGAGTTAGACTAACAAGAGTTAGGGTACCAATAAAGGGTAATAAAAGGTTTAAAAGAAAAAAAAATCCGCTCAGAAAGACCACTTTTTGTAAAAAAAGGAATTGGTTTCCAGAACGAAGAAGAAAGATTTTTACTAAACCGTTGTTAAATTGCTAATAAATTCTAAATAATTAATATATCTTCACCAATTCAAATGATGTTTTATTATGAATAATCTTTTATTAGTTCTCGAGTTATTGTATCGTTAAAAGCTTTACTGATTGTACTATATTCTCTGATTAGGATTTCACGTTATCATTAGCGTCTAAAAGATACTTTTACTCTATTCGAATAGTCTTTCCCGAGTCCTATTGAATCGTTTAATGTTGTAAATGAGATTACAGTACTCTCTGATTTACATTTAACGTTGTTATCATTAGCGACTCAGACTGTACACTTTAATTAGGTCGTGCTATCTTCACACACGTCTGAAACGCGCCCTTAATTTTGAATAGCAAATGGCTACATATTTTAACATCCTAACTCGTCCACTAATGACTGTTCCACATGCAACCGACAAATTAACTGGTAGGCCACGTTCAGAAGAATTCTGCGAGTGCCTTATTTGTGGCAATTTGGTATCGCTATATATTCCCTCTATGACATAGAATTAAATTTGAAACGTCTATATATAATTTTTAACAAATTTTCACATTCCACGTTAGTTTTAAATTTCAAATTCGTTTCGGCTTCATCAGTAAAATTGAAACACCTAATATATGTTTTGTAAGGATTATCAGAAAATGTGTATATTTAAGAATATATTATGTCATAACCTTTAGTAAGTAAGACTAATTATAAAAGCAGGATGCAAATAAAGGATGCAAATAGTTGGTATTCCATAACAGCTGTATTATTTATCTCCAGTCACTGAGCTGGCGATCAGCCAAGTTAGCATTTGCCAAATCGTTCCTCCTTTTAATTCTAAGGATACGAATGATATTGTTTACATCTAGTTTTCTTTACGAAAACAATCTTCCCCTCAGAGACTTTCTAAGCATTGGGTGGATTTATCGAGCAAGTATTAGGATCATCGTCTTGCAAAAAAGCATCACGAGCTTCCTTACGCAATGTAAGAATTGCATCTCAAGTTTAGATTGAAGGAAAAAGCTTGTATTAGAAGTGGGTGCGACAATACCCCAACGGCGGTGGGGTTTGAACCGGGTACCTTGCGGGTTTCAGTTCATACCTTATACCGTTGAGCTATTGAGCTCTATTAAAATTGCAGAGAATTTATTTACTTATTTTTATTTATTTATTTTAAGAAACTGTTACATTTGGTACAATTGAGTTAGGACCCTTATTCCTGTGCTAGTTATTAAATAAAAAATGAACTTGGCACTGACTTCAACACCTCAATAGGTGTCATAGACATCGTATGTAAAGACTAAAGGACAATTATTATTTTTTTGCTTTTTTTCTTCATTCTTCGAGTAAACAGTAAAAAAAATAAATAAAATATAGAAAAATAACAAAAGATTCCGAAGAAATGAAAATTTCCTATTTTGGCCATAAAATTTGAGTTTTTTTAGTCAGTTCGTTAAATCACTTTACGAAAAGCCTTTGTAGAGTCTATCGATTTCAGCAAAGTACTTTAATATTTCATGAAATATATATATTAACTATCATGATAGTAAGCTTTGTACGGTATGAGCTAAGGTCATTAGCAGACTAAGCAATTACTTAGGACATCACGTCTAAAGACAGCGCCACGAGATCGCGGCAAGTTGCACGTCTAGTCACGAAGCTATTTTAAAGAGTACCGTATTAATCCTTATCCATTTAAATACGCTAGATACTGTGTACATTTTATGCAGATCAAAATCGCTCTTTACAGCATATCATTGAAATGAAATGAAATGAAATGAAATGAAATGTGAAATGAAATGAAATGTTTTTATTCCAAATAAATTTTACAACAAAACTTATGTAATTGTGCCTACAATTCCACACTATAATGCAATATTTGCGAAGGTGTTTTTATAACCATGATATTGATATTCATCCAAAACCAATTTTTTAAACCCTTAATTATAATAATACATTAAAATAATACATTACAGAAAGATAAAGTCTTAAATTAGAAAAATTGACAGTGTTATTTTTATAATTCCTTTTATAACAACCAAAAAGGTTTTATATATTCTAATAAAATTCGCCTCAACATTCCTTTTTCGTTTGCTATACAGTTTACAGCTTAAAACGGAACGCGGTCCAGTACACTGATTCAATTTCTCTATATTTACCTTTTTAATTCTACAAAACCATGATTTCTCTTCACCCACGATTTTTTAGTAATACAATATTGTTAATTTTTTAACAGCAGACGCTCTGTCTTTGTTTGATCACGTTATGTGCTGTGCTGAGGGCACTGTAGCAACGGCGGTGGGGTTTGAACCGGGCAAATTGCGGATTTCAGTCCATACCTTATACCGTTGAGCTATTGAGGCTCTAACTAACTATAATCTAACTATAAATCGCTTATAGCGTATCAGATACGGAACTCTTGTACATAATCGAGTCTTGAATCGCTCTTGGCCATTTTTATATAGATATTATATCTGTATCTATACTAATATATAAGGCTGAGAGCGTGAGATCTCTAGTCCGTAACTGTATAAAAAATCAAAGTAAAAATTAGTATTTGTTTAGTGTTGTCTTATTGCAATAAACATCTGTAAAAGATGTTTATTGCAGGATAGAGTGAGTTAGGAAAACTATGGACCTATGTATATCTATACTAATCTATAAAGCTGAAGAGTTTGTTTGTTTGTCTGTTTGTTTGAACGCGCTAATCTCAGGACACAATATGTTAAGCAAATATGAAGATAAGTGATTTTCTAGCCATTCAAACATGTTTGAACTGTTTAAACTACAATGGCATTATCGTCGGTTTGTTTTATATAAATGATAACACTGTATTTCAGTCCAGGATAATAATAAATAAATAAATAAATAAATATATACGGGACTATATGACACACGGACGTCTGTTCCTAAGGTAGACAACTTAATCTGATTTACAGTCGACTGGAAAAGAAGACGAATATAATATATTTTGTACAAATAAATTCAACTCGGAACAAATTTTACAGATACCGTGCAAGTTATTCTATCACAGATATCTCAATGCTTTAATATAATCTCAATTTATAACTCTAATAATGCAGAGTCTGCCTTTAATAACTTCTATGAAACATTCCTTCTTTTTTATAGACTATGTTTTAAAAAAGATAAAGCCAATTACGAGTTTTCACAGGTAAGTGAAAATAAATAAGATAAGGAAACTTTTAGTTAAGTTAAGTTTAATTAAATACGAATTAAATTCAATTCAATTCATTTATTTGCTAGAAAGTAGTATACAAATTGCAGTGGTTTCTTAAGAAATTTCGTGCTTACTTTCTGCCCTTAAGGTACAAACAAACTTATTCAATGATATTTATATTTGTTAGTTATTCATACAATTATATTCATAATTATTTTCTTTCATTCATTATAATAAAGTGTATTTATTCTTAAATTGCAAAATATGTGTCAATAAAATATAACTTCAATAGATTAAACTTTAAGAGATTCTGTTAACATCGGTTGTGAGAAAACGCTATTTGAGATGAAGACGTCACCTTTATTTACATTACTTTTGACATTGGCGCCAGAAGGTCTACTAAGAAAAGTGAACAAGGAAATCCTGGTTCAAAACTTCCCCGAAATTGAGGAAAAAGTAACGGAAAAGATATATCGCTTGGTCATAAAGTGACCTAACTCAAAAAAGCTGAGTTTTGGGAAATTGCAAAAATCGTTTTGTCATCTACGACTTCCGCTTGTGATTCGATAAAAAACGGCATCCTAGTACCAAATTATGTATTTTAATAATAATAAATGAAGTGATTAATGCTATTAAAATGTTATTCTAATGATATTTAATATTTGTTTGTCTTTTTAACTAAAATCATATATTAGTTAAAAAGACTAATATAGCTATATTTCAGTGTTTGATGGAGATTTCGAAATAATTCTTAGATTGGCTGATAGAGGACGTTGAAACGATGATGCCATGTCATTAACTCACTTTAGACCAAAAACGCAATCGGTTTATAAATAGCGTGCGCTAATTTCATTAATTATTTTTGTCCTCTAATTTTCCCAATTTTATATGTTATTATTCAGATTTGTTGTTTTTTAATCTAAACAAACAAAAGAATCAAAATTGATGATAACTGCGAAAGATTTGCATCTTAAGTATTTAATGAAAAATCAAAACCAGTGTCAAAAATAAGGATTTGAGAAGAGATAATTGAAAATTAGATTGAAGTATCTACCTAAAATTTAGAACCATAATACCTATTACTCTAATCTCTAATCACTTCTTTTATTATTATTCTTCTTCTTATTACACTTCTTTTATATATTATTTTATATTATAATTGAGAATAGCAACTATCAATAATCACATCTTATATTCTGCAGTAAAAAAAAAAAGGATTCGGCCTAGCTTTCTCCCAAACTGGCAGTTAAGCGACCTACTAATTTGAATTTCTCTGCCTGTATGTATTGACAGTGATATGTTTCGAAACAATGATATTTGACTGCATGACCCAAAAATCCAGAAAATATTGCTATTATTGCACGTCAGATGCGTGTCAGAATTATAGACGTTTAGCACATTTAAACCACAATACGCTAAGCTTTAATAGATGCACGATTTCGCGGTACAATATGAGACATGCATGTATTTTTTGTTGCGCCGGTGCTATTAACCTTATTTTTGCAACGGCATGGTAGTGTAAAAAATGACATTGCTATAATGTGACCCAAAAACTAATGCAACTAAACCAAACTAAATCAATGATAATTGTTCAAGAAATAGTACGTTTGACAGCTAAAAGATATATATCACTGAAGCCAAACCAATGTAATTTGTTTTTTTTTCTTCAATTTAACCTTTTTTTCTCCTATTGATAGGATATAAATGAACCTATAGATACCATCATAAATACCTATAGATAATATCATATAGATACCATCTCCACAAATTCATTAAAGTTTTGGTTGTCTCTTGTAAGTGTCATTTTCTAAAGAGAATTTGATTGCCAACTCTCTTAGACGACGATACGAAAATATTTCCCTCGGGCGACTATTAAAAAATTGCGTTGTGGTGAGTCGTTCAAAATTCCGCTGCGAGATTAGGCGGGTGTAGTGTGTAAATGTGGACGTTGTAGTAGTGATAGAGACGGTGACGGGTGTCCCGGCAGACGTCTGACCGGGTGACTCACTCCGCCCGTGGCCAGTGGCATGCGGCTACGGCATATAAATATAACTGCAACTGGCATTTAGTCGTTCTCAATCCACAATCCCGAAACGCATTCTGCAAGTTTTATATGATGTATAATACACGGCCCGTTTTACTCGCAATATCTATTCTGCATCTTGATCTGTTGAGCTCGATACGGAGCGGCTGCGCAATGATACAATAACATTAGTCATATCTCCAGACACGCTCGTTATCTGAACCGTTACGTTTGAGTGTATCGATTTCGTGACATTTAGCTCCTATACATAATCTAATTTATTGAAATCAATGTCTGTTTGTTCGTATTTGTGCGCCATGTCAAACCGTACGTCTATCCAATTGGGATAAGACTTTATTAACTTATTTCTTGCAATTGCAAACAATTTTTTTTACATTTCAAAATTTACAAGATAAATGATTAAAAAATGGAACTTTTAAATAACTTATCTTGTAATTTCCTGCGGAACAATAACTCATAATTTATAATTTTTCATAACGATTTCAATTGTAATATAACAGTCACTTTTTAATATATTATTGTATGCAATAATGTAATCCTCATTATTGAATATATAATTGTATACATATGAGTTATATAATGACGATTTTATTTCAATTTACGTGGGAGGTATCGATTGAAGTTTCCAAAACATTCATCCAAAGTAATTCAAATTCTTACGTGATTAGTCACACATTATTAAGAACCGCTTTTTTCGGTATAAACGCCTATAAATTTTTAAAATTGCCTTGCCGAAATTTTCAAATTTTCAAAGCAATTACTTCTGTATTCCTTCTCCATTATTTATTTATTATTTATTTATTTATTTTACATCACATCAGTACGGTGTGAACCAGTTACACTGACAGATAAATTATTAGAGTAAATGTATATCATCTTCAATATTTTAATTTGTCAAAATTAAAAGAATATAACAAAAGATCTATCTTATAGAACTAAATTGATTGTATGACAGAAAATCTCTTAATAGAAATATTTTCAAAACATTAACATTAAACATTTAATTAGAGGTAGCGCCATGCTTGTAGCCGAATTGGGCCGGTGCGTCCGGGTACCAGTACCTCTTTCTCATATGAGATTTTTAAAATTGCTTTGTTCTTAATACTTTACTTGTAGACGTTGAAAAGAGCCTTTACCATAAATTTAATGAGATAAAGTGGGGCAAAAAAACTGAGTGCAAACAACCTATACTACAATACAATTTTTTTCTAAGTCTTATATTAATAAGACATAATAAAAATTTTATATACAATTTTTCAGTAATAGTGTATAGATTTATATACTCCAGATGAGGCCTTCGGCTTGCCAGTAAGGAGTAAATTATTATTCATACAGATGCTATGACTTTAGTCAAAGTCAAATCGTTTGAAAATTTTGAAAATTGAAAAGGGCTTTTGTTTTGTATTTCTATATTTTTGTCGCTTCATTGTATTGAATTCAAGGGATTATTAAAAAGTGAACATAAATAATAATAGCATGCAGAACTTAAAACCTACACACGATTCACAGTATAAATTATAATATATAAAATAATAAATATATGTAATAGTATTGTAATTTAAAGTTTTACATTATGGTTTGGATGACTTAGTCTGAGTTTTTTGGCTACTTTTTTTAACATCCATAAATAGTATAATAAAAAACCTGATTGTTCGTAACCTTAAATATTTTATAAAACGACTCCTACAAAAGGCTTTAGGCACAAAGATAAGGATTTAAAAATAAATGAACAGATTGGTTAATGACGCACTAATTTTATAGTTTAAGCGAATATTTTAATCATTATTTTTAATTGTATATGTTAATTACATAATTCTTAGTAATACATCAATGTAAACAATTTCGCAAATAAACAATTATTACATTGAAGGCGGTTTTCTTTTTATCTAAAAATAAATAACTTATGATTCGATCATGATGTTCTATGTGAATTACGGAAAATATACTAAAGATATACGATAATTGTAACTTATAGAACTATAGTAGTGTTTGCATAAGTTGTTCAAACAAAAGACGTGCATAATTATTCTTATGCTTGCTTAAATCATGTACAAATACTGTTTTTACTATTAGCAATGTCGACTTGGTTATTAAACCTTCTGACACTTGAATGCTGTTTTGTATATAGAGAGAATTGTACAATAGGACCCAGTTCTTGTCTGTCAGCGAAACTTCGAGCCATGTCTGATAGGTATCTCAAATCGTCGACTAATAAATTTTTTTCGAAACTTTATAAACAAAGCGGAGAAGAAGATACAAATAGCGGAAGCGACAATACAGCAAAATCAACCAGTGCATCGAGCAAAAGCCGTAAAAAAAGGGGTGGTGTTAAAGCAAAACTAAGGAGTTTATATAGCCTTATTATCTTTATATATAAAAATACCAGTATCACTATGTATGCTCCCACTGAACCCTTTACCAAGTCAATCAATATTGAATATTTTTGATATTGATAATGATATTCATGAATATGAATATTATGTAAAAAAAAAGGCCTTTATGTGTAATTGGCTCCAACTTGAGAGATAGGACAATTTTTTATATAATGACCTTTTTAATTTAGTAGCAGCTAACATAGCGTAAAATAAATTAATGCAAAATAAACAAGTTCTACATAATGCTATGTAGAAAAGAAACAATACATCCATAAGCCAATATGTTAAATTTATTTTATGTACTTGTGATGTATTACATTATAGAAGAATATATATAGAATAGAAAATTAAATGAATCTATTACAATGAACTAAGTTTATTAACAAATAAAAACTTAAGCCCGGCAGCGCATCTGCCGGCCTTCTGGTCGTGCAGATGTCCATGGGCGCCGGTAGGCACTGCGGTGCTCTGCTGCCTGCGCGTCTGCCCCCTTGTAACATAAAAAAAAAAAAAAAAAATTTACACCCATCCATAGAAGATTTTATTCATAACGTGCTAATAGCTTTTGTTATTTTTCATAAAGCTCAATTGTCTTGCTTATTTCTTTTTTTTTTGCAATACTGGTTTCATACCTCAATACGCATTTCTTGATATGATCGATTCATAATATAATTATCCGATCCTTTCTAGGTTTCCGTACCTTCAAAAGTTAAAAGGAACTCTTAGAAGTTTCACTTTGTTGTCCGTCCGTCTGTCATAAACCATTTTATTAGGAAAGCGTAGAGCTTCTAAGTTGAAATTAAAACCAAATACAAGTATGCGAAAAATTTTGTAACCCCTTAAATTAGTAGTTCCATCTCAAAAAAAAAAATTGCGGGGCCTTAAAGGAAATTTTATGAAAAGTATAAATCTTATAATAACCGGGTAAATTATTTCGTGATGGTACGGAACACTTAATGCGCGAGTCTAACACGCATTTACTCGGTTTTTTTTTTAGAAAAGACAGTTACAGTTATCTATTCAAATGAAATACTCAAAAGTATTGTTTATTCACGATATTTCAAGCCAAAAATATAACAAAAATATGAGGGCATTTATTACGGACCAACCACGGAAAATCGAATCATCTGCTTTACAAATGGGGACTAATACATTCACCTTAATCTTACTACGGAGCACCAGATCAAACTCTGTCGCGTGTTGTGAACGAGTGCCCGCTCCGTTTTCTCTCTGGCGGCATATCTGAGTTGCACTCTTTTACGTCAGCAACAGTGGCTGGGTTAAAGGATCTTTGAATTGGACTTGAAATTGTGATCCATGCAGGATGCCATACGCAATGATGATCATGATGGGCACTTAGATTTTTCTGGTTTTTCCATTATATCCATACTGACAATACTTTGAACTCTCCTCGTATATATTTTTGTAGTGAAATGTTTGTCTTAGGGAAAAATAAGTATAAATAACGATATGCCACAATTTATCAAGTATTGTATAGTTTCACTAATAAAAATATATTTCACTTAAGCTTTACTTTCGACTTTAGCGTGTTCTTATTCTACGGAACATGCTCTTTAAGTATTCCGTTGAAGAAAGTCTTTCTTAATTTCAGTGTAATTGTTCCATTATTCCCCAGCCATTAATTAAAACTAACTGCTGTACATTACACTTAATTACAGCAGGAAATAAGCACTGTAACATTGCCGCTAGTTGTCAACTTGTGCACTTCAATTTATGTTGTTAAGATTTACTTCGGTTGTCTTGTTTTACTGTTATCTTTACTACATCTTTATTTATTCTCGTGTCCTTAAGACTCAAGTAAGGAATGACATCTTATCTTATTCTCTTCATTTGAGTCACAAGTTAATTACATTACATTGCTTTAAACGTAGTATATTTACAAATCTAGGGGGTGGATTTTGCTTTTATTTGTCCGATGTCTGGTCAGATTCACTACATGTATGCGACCCCGAACTACCTTAGCTGCTATTGTAAATGCCCCTGCATCATCCGTGACAGTAGTATCCGCATCCCTTCTCTCC
This sequence comes from Charaxes varanes, assembly GCA_024363005.1. Classification (NCBI taxonomy): domain Eukaryota; kingdom Metazoa; phylum Arthropoda; class Insecta; order Lepidoptera; family Nymphalidae; genus Charaxes; species Charaxes varanes. The sequence continues at coordinate 2,369,623 of JANCMC010040816.1, forward strand.
TCTCCACTCACCTTTATATTCTTTTACTCCATCCCTTTCCTACAGTTCTGTCTATCTAATTAGAGGTAGCGCCACGCTTGTAGTCTTTTTGGCCTGCAGCCGAATTGGGCCGACGTGTCCGGGTACCAGCACCTCTTTTCCTCATAAAATTGGCGTGAAGTGGCGACAATGCTGTCACGTTAAGTGACGGTATTGTTGCCGCGTTTCATACGGTTTGTGAGACTTCCCGGTGGCCTAGTTTCGTCATTATAGGCTGGCAACGCATCTGCTAACATTCTGGTGGTCCAGATGTCTATGTGCGTCGATGGTCACTTATGTAAACTGCCTGCTCGTTTGGCTCTTGCAACAAAATAAAAACACATTTTTTTACAATACGGTCACTTTATTATATTTTTATGGTCATACAATTTAATTTGAGTCTTAGACAGACGCATTTAACGCATTAATTCCCTCAAGTTTTATAGGCAATAAGCCAAGCACCTTTCAAAGGTGGTAAATTCAATTCCATTGTTGATAGACAGATATGTTGGAAAAAATTAAGAATACATCCTTGGTCGCGCCGAATTTTCTCGCTACAACCTCTAAGAGCCAATTAAAACCTTATAAAAGCATATAATAATAGTTTGTACGATATTGTACAATTATAAAGTTGTACGCCTTCCGATAATCAATTAAAACTTATCTGCTGTACATTCCGACCAATTATAGTTTGGGAAATGAACACTCTAATATTATTGCTGCCGTTATTAGCTTGTTTTAATTAAAATAACAACCCAGTTGAGATTGACTGTTATTTCATTGTATCAAATAAACAGTTGTTAATTTACTTATTGGTATTTGTATGTAATGTTGAATGTATTTTTTATACTGCATCTACCAAACTGAGTGATATTTTTTCTAAAAATATGTTGTCTTCTTCTTTCTAGCATTATCCCGGTCTAGTACCAGGGTCCGCTTAAATTGCAGATGATGTGGCTGTGGGGCGAGTTACGATGACCGTTTGCCATCTGACGCCATCTTCGGTACCCCCACGATCTCTCCAACCTCACGACTAATATTACTCAGTGACATTAATCGGGTGTCACCACTGTTTTTATCGTGTTAGAAATTAGTTTTTGTTAACCTCACATTGGTGACCCGTGTTTCATAGTGCTTATGTAATATATTTTTTAATTCGTTCCATTTTTTAAACCGTACCTATCTGTTTTATTTTTATAACTTTTGCAGTACTTACGAATAATGTATTTTTTTTAATATTCTTTTAAATACTATGTGTTAATATACGAATAAGGAAAATATTGAGTTATTTTTCTTATTTTAGAAGTGTTTAATTTAATTTTTAAGAATATAAACAAATAATACCGAGTATAAGGAAAGGAAATCTTATAAGAATATAAACTTTTTAACATACAAGCTTTTTGACATACAAGCTTTTTAAAACAGCCAAACTCGTGTTAAAGAAAATATCAGATATACCCGAAAGTTTTCCTAATATTTCAATTTATTTTATTATTTATTTGCCTCTAGTATTGACTAACTTGAGCTTTATTTAAAAATTGAAGGCGCAATTTATTTTTATTTTTTTTGGGAAACAAACGAAGGACTCTATATCTATACAAATTAATAAAATATTACTTATACAGTACATAAGAATTTTTTTTTTTTTTTTTTTATGTTACAAGGGAGCAGACGAGCAGGCAGTAGGCACCGAAGTGCCTACCGTCGCCCATAATGATCTATTTAGAATGAACTATGTAGAATGATCTATTTAGAATGCACCCGATTCTAAAGATGCACCGACTTTTATGCTATACTTTAGTTGTAAGTTAATTTTCCTTGTATCGTTTCATATTTTAATCTGTGTGCACGCGTCTGTGTGGCAGCACTGGCAATCAGGCGGAGACTGAAAAGCAGCTCCTAGAGCTGAGTCTTGCTGCCTTTTATTTGAGCCTAATCCAACGCCGGAAAGTTGTTCTAATTTACCTTCTGAGGTTTAACCGGTACATACATATGTATATACGTTGCAAGTTAGATGAACGCTTATAAATAAGAAATATAATTATACATGTATGTACATGTTTAATATCATTCCAAAATAGTTTCGGTCTGTTGGCAACCCTATTTCGTAATATTCACAATGAATGGTCAAGAAGCTTTATAAAGTCTATCTTATAAAGAGGATACAGTTTTAAGCAGTTTAGTAATATATATATTAGCAATAGCTAATAAAAAATTCGCTATTAAATTCTATTTAAGTTCTGGTCGCGGCTGAGGTTTCCAATTGAGCCAAGGAAGTAGTACTTTTATAAATTGGCAATATATCTCAAATGCCGCCAATCGACTCATCCTTCCGGTACGACGTCCTAATGACTCATTATTGTGTTTTTTGTATTTGCTTCTGATCATTGTAGTGGAAGACTTTTAGATCTTTCTATGGCACTTACTTTGTTAATCTAGAAATTTATAAGTTTTATTCATTTTAAGGTAATAATGCATCAACGGATTCTCCAAATATCCCTGAAGTAGAGGTCACTGAAAATGTAATTGACACAATGGTAAGTTAAAAGTTATTTGTTGCAGTACTTGTTCGTTTTTATCAGGTGGTCTTTGGGGATGTTGGTCTCCCATGGAACTGTAAGTTCTACAAGTACTACTAGTTCTAGAAATACACTCTACTAGACTCCGTAAAATTAACTCCACATTTAAGTGTACTTCTAACAAACTGCCCTATGACATTCGGGAGAGGTCTTTTAATAAATTAAAGCTTTAAAAGGTAAAATCTTTCAGAAATATAAGTAGAGAGATCCGTTTTAAACTTAATAAAGTTTCCATATAATCAGCTTAGAAACAGTAATATATTTGAAATATACGTGCAACCTTAATATAACGGACCTCAATATAACGACTTCTTCGATTTAAAAAAAATCTTCGTAATCCCCTTGAATTGTCCATAAGAGTCAATATAAAATATACCTTTACAATGCGAACATTTTTTGCGAACAGGTTGCAGCATTACACCGATTTTCCCTCGTATTCATTCGCGGATTAAAGCAAAGTAGTTTAGTTTCTCATGCAAATAGTTATTTTTTTTTCGTTCATGCAACCTTTGTCTATCGATAATAAGCTGTTTAATAAACTTTAATAATAAATGAAAATAAGGTGTATGTGTGATATATTATAGTCTAGAGTCTAGACCTTTATCATAATTAAACTTCTCGAATGGTACATAATAACAAGCTAGCTGACAATGGTCCGAGTATATGCAATTTATTTGCAAAATACTTTGCATCACTGTATGAGGGAGCTGACACTTTAATCAACCCATTAGCAGAAAACCAGTGTGATCCTTCTGTAAATTACCTTGGTTCCCTACATATTATATCTTATACAATAATATTAATGCGTTATACGAGCTTCCTGTTATAGGGGGTTTACAGTATCGTATATAATATTTTCATTATAAAATATTGAGACATAACATTGTGCAATATAACATAATAATATGCATGATAGAAGATATATTTGGAACAGTCAAGTTTTTTTTTTAGTCACAATAATTTGCACAATTGGCTCACTGATTACACGCGGGCGATAACGTATGACGACTAGCTGGCCTGACGAAGCTTTATTTACATGCTGTATTTATTTTAATTAATGGATGCCATGGAATCCTTTAAATTATATAATTTTTAAGCAATATTGAATTTTTTCAGCAGCTTCTACTGTCCATCTTTTGGGAAAAGCCCTCCCCTCCTCTCAAACCATTATTTCCTATCCTGGGCTACTTGAATTCATGTCTTTCCCTCAAAGGCGTCCAGGCTTTGCCACCTTCTCTCACCTTTTCTGCTCCGCCTATCTGGTCGTCGGCGGTCTTTGTTGAGAATCATAATGTCGTAATTGATGAATTCATTGATTGAGAATCATAAAATACTCAATATTAACTAAGTTCCAAAATCCCAGAATCGTAGTTAGAAAAAAATACAATGGGTTATTCCATGTTCTTCCGTGATAGAATATATGAAGAACTTTAAATTTAAAATCTCTTCAAGTATAAACATGAATAAATATTACATTTAATTAAAAATCGGGTATTTTAATTTTATTAAGCCTTTTTTTATGCACAGAGACATAAATATGTCTCAGATATTAGATTTTTTTAAATTTTAATATTAGTTTGTAGTAGATCAGTCAGGCCCAGTTTCATCTACAATGTGATCGCCGCTTTACAAGGCACAAATCAAGACTTCAGGATAAACATACGACAATGCAAACATTCTAAAACAATTATATACTCTGCTACGTACTCAACAGTACAGGAAGATTTGAAGCGAAGGAAATAACAGATTAGGAAATCGTTAAGGCTGATATGATATCTTAAAGTTATGGGAGTAAAGTCTATTTTGCTATGTGTTTCACTAAACAATTATAATATTGTAATGTATAGGAGACGTCTGGAATTAAGAGTGGGTCGGCTTAGCGCTAAGTTACTTAGGCAACATTTTAAATACAAAATCATATGACACTTTTCATTTAATAATCATAAATCTCAATTCAAAAATAATCATATTTGAAGTATATTGAATTAATTTATAACAATACCATCAGAGTAATTTAGTTTATTCCGTTAAGTTAAATTATTTAAAACTGATTTTCACCAATAATGATTTTTGTTAAAAATAGCAGCATTAATATTAGATTTCTTTTGTGTAGCAATTGTAGCACTTACAAAAATGACTAATAAAGTCAAGTATTGGTACTATATGAGGATACTGGCTATTGTGGGACTTCCGATCACTGTTTTTTTACTATTCACGTTGTTTTTGCATTAAAATGTTGCCTCAAGGGGACTTCTTAATAGTTAACCATCGAATAAGAGGGGAATAAGATTGGAATACAATCACTATCTACCATCGAAAAAACATCTTAACAAGTTTAACACTTTAACACTATATTGATGAATTTCTCCGTAACACGAGTAATATTAATAATACTGACATCTTTCCCGAGGCAAGTGGCACCACTTCATCAAATTCTTGAATAGTTTTATTAATTGAATAGTTGTAATATAGGAAGAACGTTTACAATAACTTTCAGGGCATCTTTCACAACATACAATTCCTTCAAAATTAATGGGAGTTCCCTTTACTGATAATAAGAGTTTAAAATATGCTTTTTATATACTAAATTTACCTTTAGTTACATTAATTTTTATGTTGGCAAATATACGATTAATAGCCCTACCTCATTGAGACGCCATGGCGACGCCGCCGGTTACTTATCCAAACATTTCATATATTAAAATTTAGGACAGGTAATTGGCGACGGTTTAGCGACGTCGAGGCGTACGACGTCGCCATGGCGTCTCAGTAAGGAAGGAGCCTAAGATGACTGCTATAAAAAAAGTCGCTAAAGATTGCCTTTAACTAGCCTCATTATGGCTATTTTTGGAATCCATCGCCCAAATTTTAGCTGGACATTCTATGTATCTCTTCTCTACAGTCATATGGTAATATAGAAATTTCAACACGTTTACATAATATCTAACAGTATATTGCATCAGTTGCCCTTATGTTTCTTAATGACCGTTGAATTGACTATCTCTTTGGGACAAAGTGGTACGTACACAGGCCTCACAACTTACACATTGGAATATAGGGTACTTCTAACTATGGATTAAATTGTTGAGCTAAACTTTGAACCTTTACCAAAATATACTATTGTTTTGCTTTTTTTGCTTCCCCGTCTCTTGGCAACAGAAAATCGTCCATCCTTACACTCCTGACCAACACCACTTTTGTCTGCATGTTGCTTGTGCCCCGAAGTAAATGTAGACTGATTTATTTACGTATTAAGTAACTGCCCCATCGAAATGGCCTAATTATTTGTGCTATGTTGATGACTTTAGTTCTCTGTCGGACAACTTCATTACGAATTTTATCCTTCAGAGAAACCACCCTAAGTAGTTAGTCTCGCTAAAACTTGAAAGCCGCTATACTGTTTCAATAATATTCAATAATTGTATAGACCTGTAATGGCGCGTCATACTGAACTATTTTGTACATCTTTTTAAATATTGTATTGAATATGACGATGTCGATGGTGTCTTTTAATAAAATAAATTAATAATAAAAATAGCTTCCCGTTCTATTACTTAGATCTTTAAACTATATGACACACAGACGTCTGTTTCTAAGGTAGACAACTTAATGCCTGTGTTATAGGTAACAGCCGCCTGTTATAAACAAATATATATTTTTTTGTAAATATATAAATACATACATATGGATAATACACCTAAACTCGAGGCGGGAATCGAACCCACATACATATTTGATATATAAATTAGGAATAAGTAATCTTTAGTTATTTATACTAAAAAAGACTCCTTATATTCTCTTTTATACTAGTATTTTAATAGCCCACTGCATGACAGAGGTATATCTCTGTTTATGTTACTCTGGTCTATTTCATTAACAAAAAAGATCAAGACATTCGAATAAATCTGTATACATAAAAGCGAAAGGTCATCGCGAAAATCGCAGGACATACAAAGATGAAATTTGACAAGGAGGTTGTTTATAGAATATTACCTATAACACAGACATTAAGTTGTCTACCTTAGGAACAGACGTCCGTGTGTCATATAGTCCTGTATTTATTTATTATTTATTAATTAATGTAGATTTAGCAAAATATCATGTTCATAATGAATTCAGTTTACGAATTGACTTTACGATAAACTCATCTAATAAAATTCGTAATTTAATAACCAAACACTTTATGGAAAATACCTGATACAAGTTATATATTGGTGGGAACTTTATATAAAGGTTTTGGGTTGACAAAATTCGTTAATTAGAGGTATGAATACTCTTTTTTGACAGTTGACAATTCGTTATGAAGAGGTTGTTCGCAAAAAATGTTCGCATTGTAGAGGTATATTTTATATTGACTCTTATGAACAATTCAAGGGGATTACGAAGAATTTGTTAAATCGAGGAAGTCGTTATAATTTGAAAAATTCTTTCAGTTTTAGATAGCCCATTTATCGAGGAAGGCTATAGGCTATATATCATCACGCTAAAATTGATTATTTTTTTTTACTGAATTTTACGCGGATGAAGTCGCAGGAACAGCTAGTTTACAATAACACTATCATGTACATTCTGCAGAAATCTCATCGAATAAAGAAAAAATGACATATCACGTATCTTATGTATTAGGGAATTATCGCTTTAGTCACAAATGTTCTGATAACAGAGACAAAGAAGAATGGTCGAGGAACCATTTTGAAAAATCTGAAAAGCAAATAATCGCTTTTGTAAACGATTATTTGCTTTTCAGATTTTTCAAAATGGTAATTAGCATTTTGTTTATTATAAATTTATTAAGAGGTAGGCTCCTCGACCCATCATTTAAATTTTGCGACTTTCAGCACCTGTTTCACTACGTTCTTGTACTTTGGTTATTCGAACGATCAAAGTACGCTTTAACGTGATCCTTTACTTCATCGCTTTTGTGTGCACCTTCTATTTCTTGGCATGTGCGTCCACAAAGTACTGCATTGTCTTCTTGGTTAGTAACCGCCTTTTCTTCTCCCTGCAGCGACTCAACATATTCACTTTCCTTTCCGGTATGTAGAAGCTTTTTCTTTCTTTCTATATTTCTTTCTTTCTTCTTTCTAGTATCACGTAGCTTAATGTGGCCGGAATTTAAGTCGATGGCTGAGCTACTATGACCTGGTGATAGATGAGTGACCATTTCTAACGGTGGTTCTTCAAATATCCGAACTCCTTCGTGTTTCGTAAGCCACGTAAAATAGTGGGTCCCGATTTTTTTTTTATGGATTCCCTGTTCATAAGTCAGCCATTACATTATAGTAACAAGTATATAAAATTCAAAGTAGTTTATGTAGAAGCTTCGTAATTTAATGTATGCTTAATGTGATTACGATTATCGTGATATAAATTATCCTTAATGTAATTACGATTATAGTAATTTAATGTATCCTTAATGTGATTATAATAATCATAATTTAATGAAATAATGTAATGTAAATAATGTGATGTAATTTGTACATTTTTGTCCTTGAAGTCTACAAAGTTGTACAAAACTTTGTGCAGTTACACAAAGTCCCCGGCCACACTATATGATCATTGCAATAATCATTCATTGACGCTATGTCTTGCTCCAGCATAACTAAAATATTTTAATTACTGCCAGACTGATCAGACGTATTTCCTGCTTTCCTGGCCGAATTAGCGAATTTAGCAAACTTCGTATAATCGTCATAGATATTTGTGGTAGTTTTCTGTGACTAACTGTGTCGAAAAATGGAAGGTACGTAGTTTAAGAGTTTGACTAACTGGTACAGCTTCTACATCTTTATCTTACCGCCGATATTGACGTTGGAGTGAGTTTGAAATTGCAACACTCAATAATGTGTGATTTATTCTTAAATTCAATTCAGATTTTTTATTGTAGCAAAAAAAGTTTTGTTTTTCCACAATGTAACAAATAATTTAATTCAAAATATCATTAATCAAAATTTAAATCAGATAAAAAATAATGTTTAGATCACAGGCTCTATAATTCTTTGTTTGTAACATTACTATTATGTCTGTAACTTTCCACCAATATTGAGGTTTTTAAGTTTAAAATTTAAAAAATGTGGGATTTCGGTATATCAATGTTTTGAACTTCAAAATATTTTTCAATATCGTTTAAAAAAACTTTACAACTGTTATTTCCGGGCACACCGTTTACATTCCGAGGTCTTATTACCTGTTAACTAGTCAAGTGAACTTGCTACTGTACTTAACGAAGTGTAAATAGGTTTTAATGTGGGATTAATGTAAATTAGACATTTATTTAGTGCGGGAACTCTAGGTTGTCTAAAAATAAACAAGCGTGGCGTAATGGCTATCAAACATGTTTACGCTTGTCGCCCCCGGAATTTAGGCTACATTTCGAAAAACCCTCGCCAAGGTTTAAAAGACTGATAGAAAGATATTCGGCCTGAGTTCATTTTTAATATTAAACAGGGCAAGCAAAGGCAGTGATTAAATTTATTTAAGATTCAGGGTTTACTTTTCTCGATGAAAAAAAAAAAAACAAAAAACTTGTAACTTTTTGATAAGTTACTTTTTTAGAACTTAGACTTTCGTGAGCGAAATTCATACTAATTATAAAAACGGTTTTTAAACTCACGCGTATGTTATATCGGGATTGCCCGACTAGTTTCGAACCCGTCCGGGGTCCTTCCTCATGAGCTCGCTACGAAGTGGTGTCGCGGCGGGAACTGTTCCCGCAGTTCCCGTTTTTATAATTAGTATGATAAGTTACTTTTTACAATATCAGCATTTTTACAAAAAATAGTACCTATAACACAAAACCATATCTTTAGAAACAGTGAAATTATCAAATAAAACGAACTAGAACATTTTATCTTCTCCCCATTTTACATTTCTTCTGTTAACTTTTTGAGTCATTTATTTCATGCCAGTATTTTACAACATTTTTCCTATTACACATTGTCATTAAGTTCGTTTAAATGGCTGATAAAAAATACTCGATTTGAATTAATTTTAATATTAAATAGGGCTATGCAATGCATATGTATTAATGAGTGTTGTAATCTAAACCATTAATTAACGTTGAACACACGAGTGGTTATTATTTGTTTAATTGCATTAATTTTATGAATGTTTTTATGTTAGCATGGTGGCAGTAGTAGCAATGCGCGAATAGCATTTGATAGGTTATACTTTTTTATATAAATTAAGTACTTATATTAAGGACTAGTGTTCTTCCAGATCTTTTTTGCCCTACCATTACTTTATTCTAGTTCATTAAAATAGAGGTGGTGGTATAATTTGCGTGATCATATTTCGAAAGCAAAGTGACGTTGGGCAGGCAGAGAATAGCGTTTATGAAATGGCTAACCATAATCAAGCATGGCACCGCTATCAAATCCATGGCAGGGATACAGTGACTGAACCCGGAATTATTCTGAATTCTGTATGGATATCTAAAAACTAATAGCATAGCAGTATCAAGAATCAAGATTAGAGAACCCGAGGCTACTATTATAGATTGCAAAATATCTCTTAAATTTATATTCCGTGTATATAACGTAACGTAAACCTAATAATATATTATTAGCCCTTATGTAGCGCTAAAATAAGGGACTGTAACGCGATTATAAATACTACTGACGTCATCTAACTCGATGAGTGAATGTTTTTGAATTATTAATCTTCAAGGAATAATCTTTTAGGAAAATTAGATTATCTTAAGTAGTTCTGATTGGCTCGAATCGTAACTATGATTACGTATTTTTTTTTATATTTTCTCAAAATAATTCCTGCAAATTTTATGTGACGTCTAAACATTAATAACTTTACGACACATTATTCCACTTTCTGTTCCTCACTCTACCTTCCTTTGGTTAAAAAACTTCAGTAACAAGAACATGAAAAGCAGTTATAAAAGTTGTTAATAAATCATTTCCAAAAAAGTTGATAGCCGTGTCTATAGCGTATTAAAAACCGTATTGAATTCTAAAAGCCAATACACACCAATGCCAGTGGAGCATGTGACAAAGTACAGTCATATTCTAACAGTTTTGTACAAATTTTACAAATGTAGGATAAATAAATCATAACATCGTTAAAAATCATTTTCGAATGAAGAAGGTAGCAGTATTTCCATAGGGCGGTCATATAAAATCGTAATTGAATTCTAAAAGCCAATTTACACCGATGCCAGTGGAGCGTATGACAAAGTGCAGCGACGCTATAACAGTTTAAATTATTTTTCCTGATCGGCTTGCCAGGTCCTTCTCAGCGTCAACCGTCAAGCCGAAAGAAGAATCCTATATATCAAAATTGAGGGTCAGTAGTCCATGGAATACTTCTTCTAAATGAGATACTTCTACGATCTATCGCTACCGATTTCGGACGTTCTACGTCGAATGTGAATAATAAATAAATATATACAGGACTGTATGACACACGGAACATTGAATGATTCAAACATAAACTTTTTCGAGTTTTACCATGAATCATAGCCATCGCTATTGATTTTTTTTTTATGTTACAAGGGGGCAGACGAGTCGGCAGAAGGCACCGAAGTGCCTACCGGCGCCCATGGTTATCTGCACGACCAGAAGGCCAGCAGATGCGCTGCCGGCCCTTAATGACGAGTTTTAGGCCACCGGGAAGTCTCACAGTTAAGGCACTACCTGTACATACTAACACAATATGGATGATAATCCGAAATAAAGAATTTATTATTATTATTATTATTAGTCATAGATTCAACTCATTCCGAAGACAGTTTGAGATGTATTTAATCTAAAACAGGAGCCAGACGTAGCTTCATTTGAATAATTATTTTCATGATAATATAATGTGGCCGGGGACTTTGCACAACTTCACAAAGGGGATTTCCAAGAAACGACTAGTTTGCTAAATTATAGTGATTATTCAAAGGGTCGTTGTTAAAAGGAAACGAGTTTCAAGAAATGGTAGCCGGAGGCGATAATGGATGGAAATAAAGTCTTACTTTTTAAAACATTTTTTTTTTTTATTGGGTTTACCAACAGCTTAATACATTTAAAACATAGGCCAATTTAGAGAACACACAATATTAATTAGACGTAGAGACTTGCAATTTTCCATGTTAATAGAACATGCAAAAACTCATTACGAAAATTATTCTGAACGAAATAGTTTTACCATTTTGGATAACAGTTTCTACTTAAAGAAAATTTTGCTAAGGATCATTTTTAGAAATTAACGTAATGCATAACAAGCAAAAATGAGTCTTTTAACTAATTGACGTGCAAACGACATTCGACCTTAGTTCCGTCAAGACCTTTTTTCTCAGATACTCAAAGAGGTATAGAGTAAAAATGAATACCAAATACTGAGATCTGTGATCCCTTGTAGCTGTGAAAAAATGAACCCTCTAAGTATACGCAAACAAAAAATATCCATGTATGTATATCGTATTTCCCATACTAGTACATTCGAAAATATTATCAATACCTATATTGTACTTCCTGTTGACCTAGAAGCAAACCGGCAGACGTTGTCCTGCCTGAACATTAGCTTACACTCACTATTGGATACCAAAAAATATCTAGCGTATTTAATTGGATAAGGATTTATACGCTATTCTTTAACATAGCTTCGTAAATTATTTGTTATTTTTTTTTGTAATATCGCACGCTTAATTATAATATGACCTAACTCAACAAAGCTGATTTTTGGGAAATTGCAAAAAAAAAAATCATATAAAATCATATCTATATATACAGCTGTTTTTGTCTTTTTAACCAAATAAGTTTTTAGTTAGAAAAAAAACAAATAATAAAATATCATAAAACTAACATTTCAATATTATTAATCACTCCAATAAATGTTATTAAAATTAATAATTTGTAACTATAATGCATTTATTTTTTAAATTAGACGCGGAATAATGTCGTATATGACATCAATTAACGACGACTCTTTGAAGTGATTGTCTTAGAGACAATCATTTTGTCAGTTTCTACAGTTCAGTTTAAAATTTAAAAAATTGATATTTTATAATAAAAATGGCCAAAAGCGTGTCAAGATACGCTTATACAGAAGGGTTTCGTATCTGATACGCTATAAACGTATTTGTTAAATAACTTCAAAAGATGTTGTCCGATTTTGGTTCAGCAAATATCAAACTATGATTCGAATATCACATTATGATTCAGATGTCAAATTATGATTCAAATATCAAACTATGATTCGAATATCACATTATGATTCAGATGTCAAAATATGATTCAAATATCAAACTATGGTTCAAATATCACATTATGATTCAGATGTCAAATTATGATTCAAATATCAAACTATGATTCAAATATCAAATTATGATTCAGCACGACAAGGTTATTCTTCTGCATGATAATGCTCGTCCGCAAGTAGGGGTTCCGGTGAAACATTATTTGAAAACACTTGATTGGGAAGTATTACCCCACCCGCCATATTCACCTGACATAGCATCGTCCGATTATCATCGGTTCCGTACTATCAATAGCACATGCTCTGTCAGAGCAGAATTCTTTCAGAAATGCGTAGAACTATAAAGTTGAAATTAATACCAAATACTAAGCTCTGCGCTCACCGGTCCCTCGAGGCTGTAAATAAATCAATTGTAAGTGTACGCAATCAAAAGATATTGCCGGTTATATTACGTGTCCTATACCTTTGCAAGAGGAACAAAAACCTACAGGGTACTTTCAGCTAATTTAGAATCATACAATTTGGCTAGAAGATATGTCTTGAAGTACAAGTAATGGAAACATTACGAAATCTGTAAATTTGTATTTAAATCACAAAAAAAATTGCAGTGACTTATCAAATGAAAATAAATAAATAGCCTGGTAAAGTATTACGTGATGGTACAGAACCCTTGTCGTGCGAGCCTGACTTGCACTTGGTCGACGTTAATTGGATATTAATATATATTTTTAAATATCTAGATGGCGAGGCCACCTATTAACAGAGTCCGTAACAGACATTTATAACGTAGCCTTTTATACGCTTTGCTGAGCATTACATTTACTGATTCCCATTTCGAAAATACTTTCTTTTCTACACTACTACTATTTTCTGCATACGGTGATCTAAAGTTACAATGTTATTTCAGTACGGACTCCAAAATTCCCGTATTTTAAATCCTCGATCCCCTTTCCACATTTAATACCCAAAGTTTTACAAATGAAACCAGTCGTTGTCATTTGGACTACCCAAATGACAACCTTACGTTGTGTAACGAGTCGAGATCAGGCCTTGTATGGAACACTTTCCGGCGCGGACGAGACGAGGCCTTGTACCTATTTCATTTTGGACATGTGTCTCGTCCGGTCGTGGTCCATCGACCCACCGGCAGCTCCTCTAGTATCGACGACAAACTACACATACACTAAACATTACAGTGTACTTTAAACATACACAAACACAACACCACGACCAAATCGTGTTTTTATACCTAACTGGATGTTTTTAAACGGCTTGGAACTTATTTCCTTGTGAGATTAAATAATGGCAATGAACAGTAAGTTATTCTTTATATATTATTAATCAGTTTACGGTCCACTTTTAGTGCCGACTTCGATTTCACCGAGCTATGTACTTTGTTTTCGTTTCCCCTCAACCGCTTTTCATCAGTAAACTAATAAAGATTATTTATTTTCTTTAAAGATGGCCTTCAAGTATGTTTTAAAGGAAAGGGATTGCTGTTTATTAATATAATTTAGTTATAATATACTAGCTTTTAACAGTGGACTCGTCGATGTTAATGTATTTTTCTATTACTTGGGAATTTGAATTGTTGTCCTGTATAACGAGTACACAGCATCTACTTGTGTACCATAAATCTTCTGTGTGGCTCCTCAGTAACTAGAAAATTAAATCAAAAAGAGGAAAATGTAATATATTTGAATGTACTCGGGTGAAATGACACTCTTTTTACTCAGATGCTGCAGACAGCATCTGAGTAAAAAGATTTACATTGTGCTCTTTACTTTAGGAAATACTTTGATTGTTTCTATACTGGAGTGTAATATAAATGTTAAAGACTACAGTATCGATGCCGCGAGATATGCGAACTCATTACACGTAGGGGTCTGCTGACAATATATGCAATCACAAGTTGCATTGATGGGGGGAGGGGGGGGGACTTGTCTCCCCCCTGACCTCGTTCCACAAAGCTTTCGACTGACTCACTAGTGCACCGCCACGCTCGCGCCGCACTCGTCACCGCATGTTACAACAATACACTGCGAAAGCTCATTCAAATGCTACGGCGACAACAATTCTGAAAACATTATGTAGTACTGCTTCACAGCTTCGTTAATTCTTTTCAAATTAATTATTTAATCCTTCTCTTGCCATCGTGCTATTTCACAAAGGAACGTCCACTAGGAAATAATGGATAGGAGTTTCAATCTTACTCCGCTAAGTTACTGAAGCACCGAATTTACGCTATATTGAAGATAAATGTTTGTCTGTAGCCTTAAGTATTCCTAAAAGCCTATTTCTGCAACGTTATGTGAAAGCTCTGGTAACATGGTCGTTTGTTCCGGTGTTATGGGTTCGCGTTTAATTCTGTATAGAACTTCTCTCACACTCACTTTTACAGTATAATTTTGTTTCTAAAACTTGAAGCGAGGAGTTGTATGGTTCAGAATTTAATCAAGTATTTCATGATGCGGGAAGTATTTTTTAACTTTATACTCATAAACTTATAAAATTGAAGTGTTTGTCCAAGTTTTTCCATAGGATTTTTAAATGCAAAAAAGACATTACTGCGTTCATACAGCAAAAAAATACAATTACACCGGATAATATAAAATTGCCTGATGTAGTTGCAGTAGTAGTACATATTTTAAAGGAATATTTTAAAATATATACTACTACTGCAACTTATATTATACTTATACTTTTTAGGTATGTCTAATTTTCCCTTTTCCCCTCCTACTAAGCTTAAATTAAAAGCTTGTATTAAGAGTGGGTGCGACAATACCTCAACGGCGTTGGGGTTTGAACCGGGTACCTTGCGGATTTCAGTCCATACCTTATACCGTTGAGCTATTGAGGCTCTAAATCTAATCTAAAATAAAAAGTAGTATCGAGTATCCGGTATTTAACTTCCCAACACAAGTTACAAGATACCTACGCTCCACTATCGTGGGCTTGGTCTGGCAGAATTGTTATATTCTTTTACAGTCGTCGTGTATTGTATTTAGTAAACGCTTTAAAAATAATGAAATAGAGGAAAAGGTGAAACGAAGGAGATAAAAGAACTTACAGTGTGGTGAGCTTGGGGAGGTGCGTGAGGGCATGCGGGTGCAGATCGTTAAGAGGGTTGGCGCGCAGCTCCAGCCGCGTCAGCCGCTTGCAGCTCTGCAGTCCCGACGACACGCGCTCCACGCGGTTGTTGGACAGCGACCTGACAACACCTGACCTGACGTCAAGCGGCCAAATGGGATACCTAAACTGTTTATGGGCTTTGACGTCGATACGGCGCAGTTTACTGCCACGACGTAAAATTTTTCCAGACCGTGCCTTTTCTCATAAATATCGTTGATCGAGCTACAAGTATGTATTCGGTACATAAAAATAAGTTCATCTTGTATTGTATATGTAAATATTTATTTTATTACTAACGACCTGCCTCGGCTTCGCAAGTGCGCCTGTATTCTGAATATAAACCTTCCTTTTGAAAACCGCATTAAAACCCGATGCATAGTTTAAAAATTATAAGTGTACTTGCGCCGAAGAACGGGAATGGACTGACTTTAATACTTTGTAAGGATATTTAGTATATATTTAGAACAGTCAAGTCACGTACAGGTCTTCTAGCGCCGACAGCATGAAGACAGCAGGCGGCAGCTCGCTGAGGAAGTTGTCTTCCAGTCGTCTGTGAAATAATGCAGGGATTTTTTACCATTTTCAGTGTTACGTAGGCCTACGAGGAATCCCTCTTTCAATTTCTCTCTTTTCATCCGTGGATCCGGCTCCCGCCTCGAGTCTGGGTGTATTATCTATATGTATGTTTTCAAAACAAAAATATTCATTAAGCAGGCGGCTGTTACCTATAACACGGGCATTAAGTTTACACCTAAGAAACAGACGTCTGACTGTCCTATATATATAGACCTATATATTTATTTCTTTTATGGCAGGATTTTGGGGTGTATTAAATATGAAAAAATAAAAATTACGGCATTAAAATTTTTAATATTATTGTGAAGAGTTTTGTTGCTTCGATACTAATAATTAAACGACACTCAGCATCCTGCGCAGAGAAGCAGTAAGGGAATAGAAACACATATTTATTGAGTTATCACTTTCCTTTATCTCACTCAATAGGCGTTAATTCTTGCTGTTTTCAATAGATGTTGTGCGCAATTACTATTCATAGGTAATTACAATTCAAATTGCGTTTTTAAGTTTCGTTTCCGTGAAGGTCAATATTAGCACATCGACCTCGACACTTCGTCTATGAGGTCTACGGGACATCTGGTGATACGACACGAGGCAAAGTCACCGCTAAAATTATGCCGAACATCTCAAATGCGAAGGTCATTGGATGGCCTTTAAATGAAGTATACGTAAAAGCTCTTTCATCCATGTCCTTTATTATGTAGTAAGCCGGTGCTATTATATACGGATTTTTTTTATTATGCAGCCAGTGTATTTTTCTGTGAAAGTGGCAACAGACAGCCGGCAGGCGCTGACGAATGACATCGGGTGACGATGCAATCTACACACGATTTAATCAATTAATCAAAATATGTTTTATTAACAGATATTCAAACAGACTTTTAAAAGCTCTTTTGAGACATCAAATGTTTTAAAAGCCACCAATGATTCAGAAAAGTTGAGCCACGATAAGAATCAACAAGAAACTCGTTAGCCACTCTTAAAAATACATCTTACAAAAATTGAGTTGTATACTATTAAAAATTGAACTCGGAAACTTGAAGGCAAACTTTAAAAACTGTTCACAGAATTAACAAACCGTTGGATCGTTCCAGCACATACTCTGTTATTGTTCGTGTGCCGAATATACCCGTCCCCGATAAACAACGACACCCGCTCTCCCCGAACTGCGCTCCCACCCGCTCTCCGCAGTACTTGTATCGAAAATACGAACTTATCAAATTATTGTTATAAATTTCACCGCACGGCTCGCTGTGATTCTGAACAGAAACGCTCAGGTGTTTACAAAGTGACACAGCAGACAAGCCGAGACCCCATGACACATATATCTGAGGGCTCAGTTTGGGGCAAGCGGGGTCTTGCAAATTTTTATAGGTGTGGGAGGCCAAATATCTACAAAAATTGTGTTCGTAATACTTGAACGCCAACCTATTCGAAGTTAATCTTATGCTTTTTATTTTTTGTTTTGTTGGTTCGCTTCGTTACACTGGATGACGATTGTATACATGTCGTTCAGCGGTAGTTTTTATGTGAAAATGCAACTTCTAGTTGCATTTTAGTGCTGCTAGTTTGCACACACGTTAACTACCATTAGTCATGGTGTGTGATGTGACCGTGCCGTCATGGGAAAGAGAGCTACGAGTAGGATGAAGAAATTTTAATTCTAGCGCCATCTTATTTCTAAAGCAAACTGTCGTCCTTTTAGGTAACGTGGCCAGTGAGCGTAGCACCATTGAGTTCAGGATGCGCTGAGAACAAAGGGAGCATTTTCTTCGAGGTCAGCTTAAGTTGCGGATATCCGCTTTGTTATCTTTGTCTCGTTGGGAAACGTGTACGACGCTCGGTCCTACAGTATTTTCGTTTTAAAGTCAAACAATACAGAGTAAAATAGTTCTGAGTGCACCGATGGTTAAATTGAGTGATGTTAAAATAAAGAAGTCTTTTCTAGTTTAAGGTTGATGCCTCGAGATGCAGCTTTTCTCACACGTTGGACCTCTATACTGTTCATACTGCTCATACGACTGTGTGTGTTTAGACACACAGCAACATTAATTTGTACACGACAAAGACAGCGTCACCGGGACGGTGCATCGGCGGTAAGACGGTGAACTGAATGCCCCCCCCCCACGCTCGCCTTATAGACCGGCCAACTAGCTTCGATACAACTGATAACTTAAAAAAAAAATATCAGTTTTATTAAAAACTAGACCTCAAAGTCCTAACCTCTATCTGCGGAAAATAACAAAGAATTGCGCAATGAACATTTACGTTGTAAATTTTCTCAGGAGTTAATTTCCAAATAAATTTTATACACTAACGTCATAGTGCAGTATATTTTTAAAGCTTAACCGTCACTTTTAACAACATCATTCCCTAGGTGTTATTTAACCAAATGAAATATCAACAGTTGAAGGACTGTGCGGTGAAATTCAGACGATATCTCTTGTTTATCGTAATGCCCCGTGTGCACACACACACTTACACGCAAGAGGACCTCAAAGCTGCACTCGATAAGGTGGTTATATTTATGTCTTAGCCTCAAAACTTACATTATCCATCGAGATGCATGTGAACTAAAATAGCATCGTGCGATTACAAACGTACACAATCGGATACAAATAGACGTCCCCGAGATAGCGCACCAAGTATTATGTACATCGGGTCGTATCTGACGCATACGGTAACCCTGCTGATAACAGCGGCTGATAACGTCCATGCGCTGGCTCTAGGTCGTCACACCATTGCATACATATACTGTTGTCACCATCCGTCATGCCGTCTGTTTCTGCAGCCTTGCATTAATTTAAAGTGCTTCACCTGAGTCAAAACTAAATATTAAAATATGTCGAAAACCATTAAGAGGATAGGAGCTTGCGACTTCTGCTTGCCAGTCCAAACTGTGTACCGCTAACGAGGGCAGCTCAGTAGCTGCCGAATCTATATTCATAATGAATAGTAAGCCATATTACAAGCCGCAGATCACTTTCGTGTCGCCAACTTCCTTGATAGGCGCAGCATCAAGGTTCTTATCGGCGGTATATTCTCGAAGACTATGCCTATCAACGATGGAGCACCACAAGGCTTGGTCCTTTCGCCTACACCGTTTATCCTGCATCTCATTGACATGTTTCAAACGAGGAACATTCCTTGTTATGCGGATGACACTACGGCCCACGCCTTCTATTTTGGTCACGCTAATATCCCTCTGGTAGAGGTGGAAGAGAACAGGATAAATCTTGTGTCTGAAGTCGAGATCTCTTTGGAGGAGGGATCCGAACGGGGACGACGAAATGTTGTCCTCGAAGACACAGGTTTTGTTTACCGCAGAAAAAACTCCTTTAATATGGCTCCAAAATTTTAAGACGTTCCCCTGAACATCAAAAACAGCATTGGGATCCTTGAGGTCGATATATCGAATGAGGTTCAATTCCGGAGTCATTTGGAGGACAAGAGCAAACTGGCATTAAAAAAGGTCAGGGTGCTTAAAAAAGCGAGAAGGTAATTCTCATCGGGACACCGATTTTTGCTCTACAAAGCTTTGGTCCGTCCCCACATGGAGTTCTGATTTCATTTTTGAGTTGGCGCTCCTCAATATCAACTCCACACTCTTGACTCCGTCCTTGTGGGATCGACGATCCCAATATCATGGACAAGTTACACACCTTAGAGGTACGGAGAGATATTGCCTGTCGGTGCGTCTTTTTTTTTTTTAAAGAATATTAGGAATACTTTTTAGATATGTCTAATATTCCCTTTTACCCCTCCACCCGGTCGCAGCCAGAGCAACTTAACTTAGCGATCGACTCAAATGCCGACCACTGAATAGGCCACGACCTCCTCAAAAGGTACAAAATTCCTTGAAAATTCTACGGTTGTTAATTTTTATTTGTATTTTGGAAGTAAATTATTGTTTTTAAGTAACATTTGTACAACTATTTTTAATGATTTATGAATATTTTGTTCGTCTTTATGTTATTTCGCCGTAACAAATCTTTCTTACTTTACGTAAGCGAATGATGTTGAAAATATATCTCTTAATAATGTTTCATAGTAGTGAAATACAATAAAACGTTACAAAAACTAATATTTTAGTGTTATTTAAGTCCTATTTATTCGAAATAGAGCTCTGTGTTTTAGACAGTATGGCTTGCAATCGTTTAAAGTTTTAAGAATGTATTGTATGAAGTTAGGTATAAATGACTTTTTTGAGATACAACATTTTGGCTTAGATGGAGGCAGAATAGAATTAAACATGAACTTAGATTTGCTTCATAATTTAGATTTCTTATCCGTTCTCTTGGAAGATATAATAGCAAACATTAACTTGTCGAATTCAATGTATTTTTTATTAGGCAGGCAACAATGCGATGATAATTACCCTTTGTATGGAATTTTCCATTTTGGATTTTTACACAATTAGCTGCTTATAAAACTCTCAGTTAAATATTAACTAATAGGATTACATAACTTACTTTACCATTAAAGGCATGTCAAGACACGCTTATATTGAAGGATTCCGTATATGATACACGATAAAGGTGTATGTTAAATAACTTCAAAATTTATTGTCTGATTTCGTTAAAAATAGTTTTCCTAAAGAGTTTTTAGCATGTCCTATTAACACGGAAAATTTGAAGTCTCTACGTCTCATAGTACTAAGGGTTACAAAGGGTTACAAAGTAATACAGTGGAATTTGCAGGGAAACTCTCTAGTATCAATTAAAGATTATATAATATTAGCTTTTTATGTTTTACTATAAGTTATGTATTTAAAATATAGTAGAAGGATCATACTAAATTTATATGGGCAGGGTAGGGAACACCGGCATTGGAGGTAAATGCTCGTGCATGCTAAAAAAATCTCTCAGACCTGCAAACATTGTAAAAAAGTGTATTTTAGAAAACAGGACTGAAGTAAAACTTACTTAGCTCTATCTGTATGCATGTATATATAATTATATATATATGTATAATAGAAGTTCAAAACGAATTCCTGTCTCTTTCTATTTTTAGTGACTTATATCGCCTTTTCAACTTCTATTTGCCTCGCCCGATCACACTTTTCGTAACGTTCTCGATACGTATTCACCAGCTTACTCCCCAGTCAAGCGTGTGTAAGGAAGTTTTACTGCAAAAAAATGTATATATAACACGAGTTCTGTACAAAACAAAACAGATACTGCTCTATTACAACTTAATTCATATAGAATAAAGTTGTAATAGATCCTATTTTCATCAGTGTCACTCTAATAGATAATCACATTAGCGTGACAGTGATGAAGATAAGTTACACTGTTGCTACTTTCATCTTGTTTAGTTATTAGGCCGTATAAATTTATATTAGATACGGGAATACTGTCTAGAACTGCGAACAATTTGCGGGATATCTCACTTATTATTATTGTCGTTACTTGGAATGTAAGATAGAATTCATTTATGATACCCAATTCTCTAAAGCTCTCATCTACGAGCCTACTAGCTAGTGAAGTTATTTTTGGGCGTCGGTAGTCAATTATAATTGAGGAGCTCGTGGCCTTATCGGTGGTCGGTATTTGAGACGATCACTTGGTTAAGTTACTCTTGCTGCGACCGGGTGATAGATGGGTGACCTATTCTAGCACTGGTTTATATTTGATACCTGGCCTCCTCCATGTTTCGGAAGGCACGTAAAACAGTGGGGCCCGATGAATGTCACTTTCTGATATTAGTCGTAAGGTTGTAGAAATCGTGCGGGCTTCGAGGATGACGTCAGATTGCAATCGGTTACCATAACACACCCCACAGCCAGATCCTCTACAATCTAAGCGGAACCAGGTATTTGACCGGAATAACGCTAGGAAAAAGAAAAAGGGAGATAGTCAATTATAATTACTAAAAATCGCCAGCTGGTCTAAATTTGGATACAAATCTTTATATTTGCTCTATACAAAATTTTAATTCTTTTTACAAAGATCTTTTTATATTTGACAAATAAAATACGTACGGTCGTTGTGACTTCGCTTTGACGCCATCTTGCAGTGAAATGCATACATGTGTGTGTAGACCCTTTGGCGGTAGTGTGCGTGTTGTTATAGCTTAATAATTTAATATTGCATATTTTATAAAATATTAGCATTCTCAGATTATACTCTATATAAAGTACCAGCTTTGCTCGCCACTTCGTCCGCCTAAAATTAGGTGAAAAAATAGTTTAACTTTTAGCGTGATGATATGTAGCCTAAAGGCTTCTTTGGTTAATGGGCTATTTAACACTGAAATAATTTTTCAAACCGGACCAGTTCCTGAGATTAGCGCAGTCAAGCAAAAAAACTCTTCAGCTTTATATATTAGTAAAGATAATTGTGACAGTTGCATACTCCTCCGTCCGCGCAATTTTCGTAAAATGGTACCGTAACTTTTTGCCTTAAATATTAATATATATACACGGTGACATTGTCGCGGTTAAGATGGTTACGTAGATCTTATCCTAAGGTTGAATAAAAAATATTCGCACTGTCATAATTTGATTAGGTCTTTAAATACTTTATAATCTTGTTTTAAATTTGTTACTGGTGGGAAATTATTTATCTATAATAATATATAAAAATGAAGAGTTTCTTTATTTGCTTGAACCCGCTAATCTCAGGAGCTACTGGTCTGTTTTGAAAAATTCTTTTAATGTTAGATAGAACATTTATCGAGGAAGGCTATATTGGCTATAATATCATCACGCTATCCCCCCTTCTTCAAATATTTAATATTGTAATACACAAATCAAACCTTTTCATTTGATACCCCACTCGTGTATATTCGCTTTCTATCGTTTATTTGAGGTCCCCACTTTCACCCCCCATAACTTTTAAACGGCTAGACCGATTTTCATCAAACATGTCTGAGAACACTCGCACATAAGTCACCTTTAATACAAAAAAAACTAATTTAAATCGATACAACAGTATAAAAAAATACAAAAAATTATAAGTAACAATGGTAAGAACTAATACAATTATTTTGCTGTTTAGGAAGGCATATCCAACAATCTAAAGGTAATAAAAATAAAACTTTGTTTGATTTATTGATAACTATAACGGCTTCTTTATAGATGCTATTCTTACTCGTAAGTAGGATTTTTTAGAAGTTTCAGTAACACTCGATCGAATTTTTAGAATACTGAGAGCATATATGAAGCGTGAAAGTTTTGTTGCAAGTTTTTGTACATGGGTTTTCCAGTTCATGTCTTTATCTATAGATATGTCTAATAAAGTACAGTCACTAACTTCTTTTATTTTTATGTTTTTTGGCGAGTACCTGAAGATCTAATGTTTGTTTTTGGTGAGGCCGGAATTGTATGAGTTTTGTTTTATTTAGGTTTGTTTAGAATTTTCTTAAGTATTTCATACATAACTTCTATACATGTTAGTGGTAATTAACAATAATAAAAGCATGGCCGCTGTTTACGATCTCAAGGTGTCTTTCTTACCAATTCAGCATATAAAAAATTTAGAACTGAAACTTTTATAAGCTTATTATAAATACAAGTACACTATTAAATATGTTTATAAATATTTGCTGACATCAAGTATATTTAAAAAAGAGAGAAAAGAATAATTATAGTCATGACTGCTTTTAGGAATTTCAAAGGGGCCATAACTACTTATAGGAAGTTCAAAGGGGCTATAACTACTTTTAGGAATTTCAAAGGAGCCATAACTACTTTTAGAAATTTCAAAGGAGACATAAGTACTTTTAGGAATTTCAAAGGGGCCATAACTACTTTTAGAAATTTCAAAGGAGATTATTAAAAACTATATAAATAATTAAAAGAACATGTTGTTTTCTTGATTATGTGATGTCGCACAAAGAGGGAAGGGGTTTCGAGACTTTGATAAAGACGAAGGAAGGAGTTTAAAATTCGTATGATGAAATTTACACATGACGCCTAATGTAGGTGATAACTAGTAATTTTGCTTGATGATGTCTAAAAATATTCTTTTGAGAATCGCACGGTCTTTGTGCACGCTGGCAAAAGATTATGTTAGTAGAATAAGCGCTATTGATTTATGTGTTGCGAGCGTGCCTTGATGACGTGACTCCGACATCGCACTATGTGCCTCGCTTTAGAACTCGCTAAAGCGTTCTTTATGCGCGCTGGCAAAAGATTATGTTAGTAAAACAAGCGCTATTTATTTATGTATTGCGAGCGTGCCCTGATGGCGTGTTTTGAAATTATTCAACAAATACGTTTATAGCGTATCAGATACGGAACCCTCCTATATAAGCGAGTCTAGACACGGCTGTGGCCATTTTTATTATAACATTCATTCACAACACTGAATGAATAGATG
This sequence comes from Charaxes varanes, assembly GCA_024363005.1. Lineage (NCBI taxonomy): Eukaryota > Metazoa > Arthropoda > Insecta > Lepidoptera > Nymphalidae > Charaxes > Charaxes varanes. The sequence continues at coordinate 2,394,446 of JANCMC010040816.1, forward strand.
TTACGGAATATAAATGAATATTGATTTTGGATGGTTGGCCTGATTGATTTTTGGATGGATGGATGAACGTAAAATTTTGACGTACTCGAATGTTGTTTGAAATTAGATGAATGAAAATGAATCACCCGAAAGGTTTTAAATTTTTCTGTAACTGAGCTAATTTGTTTATTTTTACGCAAATTGTTTTTTTTTTATCTTAACGTACTGCAGAACTCGTGTAGTTTTCCTTCATTTAAATTACCTGCGATGTATTAAGAAAAATTACTGAATATACAATTTCAATAGGAAATTTAGCCTTTCTCTAAGTTAGATATTGTCATACCTAAAATATAAAATATGTTAGAGAACAACATAAAAAAAAGCTAAAAGACTATTATTCTTAAAATCACTATTTTATGCTAAACAGGTTTTACAAGTCTGAGATAAATAATAAGTATGTAAGAATCAGTAAAAATCGGAGGTCATCAATGTTTACTGACTGTTGCTCATATGATCTGTTGTGTTAAACATTATTTTTACTTGAGGTTAAGGTTGAATTTTATAGAGTTATCAGACAGAAAGATAACACAATCCTTTACCAAAGGTAATAATTACTGTTACCAATGGTGTAACTTGTGTACCCAATTACAATCATGAAATGAATACACATTTATGTAAATTCAGATGTAATATTCAACTTCAGACTTTATGTAAATTCAAGTTTATCATGTATACAAACTTTATGTAACTTCGAGTGTAATATTCAACTTCAGATTTTATGTAAATTCAAGTGTAATATGCAACCTTAGGCTTTATGAAAATACAAGTTTATCATGCATACAAAATTTATGTAACTTCAAGTGTAATATTCAACTTCAGACTTTATTTAAATTCAAGTGTAATATTCAACTTCAGATTTAAAGTAAATTCAAGTGTAATATGCAACTTTAGACTTTATGTAAGTTCAACTTTATCATGCATACAAACTTTATGTAACTTCAAGTGTAATATTCAACTTCAGACTTTATTTAAATTCAAGTGTAATATGCAACTTCAGACTTTATGTAAATTCAAGTTTATCATGCATACAAACTTTATGTAATTTCGAGTGTAATACTCAACTTCAGATTTTATGTAAATTCAAGTGTAATATTCAACCCTTTTGAATATCTTACTGAAAGAACTGGATGCCAGATCCCCTCTACATGACAGCTGCAATAAGCAGTAGGCATTATATAGGCTGCTTCTTCTTTGCTTCCATTTTTGTGTATCCCATATAGCGGAGGGATCAACCTTATATAAGCTATTAGGAGAAAATGGTACCATATTTAGTTTCATCACTGACATCAAATATTTGAAGGGAATAGATAATTAAAATTGCTGAAATTATCTATTTATAATGAGTATGTACCACAATAATTAATTTTGGTTTGTTGAAATTTTGATCCAATTACATGGACCGTAATAGCGACTGGAGTGCCGAGACTGCAGTGTGTCAGGTCGAGTTGTCTTGAGCAGTATCTGTCTACCCTGAGTCTAGTACTTTTTATCGGAGCCACAGGATTTGCATGACAAAATACACTCACTAAGTCACTTTTTTTGATTTGAAGCAAGGTGCACAGTTTTATCAGTGGGTTCCAGGCACTTGTTAGTAGAAAACCATCTTTGCGATTAATATTCAAATCAAATCAAAATTCTTTTATTCACTTAGGTTCTTTTACTAACTCTTTTTTAAATAATGTGTAATATTCCAATGATATTAAACTCGACTAAGTTTACAAGGATTCCTAGTACCCTGGTCTGAGAAAATTTATAGAAACATATCATTTTAATTTTCATTAAGCATATATTCCTAGCTATGCGCCATGGTGCCCGGCATGCAATGCTCTCGCTCCCGCATGGAAGGAGCTCTCGAGCCGAGCGAAGACAAAGAATTTAGCAATGAAAGCGGCTGCTGTCGACGTGACCAAATCACCAGGTCTCAGTGGACGATTTGTGGTGACAGCACTGCCAACTATATTCCAGTAAGTAGATAATATGTAAAGTACTCAAATATTGACAAGAAATTTGCGTTTAAATTACTGAGTGTAGTGTTGCATTCCAATGTCCTAAAAAATTATTGCTGGATTCTAATCACATCACCACTGGGTCATTTCTAAATGTGTATCTATAATTCTATAACATCTAGAGATAGATCTCTGAATTTCATCACAATCAGCTCAACATTTAAGGTAAGGTTCAGCAATATACATCACACAGAAAAACTATATATATATATATATATTACAAAGATTAAAAGAACAAAGTCTAGAATGCTTAAAACATACACCTCCAATTGTGAACAGTCAATGCATTGCAGATAGATAACCTTGAAATTGGCAAACAAGGTCGTGAATTTACCGAACGAATATTTAAAATAGGTATGATTGGTTTTGATATATACAAATAAATAATGTTCAGCTGTCTGTTTGTAACCTCGAAATAAAATTATTTTTACTCCAAAACAAGTTGACAGATTTTGATGGGACTTTCACTGGCAGATAGTTATGTTACTAAGGATTAATATAGGCTACTTTAGTTACAACAAAGGGTTCTGCATATAAAATAAAATTTCTGAAACAATGAAAAAAATATAGTGATCAAAATTTACTTAAAATCGGGATGTTTCTAAATTTTGCTCTATTAAATGTAAATCAAACGAAATTTCCTCTAAATTGTTATGAAAAGGCCAAATAGCACTATATATAGCTACATTAATGCTTCTGATCATATGTTAGACAAACCTTTTGAAACTCTGAAAGTATTTATTTGCAATCTTTAATGTATGACAATAATAAAATTTTATTCATATAAAACACCAAAAACATACAAAAACAATAATAATAATTTAAAACAACTGTTATTGGATGGTGCTTTAGTTAAAAAGGGCACCAACTCAGAGTAATTCCAATTATGAATTATCCTTTCAGCGTCAAAGACAGTGAATTCCGGCAGTACAAGGGTCCTCGTGATGCAGACTCAATGATCGAGTATGTGGCCAGAGGACGTTGGAAGCATTAAAGCTGTATTTGCATTATCATCTATTACATAGCTGGCACGTACTAACATGTTTAAATCTTTTCTCTTCACCATGTACTTCACCATCACCTGGGATCATCTGCGGCGTTTTGGTGATAACCTCATCACACCTTCACATTTCTAACACGAATCTTCTCTTAACTCTTTTCCAACCAAAATCATCTTAATATTCGCATTTAAAAAAAAAAAATATAGGGTACTTCCCGATGTCCCAGAACCATGAAATTTGGCAAGACGTTAAATCTTGTAACACAAATATAGGAAAAACCTATCCTCTAAGTATTCGCAATGAAAAGATATGGCTCTTAATATCATATTTCCCATGCATAAGCAAAGACACTTGATAAAGAATACCATATTAATCCTTATCCATTTAAATAAGTTAAATACGTTGTACATTTTTACAGGTGTAACTCTAACGGTTTTAGCAGCGCACACCAAAATAGCTCTAGGATGGCAGAATTTTCTCTTAATTACTTTTTTTTTTTTTTTTTTATTTATTTAGAGGCTTTTATACAATTATGTATATGCCAGCCTCGTATTTGCATACACATTTAAACAAAAGGTTATAACAAATTTTATAATTAAATCAAATCAAATGGATCTTATGAGCTAGGTGATGAATGATACTGAAATGTTATTTTAATGATATTTCATTAATTGTTTGTGTATTTAACAAAAACCTATTATACTTAAAGAGACAAAAATACGTGCCTCAATTTTTTTTGTTTTTAAATATAAATATATACGGGCTATATGACACACGGACATCTGTTCCTAAGGTAGACAACTTAATGCCTGTGTTATAGGTAACAGACGCCTGTTACCGAATGCGGTATTCTAAATAATTGCTATGATATTGAACAATACTTTATTTAACAGTAGTTAATGTCCGCAACTTTTATTATTCTTTAAATACATTTAAGTTATCCCATTTTGAAGTTCTTTTATTTGTAGTAATAGAATCCTAAATACTTTCGGGGTCTAGTAGCCAAGAAGATATCACTCGACACACAGTCAACCTATGGAATCGTACATTGATCCTATAAGGGTTGCTTTTATTTCCTTTGGAGGTATGAAATGTTAAAAATAGATAAAAAGACAATTGTCATGTTGGTGTAATAGATAAGAAATTTCTTATCATAAATTATCTTCGCTTGCAATTACATTACTTATTAGTAGGATCATACCAGATTTGGCTAGGCAGGGGAGGGAACACTGGCAGTGAAGGTGAGTGTTAGTGATCACTACCTATAAACCCTAATTAAACCTCTTTAGGACAAAGATTGAAGTCTAAACTACATGACTAAACTATTTTATGATATACGTTTTTCTTCGTATTGTTGCTCTTCCTAAATATTAATACATATAATCGGATTATTTATAAATACCTATTGCATTTATTCTTTTAATGCTTTTGTGAGATTTCGTCTAAAAAGTCATTAGGGGGAGGGGGTAATGCCTACTTAGTGACATTAATCGGGACCCAATGCTTTACTTGTTTTCCGAAACACGGAGGAGAAATGTTAGTATGGGTCACCCATCTATCATTCTGCCTCGGTAAGAAATGCTTAACCTGACGATTGATTCGAATGCCGACGACTGATTAAGATAAACTACAACCTTCTCATTAATAAACAATTCACGTTTCTTGTTTGTGTTTATTTTTTTATAAAATATTCAAAAGTACTCGTAAAAGTCTACTTGAATAAAACATCATTTGAATTGAATTGAATCGCATTGAATCGAATCGAATCGAAGTAACTCGAATTGATCCGAACCGAACTGAACGGAACTGAACGGAACGGCACGGAACGGCACGGAACGGAACGGAACGGAACGGAACGGAACGGAACGGAACGGAACGGAACGGAACGGAACGGAACCAAATACTTTTATAGCGAAACGCCATTGGCCATTTGGAAAATTGGCCATTTTTTAAATGGATATAATATTATCAGGCTATCACGGTGACGTCAAAACTCTATTAGGGTGGTGGGTATGCCCATCGTGCTCATCACGGTGGATCCGCTTTTGTCCACAAAAACAGTTGTTGTATCCTATACTGGTAATAACTGCCTTTAAAAGTGTTAACTAATCCGGCGCGGACGGTGACGGCCGTAAAGCGTAGTGTTTGCTGACCACGAATAGTTGGCGTATATTGATCCTTCCAATAATTATCGAACACGTTTCATGTCACCAAGCTTAAGCACATGTTTAAACACAAAAGTGGACGAGTGCGGAGACGTTGCTTATATGTTTGCGCACCGTAGAGGTAGGCAGTCGCCAGAGCTAACAGAAAACCCGACCCGGTGAGAGAAATCTTCGTTTACTGCTAAAGATAAGGATGACCGATTGTTTGTCGGCATTTCTTGCTGCAGTACCAATATTAGATTCCATGGAGTTCGTCATCGTTTGCAGTCATATAGTAAAATAATACTAATATTATCTACGGTAAGATGTAAAATTAAATATATATTAAATTAAATATATGTATATAGCGGTCGCTAATTTATATTGGAAGTAATACTTACTTGGAGTAAATACTCGTCCGAGTATTCGAGAATATGAAAATTTGACAGCAGGTGTGATATTGTATTTTTATTATACATAAGTACTATAACAAGTCAATTACATGGAAACAAATTTATACATATTTTATATACATTTAATGTTATTAAATGGAAAGCCAACATTTTGACTTTTATTTTAATTAAGTCCCTTATTAAGTAAATGTATGCAGTTTCATTTAATTTTATTGATATACTATAGGATTTATTTAGATTTACATAAAGCTCGCGTTTGTTTCTCGAGAAGAGAAAATCGAACAATTATGGATTTTCATGTTTAACGAGTTTCTAACCATACTTAGGTAAATTGAGAGTTAAACTTTAAAATTAATAGTTGTAAATATTGACTTTCTATCACGTAAATTTTTGAACTGTTATTTTTAGCGTACTGTTAATGCTTATGCTAATGACTATAAATTTTTATAACGTGAGGTGTTGTTGGAGACATATATATTTGTGGATTGTGGCAATAGCCTATATTTGTTTTACTTGGCTGGGCTGTTGGTGAATGTTTTCCTTTGATATACCAGGAATACTCTACTTACGTCTATTACTCATAATTCCTCTTCGGTGTAGTGCTAGGAGTGGGTGCGATATTAGATCAGCAGAATCAAGAATCGAACCGCTTACCTCACTGATTTCTATCAACTGAAACAATTTTTCTTCTATGGACAGACTGTCAACTCGATAGATTTACAGACGACTTATAAAAATAAATGTGTTTTTTAAACATTGGTTCAGAGCTGTACTTTCGGGAAATTTGAAAGAAATAATGTATTTATACAAAATCGAAGAATCGAAGATTAACAATAGGTATGCCTTTATCAATATCCCCAAATATTCTGAATTTAGCCATGAAAATAATAATCAAAGTGCGTCCTCGAATGCTTTAGACGCACTAGAAAAAAAAAGAGCTGATTGATCATGGTGAGAATTTTCTATGACCAACTTGAACTTTTAAAAAATCACGTATATACATTTGATAAAATATAAACTTATTTACGTATAGTGCATGTGTTTATGCAAAAAAATCAACCTTTATATTCTGTGTCATATTCAACACCATCATTCCAATTTTTATGTTCTGTTTTAATTATTTTTAAAATATCAAATGTTTGTAATATTTTGTATGATGTTAAAAAATTCTAGGTCGACAGGAAGTACCCCATAGGTTTGGGTTCCCTTTACAAATGTATGGGAAATATGACATAAACGGCCATATCTTTTGATTGCATACTCTTAGAGAGTTGATATTTTGAGTTGATCACAGCTTTAAGGGTCTGTGGCTTTAACCTCTGTTTGGTAAAAATTTCAAATTTATAGCTCTATGCGTTCCTAAGAAAAAGGGTCTTGACAGACAGACGGACAGACGGACAATAAAGTGATCCTAAAAGGGTTTCTTTTTTCCTTTGGAGGTTCGGAATTCTAAAAATAAATAATTGATTGAAGGAGAAGGTATGATATCGCAAAAAATCACTATTTTATATTTATAAACTGTTAAAAAAAAAGTTTTTATAAGTATAATGGAAAATATAACGAGGCGCAGTTAACTTTCACACCAGTTGTTAAGAAGTAACATCGCACGCGCGACGCACTCCGGTTCCCTCCTCAGCTCAGGCGTGTTTGTTCGAAACCCAGTGCTAACTCCGTTTAAACACTACGCCACGAATTAACTTTTCATATAAATAAAATTCACGGCGCTCTAACCTCCTGAAATTAACACCTTGGCGTAAATGCTGTTTAGACCTGTTACCTCATGCCATATCTGTATGAGAATGAATGACCCTGTTAAGCTCGGGATTATGGATCGGACTAAGTGTAACGCTTGTTTGGGTGTTGTTATACATAACTAGCTGTTAACCGCGGCTTCGCTTGAATTGCTGTGTGAGGCTCGCAAGAGTATGAAGATCGTATCATTTAGTAACCAGTAACAATAATCATCTATATAAATAAAAATGAATGGTGCTATGCACAAAACTCGAGAACAGATCGACCAATTCGGCTATTTTTTCTTTATGTTACTTAAGGTACACGGAAAGTCTTAATAAAGAGAAAAAATATAAGAATTGATATTTGACTGAGCGAAGTTTGTCCGAGCAGTAATTAAAAATAAAATTAGTTATGCTTACCCTACAAATGTCATCAAATGTCAAAATTTCAAGTTTGTTTTTTTTTATTCTCCTCTTTGTTGAATATATAAATATTTGTAGCCCTATATTGTGTCGATTCGGAGACTAGAGTTAGCAGTAGATTGGTGAAGAATGTCTCACTCATATTTAATAAATCGTTAAGTTATAGAATATTTCAGGAAATATCCTGTATCAATTTTAGTTTCTTTCCGTTTGTCCTGACACTTGGAGAGAAACTAGAATTATTTCCGTTTTTAGGGTTCCGTACCTCAAAAGGAACCCTTATAGGATCACTTCGTTGTCCGTCTGTCTGTCTGTCTGTCTGTCAAGACCCTTTTTCTCAGGAATTGCAAGTTTATGTTTTGTGAAGATTTATCAGAAAATGTATGAGTATATTTAGAAATATATATTGAAAATACGGAAGTGTTTGGATATTTCTGATAAGAAGTATATTTGATAGAAGAAGATTATATACATAGATAGTAACTACAAAAAAATGTTCGATTTCGGTCAAAATAATTTTCTTAACGAGTTTTTAACATGGAAATTTATAGCATGGATACATTCTCCAAGTTACGAAATATCACGTTTGTAGGTTCTTTAATTTTGTGTACATATCGTGTACATACTGTTTTTCTTTTGTTAAATCATTTAAAAGTGCTGAACGTATTATAAATAGTTGTATCAATGTTTCTGAAGGCACTGGCTCCTAAGATACGGGCTTACCTAGTTTAGGTGCCAGGGTTATATTGAACTATGTAACATGATTTATGGTAGTTAATTGGATGTGGAACTTTATTCGTAGGTGCTTCGTGTTTTACGTTTTTCGTAATGTAGTACCGAAATAACAAACACTTTTGCGTCGACATCTTAATACAATTTTTTTTTTTTTTTGGAGAAAGTGATGTCTTGAATTCTTTTAGTTTTTTAGTTGTTAATGAATTGTATATCATAATCAGGTAGACAATGTCCTGCCCAAACGTTAAAGGTTATTCGTAAAGTGAGTAGTTTAATATTTCATGCGTGTCATGGATTTCTGCAAAGTAACGCCTGATTCTATCTGTTACTTTTTTAGTCTATAGTGTGTTTTTGTAGCGTAACCATATTTAATATAACAAATTTTATATTGTGAAAAACTTATTAGATATATTTGTTGTGTCTCCTCCATTGAACATGACATTGGTGAAATATTTTGCAAAAGACTGGCTGCGTTACCTCGTTGGATAGCAATGCTAATCCTTTGACCGAGGTACGAGCCAGCCTTTGGATCCCTGGTTACCTCTTAGTGAATTATTGAGGAAATAGGAGTGACCTTGATGAAGCTTAAAAGGTTATTTATTTATTTATTTATTTTATTTATTTATATAGGAAGCCAACATGATATACAATGTAAACTTAATTAAGATATTCGGAGCAACAAATTTTATAACAATAATGAAACACAGTGTTATCCATTAATATGTCTCCACATATAGAAACATGTTATTAAACACATGTTAAATTAATAACAATTGAAATGTAGCACAAATATTTGATGGAAAACAACAAGCACGACTGGATGACAATGAGGGGAGTGTCGAATCAAGCAAAATATAAACAAAACGGTTAAAATTTCACGAATGGTCCGATTAAAAAAATTCTTTCAGTGATAGATAGCCCATTTGTCGAGTAACGCTAGAAGCTATATAATAAAACTTTTCACCTAATTTTACGCGGACGAAGTTGATATAAACACAATAAATACAGATTCAATCCTTGATTTTGATAATATTTACCTCAAGGAAAATGTATTTAATAGGAAAAATGCAATATTCCGATACCCAACAGGCCACGATAACACATCTTATTAAATTTCCATAGAAGAATTAAAAAACAGTCATAAAAACTGATAAAAATAGTTTAGGAACAGGATTCTTAATTTTTTTTCTATAATTAATTATTTTCACACATTACAAATGATTCATTCTTCTTGTTGGAACCACAATTTCCCACATTTATTTCTCCAATTTTTAGCATGAAAAAATTCTTCCATCATCTTAGCGCCTTTATGTTATTTTGCAATCGACATTATTATGTACTATTTATTATAATCGATTTAACATAAATGTTAATTGTATTTTTTAATGATTTAATTTGTTATATTCAGAAGTAGGTTTATGTGCAATAAAATGATAAAAATAAAAACCATGTGGATACGGATTACGTCGTACATCCGGTAATTCCAGACAGGTTTGATTTCCCCTTAAAGATATATTAATGCGTAGATCTTCTTAACAACGCAAAGAATTTTACTGGCGCTTTCATCAATAAACAGAATGATTCAAGATGAAGATTTATTTCTACATACAAATCTAAATTGGATCTGTGCAAAGCCGGGGCGGGTCGCTAGTCAACAATATATTTGTAACTTAAAATTTAAAACCTTAACTGAACGTGTACTACATGTGTGCGTGAATCGTTTGGCACAATGTGCGTGAAATTTTAATTAATAATTTAATGTATTAATAATCCATGTTTTTTTTTACTATTACAATTCGCTACACCATCTTCTATATAAACTATAATTGTGCTAAATTTCATGCTTCTCTGTAATTTTTTTATAGTACCAAAAGTTTTCACTTCACTTATTAATAAAGGTTGCTAGAATCCTGCAATACGAAAATATTTATATATCCCAAAGTGAGTGCCATAATATCATTGAGAAGGTATAGTGATGTAATTTTTAAAAGTACCATTTCATTACTTTCTTTTTGAATTCCGATTTTACATAATTTTGCTTTTATTTATTTATTCCTAAGGGTAGTTCGTGTGTTAACATACAAATATATTTACATACAAGTTAACATACAAATATATTTACTACTTTGTTAGAACAAATATGTAGCAAATGTCGGAACTTATCTCGTTTGATAATTAACGTCTTATTTCTTCTCTCGCTATTTCACTACGTCCATTTCTCTGCCCTTTTCGACCTAGAATAATATCCATAGAATCGTAGAATATTATTATATAACCATAGAAGATGACAAACGAACCAAAACATGATTGTGATGATCAATACTGAACCAAAATATGAAATACAGCCCTTTCTGATTGAGTCTTTAAATATATAAAGAGCTAGATACAAGTGAGTCATACTTTTTGAATGTAAATCGTAGACCTCACGTTTTCCGCAGAGTAAGGGAAAGCTAGAAGGATTTAAATGGATAGAGCACTGTTCAGTGCAGCTGTGCTTCGAAGTTGGCCGACATTTTCTATGTGAGAGAAACAAACGTTAACTTGAACAAACGGTCACTAGTAGCTAATGCGAAAATAAAAATATATATTTAAAGAGATTGGCGGTTTTCGACGTAAACTCTTAACAGAAAATAATTTTCTTTTGGAGGATAGGCCAAAAATAAGCGCCCACGAGCGACACTTTTATACAAAAAGGGTTTCGTACCTGATACGGGATAAAAGTATTTGTAAAATAACTTCGAAAGTTCTTGTTCGAATTCGCTGAAAATAATTTTTCCTAATGAGTTTTTAGCATGTCCTATCAAGATGGAAAATTTTTAACTCTCTACATCTTATACTTTGGAAATCCTAGGGTGGACCACGTAGCGGGAGGACAGAGGGACAGAATGAAACTATAAGGGTAACTTGTAGGACTACGGAACCCTACAAATTATAACTTTTATACTGTATAAGTGTCATAGAGACTTACTGATGAGTAGAAGTCGGAAGGATAAACTGTTTGTATATAGAATTTTGAATGTCAATAATATGAAAAATACCGACAAATTAAAAAATCAGTAGTACCGTTTCCCTGAGGACCGGAATGTCATTCACTAAGTCGGTTGCTCTAAATGTAAAAGCAATTTTATGTTACAGTATACCACGGTGCCGGAGGGAAATGTTCCCATTTTTATACCATCAATCATCGTCATTACCGTATGCTTTCATTAAGGGGACCATGACGGTATATTTTTAAGGGAAATACCGAAAAACGACTGGAAAAAAGAAATTGCCTTAATTTTTCTTTGTGTGAGTACTGTACTGTATCGTAGATCACTCTTCTGACCTCTTTGGTTATTTGGACTTAGGAGTAACATTTTATTGGCGATTTAATGTTTAATTAACTATACCTTGGGTGTTTGAAAGTCTCATCGGAATCGGTTAAACCGTTTGAAAGATGATTGGGAACAAATCGACAGACAGGTCGGCAAAAATGTTTCACTTGTTTTTTGTTATAGGTGTCGGATATCTGAAAATATGCAAATCAACTTTTCAATTTTATTCATATTTATAGATGTATAGCCACAAATTGCGATGCATTAACAATAACGATTTCGCGATACTAAAAGTATGTAATACACTTTATTTATAATGCTTTCAACATGAAGCGAATAATGCTTTCAATATTGAAACTATATTTATAGTTATAAAGAATTTTGCAAATAATGTTTCCGAAGTCTTAACTTCAAATGTTGTTTATTGTTCTAGAAGCTAAATGAAATAAAGCCTTCGTATTCAGCTACAGTAGTTAAACTTTGCAACCGCTTGAAAACTGTCTGAAAGTTTCCTTAAGTAAATAAGGATGGAACAGAGCTTCTCCGCTGTCTTAATTATAATCATTATCCCTACCCCTAGTTTCGCTTTGTCCGTCCGTCCATCTGTCCGCAAGATGGTCCCCCTTGCGATTTCTATAGTAATATATTTCCAGTCTTGAAATTTTTCATATTGGTAAGACATGCTAAAAACTCACTAGGAAAATTCTTTTGAAGGAAATCGTACAACTTTTTAGCTTATTTAGCAAATACTTTTATCGATTCCGTATATTATTTTTTTTTAAATATTTTTAGGGTTCCGTACCTCAAAAGGAAAAAAAGGAACCCTTATAGGATCACATCGTTGTCCGTCTGTCTATCTGTCTATCTGTCAAGACCCTTTTTCTCAGGAACGGGAAGACCTAAAAATTTGAAATTAATACCATATACTAAAGTCTGCGGTCTTATTTCTTAAAACATCAACAAAAAAAAACATTCGGCCAGTGTCACGTTCTATGGAAAAGACATAAAGGAGGATCAATTGTCTAATAAGAGACGAATTTTTTAAAATACAAAAGATACAAGGAATAGTTTAGCTATACCTCAAAAGGTTTATACTGTTATTACCCATTCTCTTTTAAAGCTTTTAAGTAGTTTGTGGGAATTATATAATTATTTCGATAACCTTCTGGATTCAAAGCATAATAAAAACATCAGTAGTCGATAAGTATGGAATTTATCTAATTGAGAGAACCAGGCGTTACTTCGCGGAAATCCATAACACCCATGAGAAACTAAATTACTTTGCTTTAATCCGCGAAACTAAGTAATCGCGGAATTAAGTAAACGATTTTACTTAATTCCGCAAATAAAAACGAGGGAAAATCGTATAATTATTATTCACTAGTCGTAACCCGGGACTTCGTCCGCGTAAAATTAGGTGAAAAATTTTAGCGTGATGATATTTAGGATGATTTAGGTGTTCTTCTTCTTCTTCTTCATATAAAGCCTGTTGCTCTCCTTGATAAATGGGCTATCTAGTACTGAAAGAAAAGAAGAATATTTTTCAAATCAGACCACTAGTTCAGGAGATTAGTGCGAATTCATTTGTAAACCGTTAGCAAAATATATGGGGTTGTTTTTGTATGAGTTACTTTTTAGCTTTTAACTTTGTTATTATGCGTTACTTTTGTTCTTAAGTGTATTTTGTAAATCTATACTAAGGTATAAAGCTGGAGTTTGTTTGTTTGCTTGAACGCGCTAATCTCAGGAACTACTGGTCCGATTTGAAAAATTCTTTCAGTGTTAGATACACTCGTGCATTATTGACTCACTTTCCGCTACGTGCAATAATCTACTATTTCTAATAAAAAAATACGATCGAATTTATCGATAAATCTCAAATACCGCGGGACTTGAAAAGATGTAGTTTATAGTTACAAAACATCAGCTAAGAATTGATTTTTCGGTAGGACCAGATTGGCTCGTCCAGATTGGGCCTTCGCAAGTAATTTTACGCGGACGTGTTATAGAAGTATTTGATTTAGACTATTTTGGTCAATAAATACATTTATTCATTTAATGAATATTATTTAATGAATATTATTTAATGAATTTATTAAATTAATTCCTTTATTTTCTTTTGGTACATATATTGATTTAAGGGCCGGCAGCGCATCTACAGGCCTTCTGGTCGTGCAGATGTCCATGGGCGACGGTAGGCACTTCGGTGCCTAGCTATGGTTTTGTTTTAAAAAAATGGCCAAAAATTTCTTCCTGTTCCTGTCTTTCACCAGTTGCATCCAGCTCGCTCTAGTTTAAGTTTATCGTATAACATTTAGCTCTAACTGTACTTTAACTATAAATTGGTAAACAACACCAATTAGAACAGACTTATTGGTCTCATTCATTAGTAGATAATTAACCAATCACTTAGCTGTCATGTATATAAGTTTTTTGTCAAGGGTTGTTACTTCTACTCTTGCATTTGAAATGATTAACACTATCCGTTTTTCTAATAAAAAGCAGATGTCCGAAAAATGGGCTGTGTAACACATCAAAGGAATAACATTTGATGACGATAATTAACATCGAGATATTAGGTATACAAATTATATTTTCTGAATGCTATTCATTGTAGCGCAAGTAAAGAATAGAGAATTTTGCAATTTAAAATAATGCTCTCCGCTGTTACTTACAAAACGTTAAATATTAAGGTCTGAAATATAAATAGTCTTACATTTTATAGACTAATCTGCCTCTCATTATATCCATTACTATGTACATATATATGTCTTTTTAGGGTTCCGTACCTCAAAAGGAAAAAAGGAATCCTTATAGGATCACTTCGTTGTCCGTCTGTCTGTCTGTCTATAGAATCAGGCGTTACTTTGCGGAACTCCATGACATGCATGAGAAACTAAACTACTTTGCTTTAATCCGCGAATGATTCGCGGATTCGCGGATTAAAGCAAAGTAGTTTAGTTTCTCATGCATGACAGAGATATAAGTAAAATGTATCTATATTTCTCGTCTAGTCTGTATATATTTAATAAATCATTGAAATGATTGATTGAAACAAAATGGTTGCAGCATTACACCGATTTTCCCTCGTATTCATTCGCGGATTAAAGCAAAGTAGTTTAGTTTCTCATGCATAGTAGTATCTGTTAAAATTTAGATGTTATCTTTTTTGACCGATTTCAAAATTTAAAACAAGGGGAAGGTTCACAATACGACTGTATATTAAATTTTCTTTGTATGTACGTTACGCGACTACTCCGCTATTTATGAACCGATTTTGGCGATTCTTTCTTTGTGAAGCGATTTCTGAGACATCAACTAAAGGTTCGACTTTAACAGATCAGTAGGTGTGTACTAAGTCGTAAGAAGGTACTAATTATTTTTTGTTTTTTAATTCTATAGCGTTTAATATTAAGCTTGTTTCTTTTTATTTAAAAATAGTTCATTCTTTTAAGCGTACTGTAAGTATTTTAGGTATGTTTTATTTCCCCTCCAAGGGAGCTTAAAAGCGAAAATCTTGTGCAAGGTCGGATATTTATTTCTCTATAAATTTAATATTGTTTGTGACGTTATTCTTGTCACGTTTCGTTCGGCTTGTGAGAGTGAGAGTGAGGAGGATTGTTCCATTAATGGACAATTAAAGATATTAGAAGTTTAGGTGATTAGATAAAGGAAAAATTTAACGGCTTTGCATAAATTCGCTAATAAAGAATAAGAAATTTTATGCAACTCAAATGCTACGCTAATAGACAGATATTAAAAACAAGGATTGCGCCATTAATGGACAATTTAAGATATTAGAAGTTTAGATGATTAGAATAAAGGAAAACTTAAATGACTTTGCATAAATTCACTAATAAAACAATAAGAAATTTTATGCAACTCAAATGCTGCGCTAAGAAACAGACATCCGGAACAAGGATTGTTCCATTAATTGATAATTTAAGATATTAGAACTATTTAAGGCGATTAGAAGAAGGGAAAAATTAAATGACTTCGCGTAAATTCTCTAATAAAAGAGTAAGAAATTTTATTCAGCTCAAACATTAGGCTAATAGATAGACATCATAAACAAGGATTGTTCTAGTAATGGGCAATTAAAGATTAGTTAAGGTCATTAGAAGAAGGGTAAAATTAAATGACTTCACATAAATTTGCCAATAAAAAAAACAGAATATTTTTATTACCCTGTAACTCTATCCATAAAGCATCGCAGTCTTCTTTTTTGCTACGCGGTCAATTCTTTACGATGGAATTTTCACTGACAGATAAAAAGGACATATTTTCGTTCGGAAACATATAGGTTTACAATATTAACATGGAAACACTATTAGAAATTATGTTTTTTGATATAGTACTAATTTATTGTTTACTTGAACAACTTAAAAATACGTTTAAGTTGTTCAATGAAATAATAAATCATGTATATGAAGTTCCAAAGCTTAGTTTGTTTAGATACAATTTTATAAATTATTGTTGTCATTATTGTCACAAACATTGCTGTGTATTGTCTCTGGTGGGTTCTTTATAGTGACACGTTAAATGTCACGATATAAGATTTATAACAGTGATCTTTACATGATAAAGAACCTAATAAACATTCGTGTATGGGCTTTTCGTGATGATTTTAAAGATAAACCATCTACACTTAAGTACACGTAATATGCTAAAATTAGTGACATTTTGATATAGAGAGTACATGTATAGGAAATAGGAGGTCGTAGCTGAATCAGTGGCTGGTAGAGTCGATCTCTACGTTAAACAGTTTTTACAGCGACCGGGTGATAGACGGCTAAACCATTCTAGCATTGGCTTTCCAATATCTGAACTGCTCCGTTCTCCGAAAGGCACGTAGAATAGTGAGTCGCGATTAGTGTATCTAAGGGATATTTAGTTAGTATATTTAGTCGTGAAATTGTGTGGATTTCGGGGATGGCATTAGACAGCAGGAGTCATCTTCTCTACAATTTAAGCGCACCCTGTTACTAGACCGGAACAACGCTAGGTAGAAGAAGTAACATTTAAAAAAAATTGTCTATCGATCTATATCCTGTGTTGATTGTGAAATATTTCTCCTAAGTATTTCACAATCTTTTCCACATACGCCACAGTCGCTTCAATTGTCTATTCCATTTCTATTCCATTAAATTCCATTTCCGTTCTGTTAAATTCCATTAAGTATTAGATGCATTGCTGACTTCTAAGAGACCAGTATGTTTCTTTGTTGTTACCTATAATACACCATTTCTATAATAATATTATAAAGAGTAAATATTTGATTGTTTGTTTGCATTGAATAGACTCTAAAAAAACTGGACCGATTTGAAAAATTCTTTCACCATTGGAAGGTAAATTGTAGAATGGAGCGAGATCCAATTACGGCGCCCCCTTATTTACTCTGTTTATATCTTTTCATATAAAATATATTTTAAATAATCGCATATTAGAAGTAGCCCTTTGCTGAGGCACCCCCTGGTACTTGGCGTTTGGAGCGGCCGCTCCGGTGAATTCACAGCAGGGTCGGCCGTGCCGTTGAAAGATCCTTAACTAATTTAACGATAGGCCAAACAACCAATTACATACGACGGAAGATCCTAGTTCGGAAATTACACGCCATTGTCCAATTAAATACTCTTTTTGAATCGTTTTACACCAATACTTTTTGGGCCATTTACACAATCAACCGTTAAAAGGATCATTGTATTCATCGTCATTGCGTATGCTCTATTTATTATATAATTTTATATCCATGTTTCACAGTTGATAGATTTTTATCTGACGTCCTAACTAGGTTATTTTTTCCTCTAAGTGTCCCCAAGTGTTTTTAACGCTGTCGTCTTTACATGGCATAAAAAAGTCGCTTAAAACTTTCAACTATGCAATGGATTTCAACAAATAGAGTGATTCAAGAAGAAGGTTTCGATACACTAAAGTCTGGTCAAAGTTCAGCCACAAATCTCTAGATGTCCCTACCATGTGCTTATTTAACACTATATGTCCAAATTTTAATCAGATGTCCATGGGCGACGGTAGGCACTTGGGTGCCTACTGCCTGCTCGTCTGCCCCCTTGTAACATAAAAAAAAAATATATATAATACTAGCAAACCCGGCGAACTCCGTTTCGCCACCAAATGGCTTCGTTTAATGTAACATTTCGTTTGGGGATTAAAAGATGAAGAAAAATTTTTTTTTTTGTTTTATATTTGAAAAGGAAAAATTTTAGCTTTTAAAATATTTGACGATTCAAAAGAGCTTGTAAAAGTCTACTTGAATAAAATATCATTTGAATTTGAATATACCAGAGGTTACTAAGTGAAAATCATGATAGGTAGGAAAAATAAATTACTTTGCTTAAATCAATAAATCTTATACCAAAAGGTGAAGAGTTTGTTTGTTTGCTATGTTTATTGTTTGCGGAAGGAGGCTATATAAATTGCCCATTGTTTCATACAACTCTAAACTGTACCTTTTAATAAAGTGATTATGTATGCCTTTTATTTATGTTATAAAGCAGAATGATAAATTGACATTGATTTTTAATTTGAATATGAATACGAATACGAATACGAATACGAATACGAATACGAATACGAATATGAATATGAACTTGACTTTGACTTTGCCTTTCAATTTTAATAAAATTATCGTTTTAGCCTTGCATGGATACAATCAGTGGCAATAGTTTGACCGGCTCTACCGCTAGACATATAGATACATGGATTTAATCCACGAAATGTTGCATCCAACATTGCAATATAACATGCTCATATAATACTGACTCGTTTTAGCCTTGCATGGATACAATCAGTGGCAATAGTTTGACCGGCTCTACCGCTAGACATATAGATACATGGATTATTTTTTTAAATTGCGAATTTTACCCTTAAGAAGCATATTTTAAAAATTCGACACCCACTCAGTAGAACTGCTCATTTCTCAAATAGTTTTTTCTGCGCTGGATCTCGTACTTTAATCATTTATCTAAGTATATCATAGCAACGCGTGAATTAATTTCATTTGAACAAAAATTAAAAAAGTCTTGATGGAAAAAATCCTTATACAGCGTTGATCTGCTTCCAGACGTCCAAATTACTTAAATAAATTAGAGGTGCCGATGGGTGTCAGTAGAACTAAATTAGGTCCTTTTGTCGACACACTTTTATTAGCGTAATCTTTATATAAATTCTTAACATTCTCAATTTCATTTATTTATCCTCCAGACGTCCGAATTACTTAAATAAGAGGTGCCTTACTAGCTGCGCCCATGACTTCATCCGCGTACAACAATTCAGAAATTATTTGAAATTATGAATACATTGAATACAATAAACTCCAGTTTCTTAATGTATACTATATAGCAGGGGTGGGCAAATACTTTAAAGCGCGGGCCAAAATGAAATTTTCAAAATGTCTCCTGGGCCGGAGGACTATACCGCGTATGCTTTGCACAAGCGGATGTTTTGGATGGAGTTTTTTCCCTGCCCAATTTTTTTTTATTAGTTTTTAGATTATTGTTTGTCATTATTGTGTATCTTTATTGTGTGCATTAAGTTTTAAATAAATAAATAAAGTGGCTGGCCGCTAAGTACGGCTTGATCAACGAGTATTTTGTCAACTTGTCGATTTACTTGTGATTGCAAGATTTACAGACTCAGTTGTTTTTTAGGCGTCTGCAGAATACAGACGCTACTAAAGAACTGAGTCTCACCTTCACAAATAACGCATTATTTTAGAAGATATTTGGTTAGGATAAAGAAGGTTATAGTGAGCCAACCTTAAAAGATAGACATATGCTATCACGGACTTTTATTTAGAACTTTTAAAGGGGAACAATTTTGTAATACATGACTTTTGCGAAACTTTAACTATTTACGCAGCGCACGCAGCGGAAGCTCTCAAATGGGAAAAAGAACCCCCGCGTAGGTCGATATGCTGAACGATGATTCACCATATAGCGGAAAGGAAGATCTTCGTGTCCGGGCTAGGTGGAGTTGCCCGGGGCGGCCACGCCTCGCCGACAATAGTTCGTCGCAAGGTCTATATATAGTAATCGTAAGTAGAAACTTCGCTAGCGAGAGTTGGTTGGTATGAAGATTTTCAGTGTTTGTACTGCGGTCTTCGTCATCCGTACAACGCCATCTAGTTTTGCTTTGGTGTAACCTTTTTCTACTCAATCATTGCCGTCTCGTTATGTAGCGGCGACTACACACTTAAAACATAAATGTCTTTATTTCAATTTATATCTGTCTATCTGTGTGCTTGTAAATAGTAATATTGGAAGCTGGACAGGTTTTCTAAAGAAATATCACTTTAACGGATAAGTAATCTGATATTCTATGCAGTGTTCCTTTAAGTTTTGTGATCTGTGTGCACACTTTTTTAAATGTGTGCAGTTTAAACTTTTCACTAGATTTAGCTCGCTTATGCCGGCGCCAGACAGAGCTTCATTTGAATGATCATTTCAATGATCATATAGTGTGAGCGGTGTCTATGTGTAGCTGCGCAAATTTTTTAGAACTTGGTACTCGTCAAGGACAAAAATGTACAAACACTTTGAGCTATGTCCGGCGCCGGCATAAGAAATTATACATATACAGCGGAAGTGCAAGGGAAAGTGAATTGATTTGGTCACGTACATATATCCCACGGGTGGTCTGTTACTTCCGACATTTCCCATTCCCTATACGGTTCATCGATCGTTTGTTTCCATAAGAGATTTTTACAATCAGTGTTGCCATATTGAATAAATTAAGCAAATAAGGAGAATAAGGTTTCTTAACAGATCAGCCCTTGACCACGTATTCCGCGTAAACATAGCTTTTAATTTGAGTATAAAACACCAGTAGTTTCAAGTTGGCGCCATGTTAAAATGTGTAGTGTTTAAAGAAAAATGTGTAGTAAAAAAGAAAGTTTTGGTGAAATTGTGGTCTTCAAAAAAATATATACATATATAAGAAGACAAAATAAAGGACTTAAAAGAGTTATATTTCAATTTTAATGTAATAATCGCAGAAAAGAAAATAATAAGGGATTAATTTGAAACCTATATGCATAAGAGCGAATGGTCACCTAACACGAAATATTGAAAACCGCGGGACGTACAATGATGATTTAGCAAGGGTCAAGGAGGTTTATTATCAGTAGATATTCGCTAACGGCTCTAATCGAAGGGCTCTCTCCATTTAACGCGGACGAAGTCACGGAAAACAACTAGTATTACATACGTGGGATGTGGAACAAGGGCTCGTTATGCCTATTTAGAGCGTATATTGTGGCTAGTTAGAGAATATGTCTAATTGACGTAACAGGAAGTCGTCATGTCCCTTCGTCGGCAGTAAAGTAAGACAAGTGATAACGTCTTGTTAGACATGCCCTTTAATAGGCATGCCTTTGCTTGTAGAACAAATATCTTTATGCTATTTAAACCATATTGAACAAGTTTCTATACAGAATGTAACAAACTATAGTGATAGGAAAACAGTTAATTACATTAAGTGACGTAGGATACACTTATGGAATATATAAATAGAAAACAATTACTATTATGCCGGAGCCAGACATAGCTTCATTTGAGTGATCATTTCAATGATCATGTGTGGCCGGAGATTTTGTGTGCACAAAGTTTTGTAGAACTTTGTAGACTTCAAGTACAAAAATGTGCAAACACTGAGCTATGTCTGGCTCTGGTATTCTAAAAGAAATTAATCTTCCGGCCACTTTTTTAAGTAGCTTATATAGTAGCAGAATTTTGAATTTGGAACGTGATCTACCATTACAAAAAATGCCTACAATATACTGAATACTTTTGCACTGTGTGTGTGTGTATAGAGAACTTTAAATTTGGAACGTCTTCCAATATTTCAAAAAAGGTTAAATACCCTAGATCGAGCGACGTTACACCCAAGAACTCTTAACTACTTTCGTTTGATTCCTTAAATAGCACATAGTTGTAGCTTGCGCAACGGGCAGTCTGTCAAACCAACAGCTCTTTATATATATAGGCAAGGCGTGACCCATTTCCGCGGTCATTGACCTGGAGGGCTGGCATAGACAAGACTTAAGGGCGGGAATGTGACAAGTGGAATCGATTTTATGGGCCCAGTTTAAGAGTTAATCGTTTGATGAATTACATAGTGTTTGACGAGTAAGCCTCAGGGTATTTTAAAATGAAACGAATGATTTTTTTAAAGGAAATTGTTTTAAAAGAAATTCTTTGAAGAAAATGTTAAAACGCTTATTTGTAAACTATACATGTGTATATATTGAAGACTATATTTAGGATACAAGTGCTTGGAGTTAGCTTGCTTCAGCTTTGTTTTTAACAGAAATTTAAATATTTACTGTAAACAATATGCAAGAAAGTGTAGCCAACGAGTTTTTGCTGGTTCTCTTGGACTAAATACTTTTGAATGGCATTTTTAAATAGCCAATAAATTTAAAAAAAAAATCAAAAAGTCTGTGCTTTACAAGTCGCGGATTTGTTACGGCCGATCGACCCAAATGTGGTGACATCGGAATGAGGTCAGGAAGGCGGGCGAGTTCGACCCAGTATGTCTCTCATGAGCCAATTTCTGATAACTGGACAGCCGAATAATGGGGTATTGTTATTTTAAGTGGATCTTCTGTCATATTTTCCATACATTTGCAAAGGGAATTAATAAAACAGAATGTAAAATAGTTTTTTGGCCTTTCTTACGGTTTCAAGATATACTTATACTTGAAGCATAAGCAGACCAATTTAAAATTGACGATAACCTAATTTTCAAAAATCTGAAGATTACTACATGCTAAGAAAGGTCCTGCAAATACTGAAGACAAAATTTTCAAGTCATTCTTTGGAATTGTTTCGGAATCTATCCAGTATACGTGATAAACACACGGTCGTCTGTTCGTAAAGTAGGTAATTTTATACATGTGTTATAACAGCCGATTGATATATTTTTTCTTATTTATATAATATACAATACACTACACTACAATACAATACAATACAATACGATACAATACGATACAATACAATACAATACAATACAATACAATACAATACAATACAATACAATACAATACAATACAATACAGTTAAAAATCGATACTCATAGAGCCCCTTGAAGTCGGTATTCGGTCGGTTAAACCTGTTGACGACGAAGACGTCTCTTAATATATCCTTTTTGTCTGTCATAATGAGATCTATCTCGTTTTGCGTCACGGCATCTCGTTAGACAAGTCTGCTAACATCTGGAAGTCCTACGCCGCTGAACGTGGATCCAGTGACCCCTTTTGGCACCACGTGTTAGTTGTGTCTTCGACGTCCGCGGTCAAAAACGTCGCTATGCCACTTTTCTTGCATTATCTGTCCGCAACATAAGTATTTGTTGTGAATTCTTTGTACGTAATTTTTATACCTAGCATTTAAAGAACTCTTGAAGTGCATTAGTAAACAGTCTTATTAATTTTATTGGTGATAAAGGTAAAAATAGCCCACTGCACATGCACTTGTATAATTTTATATTGCGTGCGAGATTAATACGAATTAACAAAGAAAGGAAACTACAAAATACAGCAATCCGCCATGACAGCTACAACACCAGCAGAGCGTATGTCGTCACCGTTTATTATAAGTGCGTTCCAATAAGCGATCGCAACGTATTAATTAAGATATTCGGCATTTTACGACTGCGATAGTTACGGTCGCGGCGAAAACGTCGAGGTGAGGCTGCTGTGCTTTGGTGGCGGATTCGGTGGTGTAGCTTTCGGGTTGCAGCATTACACCGATTTTACCTCGTATTCATTCCCGGATTAAAGCAAAGTAGTTTATTATTTCATGCTGTTATTAATTGTTCATTATCAAGTAAAATTTCAGTTTATCGATGGAGTCAAACGTAAACTTATGCTCATATGGTTAAGCGCTCAAAACGTTTGGAAGAAGGTTTTAATTATTTTAGCTGGGAAAAACAAACCAATTGAAGCAGTTTCCAATTTGAAATGCATTTAATAATAATAATAATTGATTTCTTATAAAGGTACATACCAATATAAAGGTAAGAAAAAGAAGGGTAATGATGCAGTTTGGTTAATTTTTCGAACATTGCATATGTTTTTTTTCCTTCTCGAATTCGTTGTTTGCACTCTAATTTTTTTATGGTAAAAAAGTGACAAAAGCAATTTTTTTCTCAATCTTTTTCTTACCCCATAAATAAATTCCAAAATGGATGTATACTGCTGCGTGAAACATGGTTTTTTTACACAAATTGAAATTTTATCCAAAAGAAGTTTTTGCAGAGGAGGTCGTGGCCTAATCAGTGGTCGGCATTTGAGTCGATCGCTAAGTTAAGTTGCTCTGGCTGCGACCGACTTTGACAGGTTATTTTAAAATTTATACTTTTCATAAGATTTCTTTTAATTTGGCAAAGTCACTGAGTTTTTTTTTTTTTTCACAAATTTATAGTAAACTTGTACTTCAAGATAGCTTGTTGTCAAATTTCATAATTTAGAAACAGGACAATGGGGAGTACCCTATAGAGTTTGGTTCCCTTTGCAAATTGTTTACAGTTAGAGGGCTGACGTGCCGTCGGAATGAGGTGATACGGTGAATCCTGGATAAGTGGGAATATATGTGAGAAGTTTTTTCCTTAACCGGCTCTTGCCACTAACAAAATTCACGTTATATGCATAAAGTAATCTTATTCAATAATCTGAATTATTGTAAAAATGATGATAACCAAAAATTACTCGACTGGGTTTGTTGCAAGCTCTTCTCAGTGCGGGGCGCGAGGACTGGGATGTACTAAGGAAGACCATCGACAAGTGCGTGCGTGCGTATAGATAAAAAATGTTATTTTGAAACCCAACACCAGGTGATAAATGCTTTTTATACTTTCATAAATACAAATCTGTTATGAAACAGCTAATTAACAGGGAATGGCTGTAATATATAAAATTCTAATAAGATTGTTTACAGTATTTGTAAAGTTTGTTAGTAAAATTAATTTTTATTTTTAACAGAATTTAGCTTATACGCGGTCTCCTTTTATGCTAAATGAGGACATTTAATATGAGAGCTCTCGTGGCTTTATATAAAGACCAGAATTGCGGTAGTTACGTATTTTATATGAGTTTTGGATACAATATTTTTAAGTCTAGTTACTAGAATTCTCTAATTACATGTATGGCTGAAACTCTCTTAATATCTATTAGAATGTAATAACTGTTTTATTAAAAACTTATAATCGTTTATTTTAATACGAATATTTACATTTTAGTTCTTTGGTATGCAATATCTTTTTCTTTGTATAAATCAATGCTTAAAGCTGTAGCTATCGCTACATAAAGAGATCATTTATGCGCTTTATCTATTTACAGACGGAGCTAAATTGATTTCCAATTTCAAAAGCTTAAATAAATACACATTATGTAGTAAGCCTACTAATATTATAAACGCATAAGTTTGTACACATGGATGTATGGATGTATGTTTGACGCTCTTTCACAGAAAAATTACTGACCATTCAGTAGTTTTTTATGAAAAGATTTTAATAAAACTTTACAGTAATATAGTTTATACATCAAAACAACTCATAGGCTAGAAATTATAACGATATAGTGTGAATTGTCCAAAGTATAACTTGGAATTCTTGGGCCTTCTCGAGGATTTGGTTAACGGTATGTAGGTGGTCGGTGGTTGAATATTGAGAGCGAAATCTGATCGAAAAAGCGAAATTTTTAAGTTATGTTTATTTAATTTCTTTAAATTGTTGACTTTAGACCACTTTCATAATTAACACTAAATGAATTCCGTATAACGTTGTAATTACAACTACTATCTAAAGGTTTATTTGCTACACCACCGAATCCGCCACCAAAGCACAGCACTACACTGACTTTCCGATGTGCCTCAACGCACGTTTCGCTTCACCACCGAAGCATCATCAGGAGATAGACTCTACAAAGGTTATTCGTAAAGACTTTACGTGGTGGTGTAGCTTTCGGGTTGCAGCATTACACCGATTTTCCCTCGTGTTCATTCGCGGATTAAAGCAAAGTAGTTTACACGTATTTGGCAGAATCGAAACATTTCTATTAACACCAAGAAGAGACTAATCCAAACGCTGATTTTCTCCATATTTTTCTATGCTTCCGAATCGTGGACTATCCGGGCAACAGAACGTAAGAAGATAGACGTATTCGAAATGTGGTGTTGGAGAAGGATGCTTGGAATACTATGGACTGCCAAGAGAACCAACTCTATTCTCGATCAACTCTTCAGAAATATTTTCTTTGGAATTATAAGGTTCTAGTAAACGTTCTTCTCAAAGTTTAATCAGTCCTTTTGACGTTTCGACTGAGTTGATCGATTCCATTTCTGTTTGTAATTCTCTGGAATTGTTGGTGATTGAAAATCGACGCGGCGGACCTTGGCTGCGTTTGAGATACGTCTAGGATTGATTTGATCTGAATTTCAGGATTGATTGAATGCTTTTATTTTTTTTTAATTTTAGTCTTCTGGTGTGATTCAGAATAAAGTTATTTTCATTTCATTTCATTTCATTTTCATTTCATTTCATTTCATTTCATTTCATAAAAAGGAATATATCATGGTGGTATCGGGTATGAATATATCATGTCATGAAACCAAGAAAACTTAAGTTTAAGATCTCTACAGTTGGTTTTAGTTTAACTTCCATACATCTAGTTTGTTTTGGTGTAACCTTTTTCCATTCGACATCATTGCCATCTCGTTATGCAGCGGCGGCTACAAGGTCTTTTGTGTCTTCACGATACAGATGACACGTACCGTTAAGTTATTCAGGTTTATCAAATTTAGCTTATTTTTTCTTAAATGCCAAGATCACTGATCACTTCTATCTTAATATACAAAGCTGAAGAGTTTGTTTGTTGTACATACCTGTACGTTCACTTCCGAACGTCGCTGAGAAGTCATACCCTTTTGGGGCATCACACTATATATATATATATAGATTATTGTCTAGCCTAAGTAATGTTAGATAAGTAATGTTAGATAAATTTTAATGTTATTAGTATAGTGTGATGTATCAAATAAATGTTTCTTTCTTTCTTTCTTTCTTTCAAATAATAATATTATTAATGCTAGGGATGAAAAGGGTGTAGTAAACTATTATAGGAATTTCATCCCATCCTCGTCGCCAGATAGTGTGTCGATGACAAAGAAAACAACCGTCTTACTTCGTAGCTAGTTTATTACTGGCCATACGCCACCAGATGCCGTTACATGGAATATATACATTTCAGTACACCTCCACGTCTAGTCATAAGTCCTGCCCAGCCCCCACTTGAAAATATACATACAGAAGCATAATTTAGCCGTTAAATAAACAATTGAACATTAAATACGGACATTTGAACATTATCTTTTATTGAGCGCGCAAAAAGACTTAAAAAATTCGTATCATTATGTACTTTATATAAAAAATGTACCAAATGAAAAATATTTCTACCTGTTTCTATATCATTATTAAAGTCAATTTTTTTGTTTTTTAAGAAGAATATAAACTCCCTGAAACGTAAATTCCTCGACGTGTGTTTTTTTGGTTTTCTACCAGTCCTAGAAGAAGAAGAGCAAAAGTCCAGACTCGAGGTTTGCCAAGGACCCATGAAACGCAGTATAATAGGTCTATAAATATCTGATAGAATTCGCAACACCACCCTGCGTTCCTATACTGTGGTAACAGATGCAGGGGAAGAATTCAGCATAGCTGAAGTAAGAATGGGCTGCGCGTGTGGCGCGAATGGACACGCAAAGGTGAGCCAATATGGCGACTTCCTGGATGCCCGCCAATGGCCGCCAGGGATCTGGCAGGCCGAGGAAGAGATGGTGGGACCTTTGCGGGGAGGTTGTGGTTGAGACTGGCTCTGGAAAGAGGAAAGTGGATTGAGAAGAGGAAGCTATTGCCCAGAAGTGGGATTCAATAGTCTAATTAAAAATTTCCATAGTGGCAGGGCGAAAGAAGGAGAAATATCTTCCTGTCATCTCTAAGCAGTGCACTTTAAAAAAAGAAAGGGGGACAGAAAAACATTTATCATACCCAAAAGTATTCTATAAATAATTGTACCATTAACCAACGTAACTATTAATGGATTAGTTTGCTCAATTAATTAGTGAAGCACTGAAGCAATATTTGAATTAATTAAGCTAATTAAGCGCTTTAGCTCGAACGGTTAAAATGTTCTTTTCGGCGTATGGTATGGAGGTAATTCGTATTATCGTAAAGGCGCAGGTAGGCAACGGGTCATGAAGAAATAAAACTTTTACGATTCCACGCTTTCAAGATTTTCGTCCTTTATTATGTTAAGGTGGAGACCAAATAACAGTTTGTCGAAAAAAACGTCAATGGCAAAATGTCTTGCGACACTTATATAAGCAGAAAAGTAATTACTTCGCGTAAATATATAAAAACACAGTCGAATTAAGAACCCCCCTTAAAGTCGGTTAAAATACTAGGGAAATTGAAATTTGTATCTTAAAGCTCGTATTGCATTAAAGTTGATGGAATCTACACTTTACAAAGAACATTCTTAAGGCCACCTACGAGTACACATATGCGAAGGTAGCGGGCAGTCGAGCGCTGATTGAATACCACGATTATTAGTGAAGATATACGACAAGCAGAGCCATAGTATTGTGGTAGTAAGCAGAGGTGTATTAGCAAGTCGAATACTGATTAAAATGTATTGAATCCTTTGAGTGTTTTACAATAAAGTAGACAGCAATCCAACTAAGCGAAATGTTTGCTATTTTTTTTTAATGTTTAATAGTTCGACGGATACAGACTGAGGTTTTTAGGCAGCATACATTTTACACGCAAGCAGTTCAACCATTAATGTGACCTTAACCTATTTAATATTGTTTTTAGATGACCGCAGATCACAATCTTGACTTTTTGAAAAGACTTCCATATTTTATACAATTTCGTAAATGTACTTTCAAAATGTGAATTAAGGCATCTGAAATTAAGTCTATATTACTTAATGTTTTGCTTTGTGCGATAACCGAACGCAAAACTATTTAAATACTCGCAGCGTTACAAAAGTAGAGTGTGCTACCACCTTAAGCCTGTTCGCATTGTACCCGCGTCGGACAATTCAAACGTTTACTTAGGTCGCGACGTTTGCTGAAAAGCGGATTAAGTTGAGTTGATTTTTAATGAGGAGTTTTAAGGGTTGTTCTTGGGCGGGCGGCACGTAGGGGCCACGAATGCTTAATTCCTAATTGATGGAAAAACGTTCCCCAAATGAGGTCTATTTAAACTTATAATTGGGATAATCGGGTTAGGTTAGGTCAATTTTATTATATTTCTATAATTTTATTTATATTTTTACAGGTCTTGAGGAGCTCTTGGCCTCATCAGTGGTCGGCATGTGAGTTGATCGCTAGGTTAAGTAGTTCTTGCTGGGACCGGCTGATAGGTGGGTGACCCATTCTGACACTGATATTAGACATACGACCTCCTCCGTGTTTCGGAAGGCATTTAAAGCAATGGGACCCGATTAATGTCAATTTGTGATAATAGTCGTGAGGTTGCAGAGATCGTGGGGGTTCCGAGGTTGACGTCAGATGGCAATCGGTCATCTTAATTCGCCCCACAGCCAAATCTTTTTTTGCAACCGACTGTTGTAGATGAAAAATCTTTAATTCGGTCTAACTATGGGCAAAAAAGTGGGCCGTCGCGAGATGCCTCGCTGGTGTAAAACATGAAAATTATTTTGTACAATTAAGGAATTGAAATATTTTTATTACAAATAACGAATGACTACGAATCGTTTCTGCTTTGTGCAGCGGTAATAAAGTGCAAATTGACTCTTTGACGAGATTAAAGATGAAATATTGTGACTATGAGTTACAAAGACCCTCAATAAAATAACATCGTAATAGCTGGAATAAATATTATTATTATTAAAGAGTCTTAAATATTAAATATTATATATTAAATATTATATATTATAATTAAAGAGTCTCTTTCCACTATGTCTGAGATGTTTTATGCTAAAATGGCAGCATTCCAAGAAGACCTACAGAAGATTTCTTACACCCTGATTTATTAAGGAAATACCATATGTGTATACATACCATCGTCATGATTTTGAGTAACAAATCCTCAAAATCTCTAGAGAGTAGAATATTCTACTTGAGTTAAGGTTGAGCGTTATTAATACTTTCGATGCTATTCTCAGATTGTGCTAAGCAAATTCCGCGACTAATCTATGAAGGAAAATCCGTTCGCTCATACGTAAAAATAGATCCAGCGGTTTTCGAGTTTAGGCGAGACTAACGAAAAACGATTGTTTTATATATATTCTTGCAGATTCGATCCTATTTCAATTAAAAATATAAATAATCGAATGATTGTTTAATAATGATCGTTTAAAAATGATTACGATTTTAAAGATGCGCTGACTTTTATGTTATAACTTGCACATGCGCAGTTAACACATTCTACATTGCGCGTTGATAAAAATTTAAAATGTGATACAACACCTGCTTACTATCTATAATATATAGATATAATATTATAATATATAGATATAATATTATAATATATAGGTTTTTTTTCAAATGTTACAATAGGCAAACGAGCAGTCGGTTCGTCATCTAAGTGACTACCGACGCCCATGCGCATCTGCATGACCAGAAGGCTAGCAGAGGCGTTGCCGGCAATTCTAAAGTGCAAAAAATAAACTAGTATTTTACTCATGTTTCGCATGTAAAAAGCTGAATTTAGTCGATTACTAGACTATAGTCAATTCTCGTATGTTTGAAAATGGCAATACTTTACATTAGTATGGGCGTTTTTGTCACTTTTCCCATACATTTGCAAGGAGACCCAAAACCTATAGGGTACTTCCCGTTAACCTAGAATCATGAAATTTCACTACACTGACTTTCCGATGTGCCTCAACGCACGTTTCGCTTCGACACCGAAGCATCATCAGGAGATAGACTCTATGACTTTACGAATAACCTTTGTAGAACGAAACGTGGGTTGAGGCACATCGGAAAGTCAATGTAGTGCTGTGTTTTGGTGGCGGATTCGGTGGTGTAGCTTTCGGGTTGCAGCATTACACCGATTTTCCCTCGTATTGTAGAATTGATTGCTAATTAAATGCTATTATACTGTGAATTATTTTGGAACCAATTAACTGGTAACATGAATAATAGTGGCGTAGGTATAGTCGTATAACATAAATACA
This sequence comes from Charaxes varanes, assembly GCA_024363005.1. Taxonomy (NCBI): domain Eukaryota; kingdom Metazoa; phylum Arthropoda; class Insecta; order Lepidoptera; family Nymphalidae; genus Charaxes; species Charaxes varanes. The sequence goes on from JANCMC010040816.1 coordinate 2,425,479, forward strand.
TAAATATATACAGGACTATATGACATACGGACGTCTGTTCCTAAGGTAGATAACTTAATGCCTGTGTTATAGGTAACAGCCGCCTGTTATACACAAATATTTTAGGTCGACCAAGCTTTATACAGACAATTTTAATATTTATACAGGAACATTTTTACAATATTATTTATTATTATTAAACTTATTATACCTATCTTTGTTCATGATCAGGACAAAAAAAAAAATTCTTTTTCTGAAGGGTTGTAAAAATTATTATTATTGTGGATAAAATCCTCGCCTGTCTTGCGCTATATGCAATAGCTGCCGGGTGCCAACTGTGTTATGTCTGAATCAGCCTTAACAGTTTAAAGACAGTGCTAATTCAATGGCAAAATGGTCGTCAAGATAAGGGATTTGCATTACTGTGGAAATTGCCACATTATTTTCCTTCATTCAACTATCGCCATGTTGAAAGCTGTTTATATATACAACAACTTTATAGCAGAATGTTCTTCAAGATAGGGGACTTTATAAGAAATTGATGGCTGTATATGTATACATATGTGTTGCCAAAACTCTTGCAATGTTGCCAGTCTCTTCTGCTAAGCCGTTATTTAAAAGAAACAGATATTGAAAAAAATGATTTCAAATATCGTAATATGTCTTCTGACAAATGTCATTTAGTAACATAAAATTAAAAATACTAATATTATTTTCATTTTTTTCAATTTCGTGGTCCTTAATATACTACAGCATTTCACAATAAAATAATACAAAAAACACGAAAAACATTCCTTCGCATTGCAAAATATAACCTATGAAACATCCATTAGCATTCGCTTGCACAGAAGCCCAAATTAACTTCGTTATGACATCAGATATTCGCAGCAATCTTAATTAAAGCCTGCAACGGTTTGAAAACTGATATTCAAAAAACTGAACACAATTCGCAGAAAGCTGGAGCGCAATTTTATTCATACCTAAATGTAAGGGATATATCATATAATAATAAGCATAACAGGAATAACCAAGGAAAACACCTTCCTCCGTAACAATAGCGTAAGAAATCCTTTATAATATTAAATTATAATGAAAGATTCATTATAATTTAACTAGATCGGGAGACTTGGGGATCGGTTGCTGACTAAATCTACGATCAGAAATCTTTATTAATAAACCTATATCTAGCTAGTAATAGATTCCAAGTTCTATTTAAAGGTATAACAGACGATAGCTGTATGTGCTAAGTATGTGTTGTCGCTTGTTACCTAACTATAACAATGAATAAGGTAGAACAACCACTTTCCTACTTCTACCAGGTTATAAATATCAATATAATAATTGTTTAGTCGTATAATTCTGAAAAATCGTAAAATTCCACACATTCCACTTAAGGAATTACATACAAAATAAGTCTCGTTATCGGCGTTGATAGTCTATCATTAAAAATACCTTTACAAGTAATAATATAGATTTATTTCCTAAATACAGCAGGTAATCGATGGCTAATTACAAAGCGCTCAGTCGCATAGTTCTTACAACTTGTAAGATTCCAACTACATACGTCTTTATCAATTTTTGTTAGATTTCTATCACCTCGAAAATAGAAGGATGGTAAGAATAATTTCCCTTTTTTAAGCAAATGTACATTTATTGGACAGAGTCATAAATACTATATGGCATTATAAGATATTTTGTGTTATTATCTGCTGGCTTAAGATTTTGTTACTATATTGTTTTTCAATGATTTTTCTACCTACCAGAGTGAATATGACTGCCAAAGTATCGATCTTCTTGGAAATCAATAGACTTGCTTTTATACTGATGATTTCATATTAAAATAAGATAACTGCTCCGAAATACATATATTTTTTTTAATAATAAGGAAGGCAACAAGACGCAAAAGCAAGCAGTTAAGAAACCTCTAGCTGTTTTCTATAACTGCTGAAATAGTTAGCAAAATGATCAATTATATAGGACTGCTTGTGTAATCGCAATTGTTTGGATAGTTAGGGAAGAAATTACGTAATTCTCGAAATTGCAGTTACAGTAATTAAGGGCGAGGAAGTTAAAGCAGGAAAACAAGGAAATAAATATAATGAAAAAATAAGAAACAGTAACAAAAACACACACAGAAAACAGAACCAAAATTTAACCTGACATATTTTTAAATTCAGAACCTTTCTTTTTAAAAACGTAAGCACTCACAAAATATGTACAAAAAAAGGCCCGATGGGGCATAATAAAATATGCAATTGTATTATGTTAAAGTTTCATTCGTATTTTTTTGATCATTGTAGATATAATTATAACATTTATATTTATTGATGATGATTTTTTAAAAATAAATACACTTACTTTCTCGTAAAGCGATGATTACCCATCTGACATCATCTCTGTGCATGAAGTTCATAGCATTAACGCCACAGACTTCGTTTGTCATGTAGCCGGTGACGAGGGCGATGCGTTGGTCGCATGCGATTATTTCACCATCTACCGAATGACGCGTACGATACTCCATTTTGAAATATTCTAGGTAACTCTCTGTCATGAAGGTCTCCTTCGATGGGCGTACCATCGCTACGAACACCTGTAGGGCAAGATTTGAATCATTAAAATGAAAAATGGTGAAAGAGTTTGATTTTTACTCATCCTTCTTCACACACTTATATCAGTCTCCTTATTTGCCTCCCTTTCACCTATATCATATCATATTCCACAGCTCATTCATTTCGTCTACTACTGTCTGTTAATATATATCCAAACCCTTGTGTGCCAGCATCATTCTTTTAGTCCTATCGTTATCCCGATGTCACATTTAGGTACAATACCTGAAAGTGCCAATAGGATGACAAATTCTTATTATGACGGACATAAGTATCACCATTAAAACCTCGTTAGCATGCAATATATTTTTTAAGTTTTTCATTGCCCGAAGCTATAATCCATAAAGTCTTAAGGGTCAGATACTTAAATTACGCTATAACATTATCACTACCGCCAGTAACAACTACACACAAATTTTATTTTAAATATTTGTACAAAAACCATTATAGACACATAAATCTTGGTAGAACTTTCACCTTTATGGACGAAATAAGATTAATGTTTCGGGTGGTTTCTAGGGAAAATTGTATCCTTTTGGAAATAATAACAAATCAATAACATGACCTGACCGAAGTCACGTTGAGAGAGGATAATAGGCTATTTTCGAGATGCGTAAGCTTTTCAAAGCTAATTAGGCCAATTGAAAACTCCCAGTAATATCAACTTGTTTTTCAGTATGCTCACAAACAAAACTTTTCGAAATTGAGGGAGGTGCTGTTATATTGATATTGTTGTGTCTTTGTGTCCTTTTTTGGTAGTATAGTAGCTTAGTTGATAGGTAATTCAATAAATTCAGAATGAAATGATTCATACCTTTGATATCCGACCTCCTCCGTGTTTCGGAAGGCACGTAAAACAGTGGGACCCGATTAATGTCACTTTGTGATATTAGAAAAACTTTATTAAGTAATAAAGCACTGCATATGTATAAGACACTGTACACACACACATGTAAAATAATGAAATTCCAATTAATTTATTACCGAATATTCTATATATATAAGATGTTATGCAGTGCAATATAGCTAAAAGGAAACCTACTCAGTAACATTTACTGATTTTCAGTAGGTGCCTTATGCATTCTGGTGGTCGACAGCAACTGGATGAAATGTATATGTGGGCCGAGGCGATGCCGAGGCACACATACGTAAGTCCATCAATGCCTAATTGCGTCCAAGGTTTGTATAGTACTTTTCTCAAATAATGCGCGGAAATTAAACTAAGTAGTACAATTCACAACCAATGACGATGTTGACGAACAACTGATAACAATAGTTTTTTACGCGCCAAAGTATTATTTTTCACTAAACAGATCGGCGAAAGCTGAATCTGGGCAATGATGTTTGAATTTTTTTATTGTTATCTCTATGATTGGTTTGGTATTCGGTTTTTACAGACTTACATATGTATAGAGCTGACATTTTCAATAATCTTACTAAGTAATAAAATTGGCCAAGAGCGTGTCAAGACACGCTTACATAGAAGGGTTCCGTATCTGATACGCTATAAACGTATTTGTTAAATAATAAGAATTAAGACGTCTGTTATCAAAAGAGATAATTCTTTATCCCTGTACCGTCAATTGCTACAAACATTAGTACTATACAATGTATTTTTATGGTTAACTAGCAGAACCGGCAAATGTATTTCCAGAATTTTACCTCGTCTACTACTAGCCAGTTAACCAATCTCATTTCAATAAAACATGACACTGTGACACTGGTCGAATGCTTTATGACGATGCATTATCTTTGATGTACGTATAATTTTTTTATTAAATTGGTAACAGTTAATATAGCTTAGTGGTATTTGTTTGTTTGTTTAGTTTTTATTACATTATTATTATTTGGCTGGCCCGTTGGCGCAGTGGGCCGTGACCCTGCCTTCTGCTCCGAGGGTCGTGGGTTCGATTCCCACCTCGAGTCTGGGTGTATTATCCATATGTATGTAAAAATTTCCACGTTGATAGAACATGCTAAAAACTCATTAGGAAAATTATTTTGAACGAAATAGTACAACATCTTTTGAAGTTATTTAACAAATACTTTTATAGCGTATCAAATACGGAACCCTTCAATGTAAGCGTTTTCAAGCCTCTACATCTGATATTTTGAAAAAGCTATGAGGGGAGCCACCTTACGGGCACATAGACGGACGGACAGAAATTTTATAATTAATTATAAAACCAAGGAATTTGCATAATTTAGGCGGCTGTAATTTACTTTTCTTTTTTTTTTTTTTTTCTTTAGAAATTTATTAAGAAACCGATGGAAGTCAGTAATTTTACTGTTATGTTATTATAGGTTTCACCAACAAGGTCCACCACCACAGGTTCCACCGTCTAAATATACGATAGACATAAACCCGGCAGAACCAATCATGAATAAGTTATGGTGATCCCGTCCCTCCAATTGTAGTGTAGAACGCTATCACATCTGATGAATTGTGATGCCACTATAATCCTTCCCCGCGATTTAGAAATTTAAATGAAGGGACCGGTCCGCAGGCCTAATATTTCAACGTAACGTATGAATAAATTAATTATGTACCTTAAATTAGTTTTGCGAATTGAAAATTAAGGAATAAGTCTGGGTAGCCAGAACATAAATTTATTAGGATTTATTTTAATGGATACTACCCTATTATGTGTTCAAAGAATATGACATTAACATGAGTTCCACTTTTTGTACATTCAAAAACTTTTGTATGATGATGTGTACATCAATTCGAACTGGATTATTGCTGTGATATACACAAATGGACAAAGTATTTTAATTTATTGATTGATAAGTAACACTAATGTTTATAAGCGCAAGCAAATCTGGGCAGTCAATTTTATTGTTAAGTAACTTGTACAAAAACATCATGTCAAGCATTTTGCTTCTTGTGTGTAAAGAAACCATATGAAAATATTTCCAATGAACCATACCATACCAACCATATGAAACAATTTCCGGTATTTATGCAGTTTGAGGGCTTTTCCCAAAAATGCATATTTATGTTTTTTTTTTATTACTCGAAATTGTTGTTTGTACTTTAATGAGTGATATTCCGTCGGGAGAGGTTGACGTTTTTTTTTTGTTAAATTTTCGCGTTATGAATGCTACAATAGAGCATTTTGGCAACAAGTGACCAAGGCGATCGCTCTTTTCAAGCAAAAAAAAAACGCGAAGCGGCCAGGGCGATCGCAGCGATTGCCCTACTTCTAACTTCTCCGCTTCTAACGTATCCTTAATAGAGTTACGTTTCGCGCAGAATGTCAACCTCCCCCGACGGAAAATCACTCATTCCGCGCGAAACGTAACTCCGTTGCCGATAGGTTAGAAGCGGACAGCCGATCGTTGCGCGATTCGCCGCGGTCCGCTAACCTCGCCGGTTCACGGTAAATTTTATGTTTTTTTTTAAATGTTGTTTTATATTGTTTTTAATTATTTTTTGATCGACAAGCGATTGCCTTAGTCGCTCTGCGCCAAAACGCCCTACTATTTTCACTCATTGAAAGGGAAAAAAACTTCGCGAAAAAAAATAATTAATATATGCATTTTTGGGAAAAACCCTCAAACTGCATAATTACCGAATTTCCAAACGCGCGACGTATCAAAATTTAATCGATAAAAGAAAATATATAATTTTTGTTGGGTTTCAAAGAATGCTAGTGCGTTTCAAAGAATTGCATTCTACTTCACACAACCTTGCTCTAGAATTCTTGGTGGTCTTAAGAGATTTACCCCCCTTGCCTCTAGTTAATAGGGAAACCCTTTGAGGATGAGCCGACGCATAGCCGTGTAACGTTCCGCTTACATTGATTTACATGTCTGATAGCGCTCGAGTAAATTGTGATTGTATTGTTCTATTTAAATAGGAGAGACGACAAAGTTTGAAAAATAGGTTTATAATGTTCTCAAGTACCTATTATTGCCGAAAAAGTTAATACTTCTGCGGAAATTTACGTTTTTATAACAGAAAAAAAAACATTATAAATTTTAGGATTCAATTTCCCTCCAAAATTGTCGTCTTAAAGGTGCGTTCCGCCAAGCATCACCTCGAGGTTTTCGCCGCGACCATAACGATCGCAGTCGTCAAATGTCGAATATCAATCAGCACTTTAAAACGTTGCAATCTCTTATTGGAACGCACTATAACATACAGTGACGTCACACGCTCTGCTGGGTGTTTTAGGTGTCATGGCGGATTGCTGTATTTCGTACTTTCTTTTTTTTGTTAATCCCTATTAATCTCGCACGCAATATAAAAATAAATAAGTTTGTTAAGCTTTATGCATCTTATTTTATCAGATAAATGTATAATTTAAATGATTTTTGTTTACTGTCGTCATGCCTATTAAAATTTTATAAAGTCCCTTGTCATTCTTTTGAAAATCAGGATCAAAGATATGCAATCTTGTAATGATATCTTCTTAATGTCTTTTTAAAAGTTGTCTGTGACGTAACAACATGGCGAGTAGGTACTCATAAAGTAGTTGTTGACATAACAAATTGCCAGCTCCGGTGTCGACTTAGGAGAATTCAATTAAATATATTAATCATTTGACGAGGAGATCGAAGACTAAGCAGTCGGAATTTGAGTCATTTCGGCATTTCAGCTCTTTATATTAGGTTTGTAAGTTCCCCAGAGGCTTAAAACACTCTTTAAAGGCCAGACACGCATCCACGACCCTTCTGGCGGTGCAGATGTCCATGTGCGTCGGTAATCATACCGCCCGCTAGTTTGCCCCTTGAAATATATAAAATATAAACAAATAAAAACCGTGATAATCCTAGGTAGAAAAAGATTGGCGTATTCAGTCACTGAACTAACGCGGTTCTCCTAGAACCGCGTGCCCGTTTGGCCCTTGTTATATACAATCATACTGCATTGTTATTTCACAATATCTAAATCGATAAACAAAACAGATGCGAATGGAGGATCGTTAAACGTTAGTGAATCCGTTACAATTCCATGACCCACTGTCCTGCATAACACGTTTAGCGTTACGTGACCATAACTGGTTAATTACTTTGTAGCGATTATATACTACATGCGTGATGCAAATGGTTGACTTGGCGCATCAACAATTATCGTGATAACATCCTTTTATATTATTAGACGCTATCTGCGACTTGCGACTGAATGATGTAAACTTTTTGATTATAGTTTAGTTAAAATTTAATAAAGACATTAGCTATCTAAAATTTCCTGTCAAAATAGCTCCGCCGGTTCCAGAGGATACCCATAACTTCCTACGCCGTTGCCTGTAATACTAGATCCTAACCATATGCATGAATAGCGGGGTATCTTTTCAGCAAGTGAATTCCATCGTTGACTGGATGAGTGCTTACCATCAGGTATGATGAAAAAAATTATCATAATAAATAAATATATAGGACTATATGACACACGGACGTTTGTTCCTAAGGTAGACAACTTAATGCTTGTGTTATAGGTAACAGACGCCTGCCTATGTAAGATAAAAAGCTTAATTAAAACACATAAAAGTTGCACATGAATTTGATTGATCTATTCGACGTTATTTACCTTTAATTATTGAATAGAGATCGCCGGCTGGTCGAAATTACGAAATCTATTGTTCTATTTACAGAGAAATCAAATTTGACAATTAATATAACAAACGGTTGTGAAGCTTTGACATCATCCAATACATGCATGTATGATGCATTGTACTATCTACAAAATAGTTTAGGCTAAATTATTGTTTTGTATAAAGTTACCGTTTAGGAATCAACAGTATGTAACAGACAATAATGAACTACGAATTGCACTTAACTATTGGGCGGAGTGAGGTAACCGGTTAAAGAATAAAGACCGAATAATTAAGAAAATCGTATAAAGATTAGGCATGATGACGGTGATCAGAATTCATTTAAATTATATATTTATCTGATAAAATAAGATGCATAAAGCTTAACAAACGTATTTATTCTTATATTGCGAGCGAGATGCCTTAAGCTAATTAGAGTTAATCTCCGTTACAGAATGTTAGTGGCTTAAGGGAATTTTAATGGCCATTAACTTTTTGCCCGGTTTGTTGGTGAAATTTTTAGGACCATAATTAGAAGATTTTGCTCTTATTTAATTTTTTTTTTTTTTTTTTTTTTCTGATCGTGTAATGCTGTTGGTCAGAGTGACCTTCACAGCGTCAACGGGCGGGGGGAGTTTTTCTAACTTTTACGCGTTGGTAAAGTTTACTTCAATTTGTATGGAGATTTATCAGTGTTACAACGTTACCGTTAGGTGGCGCTGATCAATCTGCATACAAATTTAAGTAAACTTTACCAACGCGTAAACCCCGCTGCGGCCATAGATAATATATAGGGAACTTAATAAATGCCTATTAAAATAAATTGTTTGGCATTGTTAGCTTCATCACTACATAAACGACCAAAACAGTGCCAGTGATGTTGTATGAACTTTCATTACTGCACTCAACTACTTTTCATTAATGCACTGTTTTTTATTTACATGTATTTACCACAGAGGTTTTATGTCAATCAAGTTTCATATAAAATGTGTGCATTGGATCAAATAGATACTGGCTGAAAATAAAAATACACTTGATCGATGAGCCATCATCCATACATAGTTTTTGCACTTGGTAGTCTGTTTGCCTGTTTGTAAAACCTGTCAGTTTCTTAAAAAGTTGAGTATTCCTTATAACAGTGTTGTTCGAATACTTTTAATTTAATTGAAGAATAAACAATATTTTCATTTCATAAACAATATTTTCATTTCATTTCATTTCACTCGTTTGCAACATTGTTCACATAAAAAACTAAATAACAGCAGAGAGCTACAAGCATGGCGCTCCCTCTAATTACGATTAATATCACAAAGTGACATTAATCGGGTCCCACTGTTTTACGTGCTCTCCGAAACACGGAGGAGGTCGGATATCACATATAAATCAGTGCTAGAATGGGTCATCCATCTATCACCCGGTCGCAGCCAGAGCAACTTAACTTAGCGATCAACTCAAATGTCGACCACTGAGTAGGCCACGAAATGACAAAGCACTATTACTGTAACCGTTCATATGTAAACCTGTAAACTAATTTAATAGCTCAAGTTTATAACATATGCTTCTTTGACATTTTTCATTTTTGTCGTCAAAAATTAGCAAAATAAAATTGCTAATGTTTTTTGTATATCTCATAAAGTCAAAGTGTCTTTAACAACATCATCGTTACTTATTTGGTTTTTACTTTTTATCATCTAAGGGTGAAAGAAACATTGCTTCTGACAAGATCTTTTAGTATTAACACAAGAGAGAAGACAATTTCAAAGAACGACAGCGGAATGTACTTCGGGATAGCTTTATACAGAAAGAAAGTCGTATTACTTAAATTATTAACGCTCTCAATGTATATGACTTATTATTAACAATTACTTCTACCAAAGCCGTAGACAGAAGAGCTTGGTTCGAAGATCAGGGGTTATTTTGTACAAATCCATTACAAATAGAAAAATTAAATTACTTTCCACGAATGTGCAAAAAAAGGGGAAAATTTGGTTTTATAATATTCTTGTTTGATGTAATACGCAATTTGCATTTAAAATGACATAGGACAAAACGAAAAAGAGAATCATGCTGGAAAATTCTTATTAATTATTATATTATTATTAGATTCTTATCATTCGATTTATTATTGTAAAAAAAAAAACAAAACACGTCGAACACTTAACCTCCTCCTTTTTCTAAAGCCGGTTAAAAATTAAGTGATATGAATTCCTTTAAAAAGTAGCGGACACAAGTAAGTCAATGTCAAATTTTCTTTATTCAAGAGCCGTGAACGTCAATATTAACTTGTATTTTAATCTTCTATACGTATAAAAAAATTGAAGAGTCTGTTTGTGACACGTAAATTAATTTTTGTACTAATTAATTGCCTATGAACATAATATTGTACATAATGTTGTTCACAATTGATGTAAAATAGCTCGTTAAAATGTTAAATAAATTAATATATATAAATTATATATATTAAAACATTTTGCAAGTCGATCTGTCTGTCTTTCTATTTGTTCCGGGTAATCTCTGAAACGGCGCTATCAATTTGGACGGAACTTTCGCTAGTAGATAGCTGATTTAATAACAAAGGCAACTTTGCTTTTATCTAAAAAATTTGGGGTCTTCACAAAAAATAAAAACCCTCAAAATTTGACAAGATCGCTGATTTCACGCGGGCGAAGCAGCGGGCTACATCTATGTACTTATATAATATTAGGATTATGGTATTCCACTTAAGTCTAACTTTAAGAGGGTTCCATGCGCCCTAATTTAAGTTGTAACCACAACAATAAGTAACACTGACAGCAACCTATTTTTATACTATGACATTTAAAAACGACATATTAACTCAATGTTGAATCAAACCAGTTATATATTTTGACATTTCCATCAATCAAAACGTAAAATAAAGCTTGAGGTAAACATTGGCCCAGATATCCATATATCCAACTGAGTTTATTGTTGGCTCTTCTCATTTCGGGGATCGAGGAACCCTCGTTATATTAGCTTTTAGGTCGAATGTTTTGACTAATTAAAAATCTATACTAATATATAAAGCTAAAGAGTTTGTTTGATGGTTTGATTGTTTGTTTCTTTGCCTTAACGCGCTAATCTCAGGAATTACTGGTTCAATCTGATTTCTTTTTTCAGTGTTAGATAGCCTATTTATCGAGGAAGGCTATAAGACATCACGCTAAAATTGAATCTATTTTTTCCCCTTATTTTACGCGAATAAAGTCGCGGGCACAGCTAGTGTTTATATAAATGTTTTACTGAAATATTTGACAAAAGTATATGCCATAAGACGCTTTGTAATTAAAAGTTTAACAAAAAAACAGACTTCAAATTGTCAGAACTGGACTAAATTAAACTGTGACCACACGGGAAATGCCAGCTTTCAAAATGAATTATCAAAATCGGTTCACCCAGCTGAAAGTTCTAAGGTAACAAATATAAAAAAAACTAAAGCCGAATTGAAAACCTCATTTTTTGAAGTGGATTGAAAATAACTAATAGGAATAAAGATAATTTGACTTAGACTCTTGCCTTTGACTTTGATTTAAACCATTTTATTGGTTAAATTTACCGCATCTATTTGAGATAGTGGGTATAGGTCTTCTGGCGCCAACCCAACGAATTTGGCGCGGATAGTACGCAATTTCTGGTGAGCTTATTGCATTTTTGGGATATAAGTCATTCCAGATTCCCGGTCTGTTTTTTTTTTGTAAACATTATGCACAGCTTTTATCATTGCTCAGTAAAGGCTTTTAGGGGTAACAGCTACACTAATATCTAGGAATAGTTTAGCTAAGGATGCCAATATGTATATGCAGAACGACTGATCTCTGGTTGTGATTGACTTCTTTAAAATAATATCTTCTATAGCTGCCATTGATTGCTTGTAGGGAATTCTATATATTGTAACTATGCATAGAAACTTCACCCGACATAATTATGCAATCAACGCAAAAAATCGTACGTTATGTTCAACCCAGAAAGAAGATGCCTATGCAACTAACGCAAAAAATTGTACGTAATGTTCAACCCAGAGAGGAGATGAAAGTTCGAAGGTGAAAACAATATTAAAATTAAACTTAACCCATCATCATAGAACCAAACAAAGTTTAAAGATTGCTGATTAGAGAGTTATGGAGAAAGTCGATGTCAAGATGGCACATCTCGAATCCTAGATCACTGGGATTTATAGATGATTATTATTTAAGTTTCTAATTCTCCCTTATTAAGGGATAATAAATATTATATGTAACACATCTCTCTTTGTACAAAAAAGGTGGCGTACTTTCCCACAATCATATCGTTGTAAATTTGGTTTTTGGTGGTTTGATGGCGCTGTACCATATCATGTGGTACAATGATAAGTAAACACAGGGCTATAGTGGTATAGCTATGGATACCCACGGTTTTCTGGCCTCAATCCAAATGAATTTGGCAAACGAAATATGAGCTTCAAATTAAGTTTCATGCATTTATGAATGCATATTTCATTCGGACCAAACACTTTTTGTATTTCTTGTAGTTCCGCATACTCTAAAATTGAAAATTCCTATGGAAGAATAAACAGAGAAAATATTATTCCTTCCAATTTATTCTCGAAAATAGATCGCAGACCCAGATGATACATATGAGTACTAAGAATTTTTTTTATTTTTGATACAAAAGAACCCAGTCAGTAGCAATAGACGCCGAATGAATTTACATAGATAAAAGATATCAACTTAATAATATTTAGGTTCGTAGACATTTAAGGAAATTCTATGTAATCTAGATGTAGCTAAATTACAGACTCAACTAACAGCAGACTTAAGTTATGCGATTTGCAATTAGATCCAGTAATTTTTAATGCAAAATCTTTGAATCTCAACTACGTAGTTAAACGTTTACCTCACCTACAAATTGTTTATACCTAAAATGCTGAATACAAAGAGCATATGCGTATACCATACTAGTTATTTTCCTCGTCTTCGTCCTCGTAACATGAAGCTTGCGAAAACTCTTACACCGGCTTAATATAGCCGTATTGAAAAATCCGTTCTAGCGGGTGTCTACCAACTAGATAATACCTCTTTTCAAAATCAAGCCAAATTTCATCTTTGTACATCCCGCGGTTTTCGAGATTTCATGATAGGGGACCTCTATATAGATGTCATCATCTAAATAGAGGTATATGTATAGCAAATTCGTAAATAAAATAAATAAATAGATGTCAAAATTCCTCTATTCAATTTCGGTTTTCTCTAAAGCGCCTTTGAACGTTGTCGTCTATAGTTTCAAATCTTGTTTATGACATCCTTTGACTTCGTCTGTCGTTAAGTCTAAAGAGCGACTTCGCTGGTTACTTCTATATTTTTTAGGAATATACTTTTCTAAACGAAAAACAATAATTGATGGTTTATCCGAAAGTACAGCAAAAGCAGATAAAGCAACGGGACATAGCCTAGCCTATTCTCTGCGCTTAGAATCCTCATTCCCAAGACTATATTAAAATATGACTCTATAGTTAACGGTGCATGCAATTAATAACTCCAGCCTCCATACTGAGAGCTAGCATTTGTCAGCCAAAATGCCAAGCAGAATCTATGCGAATCTATGCGGCGTGTAGTGCGCCCGAGACGAATTGGTATTTGCTCACTAAGTAAGGTAAAGCGTTATTATTATTTTTTTTTATAGAAGAAAATAATATTGGCAATACCTTTTAAAGTATGTCTTGTATGCCCGTTTCCCCTCCTACCAAGCTCAAATTAAAAGCTTGCGTTAGAAGTGGATGCGACAATACCCCTGTAGCGTCGAGGTTTGTACCGGGTAGCTTGCGGATTTTAATTGATCCCTTCTGCAGTTGTGCTGTATGGTCTCTAGTTATTCTAAGATGATAAATTAGCAGTAGCGATACAAATAATTAAGTAAATCGATGCGAATCTATGCGATGTGTAGCGCGCCCCAGACAACTCGGTACTTGCACATTAAGAGACGTTAGCGTTGTTTTAATTAGATTTTAATGTTTCATAACAACTACACTAAGTATTAATATCAAACGTAGATTATGTTTATTTACGTTAATCTGAAATTGGCAAGTGATTGAATTCGTTTAAGTGCAGCAACTCTTATTAAGACCGCTTAAATTGGGTGAAAATAAGAAATATAAGAGAAGAAAAATTTAAAGAAACATGATTGAGTTCACACGAGTTCACATGTCGTACATGAAAAGTAATCACGTAGGCTATTAAAGTCGAGACCAAAATAAAATCGCTAATGAAAGCATCAACAATCATTACTCCCGCCACAAATTGTACATTTACCGACAAAGCCGTTGAACGGGCACCTCACTACCATTCATTACCCACGACGCGAATCGCGATGCAGTCGCGGCACTAGCCGTTCCAAATTTAAAAACTTTTTTCGACCGCGCGCCTTTCACGTTTTGACAGCCTGTACTGTGTTTTTGAGCTGTCATTTTTGCGCGCCATTTTTCCGTTTGTGACTTTTTGTGTGTTGTTTTTTTTTTAGTCGATCGCTTCTCGAGGATAAGGGTGAGTTTCGTTATTCCTAATTATGTTTATAGCTCGGTCGCAACACGTAATTTGCGCACGCTTGAATTAGCATGCCTAAATTAGACACAGATTTTTTTGTAATTATCGTTTTAATCAAAAATTCCATCGAGACCTGAAACACGGCGTAATTACGACGGTCTATAATTTGTCTACGTCGCAGCAATATTTGATAACAAGTTTTTGTATATTTAAAGATTTATGCACCGTCGTTACTCGATTTAACATAAAAATGTGTACTTATATTGGTAATAGGTGCTTAACTTCGTTTTTATTTTAATGGTAAACCGTTATGGCCTGATCATAAACGGTAGTTACACGTGTTATGTTAACGGCTATGTAAAAATTTAAGGTATCGTAAAGATTTTATACATAATGGATGTGGTTAACGTTGGCTGAGGGATTGTAAGTGAAATACCAAAGAAAAATCGGTTTGGAAACACATTGAATTCAACGCGAATGAACTCGCGGGTAACAGCTCGTATTAAATCAAAGTCAAAAATATCACTTACCAGCTTCGGTATTTACGTACGGATACGACTTAGGGTCCTTGAAGAAAAGAGCATACTCAATTCTCAAAGGCCAGCATCTGCGAGCCCTCTGGTGTTGCAGTTGTCCATAGGCGTCGGTAGTCACTTAGGTAAGAGCCAGCTGCTCGATTGCCCCTTATTATAAAAAAAAAAATCTTTTTTAATATAGACTTTTTTGAAGCGCCTATGATCGTCACATATACACATTTTTAAAACCCCTATTAATATTGAAATTGTAAATGACATAAAAATCGTGTAGTATACTACATAAAACATTGGTAATTACGTGACTCGGCTACCAACCCCCAGCTCCACTCCACAAGGGGTTTGATACATTGTTTGTGCTATTAATTACATTTATGTCATCAAGAAAGGACCGAAGGGTACCCCAAATATCCCTTGCAATATGCCGTAAATCAGAAATATGAGATATATTTAATTTTAGCCCATGTACAGCTAACAGAAAAACGTTCTATTATTTTATATTTTAATCCCAATCTAATGTATTCTTAATATAAATCGGGAAGGTTATTTAATCATACATGATAAGGACAATTTATCCAATTGTTATATTAGAGTAAAGACTTTTTTAATCACATTTGAAAATCAAAAGAAAAATTGATGTAATTACCACGATGACAAATAATTAAGCCTGCAATTTGGCTTTGAGGGCAACACTTTGTAACATAGATTATGATAGTAATTGTTCAGGAAAATTAGTTATTTAGCGTATCCCTAAAGTATAAAAAGAGAAAGAAAAAGTCGTACAGAACTTCCTTCTCTTTCTAAAAGGATACAAAGAGATGATCTTCTTCCCTGGAGAGTGAATCTGGTAAGTTTTTGACAGTCCTCTGCTCACATAAATGTTTTCTAATTTTTGTAAAAATGTTATTGATAAATGACATAATATTATAAATTTAGTAACGTCCAATTTTTATAAAAATTAATTAAAAATCATTTCTGCTTCTTCTATTACCGACAGTTTTCCCGGTATGGTAGCAGGGTCCGCTTAGATTTCGGAGTATGAGGCTATGGAGTGAATTAAGATGACTGACTGCCGTGTGACGTCATCCCCGGAACCTCCACAATCTTTACAATTTCACGAATAATATCAGTCATTGACATTAATCGGAGGCCCTAGCACGATCATTCCGAACCGTTCGAGTCGACGATTCGACTTTCAAAATATTCGTGCTAGACCCACAGCGAAACCTCCTTATTGCCAACATGGGTCGCATTAGCATTGATTAAAAGCGTGACACGATAAAGAGTCGCCTCCTGTGGGCCTAGCACGAACATTTTCAAACTAAATTCCATTGAGTCGTCAACTTCAAACGGTTTGAGATGTTCGTGCTGGTGCTTCGAGACTTATTGTATTACGTGCCTTTCGAAAACGAAAGAGGTCAGAAGTTTTTTGAAAACCAGTGCTGTGTAATGGGTCACCCACGTATCAGGCCGCAGCAAGAACTGCTTAAACTAGCGATCGAATCAAATGCCGACCACTGATTAAATTATAACCTTCTCTGTCTCTATTATTAAAGCATAAAATAATACTAAAATGACTATATCAATTAAACGTATGTTAGAATCAACTCACAATTAATTCTATGGAATGTGTTTAGTATTAAGGAATTGTGTATGATTATTTGGTCACGAAGAAACAAATTGGGAATCTATAATGTTTTATCGGTTATGATGATAAAAATAAAAAAAATAATAATCGGTTTCTGCTTTTGTTGCTGACGGTACGACTTTGACAATATTGTACTTCGATAAATTATCGCTGGCTACTCAACTTCTAGACGGTAATGGAAAATGTAGTGTTTTGCAGTGCGCTATAAAATTTTAGGTCCCAAGTCACTTACACTATGGTGAAAAGTAGTGAATTCTCACTGCTTTGTTTACATAGTTAAGTAAAATTCCTTTAGGCAAAAATTTCAATAACGAAGGTCAGCAATGAATCTGCGAGTCTTCTGCTAGGGCAGTTGTCTATACACGGAAAAAACCGTCTCATCGATTGTCACCATAAAAAAAGAACTCGAGAAAACCTCGCTAATGAACTTTTGAATTATATTTATTGACAACATTAAAATGCGGTTACAAGACGAATTGGTTATAAAGTTACAGATTTACGAGATCCTAAAATTTGGTATCATGAAGTCGAGTTCCATCCTGTACCACCAATATGTACAGGACACGGAAACACTAATATATACTTATTAATAAAACTAAAGGAGTAGGTACACTTTCAATGCTTATTTTATAGTACATTGTTTTCGATGTGCAGAGAGCTTAAAGCCAGAGTCTTAGACGAAGACTTTAAAAGTACGAGTTAAGTAATTGTTGTTCCTGTCGAGGCTTACACAGTGCTTTTCTAAAAAAAACGCAAGGAAATAAATCAAAATTCCATTGAAAAATTATTTATAATTTAATTACTACTGAAACTGAGAAGAGTTTCAATAGTAACTAAATTATAATTGTTCGTTTTCTGCACCTCGGTAACAATGTACTATTGTCTACCAGCTAAGTGCTTATAATATAGAAAATTTAAAAAAGTTTAGAGACATAATTATATTCATATAGAAAATGAAATTATGATGAAGGGTAAATTGAATTTAAAATGTTAACTTTAAATTAACAAATTCAGGTTAGGGTTAATGGATCCTGTCAATCCAATGTTCGGTAATATCGGTATATCTCCATTTGTACTATTAAAGAATTGAGGTGTCCGATATGGTTGAAATGCTACCATAAATTGCAGACACAAGAACAAACAAGCACTATTATTTTATTATCCTTAAGTTTGGGTTATGTAAACTAGGTTTGGATTAGTTCGCACTTTAGAAGCGACATTGGAAAATGAGTAGTTTTTCAATTTCTTTGAACTACATGATAGTTTTGTGTTCACCGGCATCAGTATTCACTTACAATAGGCTAGGCAGCGAAAAGTATTATTTTCACGCCGGGAATGCATTTGATAATCATTTCTCAAGAAATCTGATCGCTCTTCAGGTGCGCTAAACCGTGTTCCACAAACTTTATAATTTGAATTGATTCTTCCCCTTTTAAGGCTTGTTTATGGTCACTTTTGAACGTTCACTGCCTCTAAACGTTACTGCCAACAAAAACTGTTTTTATTTCGGTAAGCAATTTAAGAATTCCTAAGGTGAAGTGAAAGGAGTACGAACCTTTTTGAGATGAAAACGTCTTTAAATTAGCTTTTATAGTGGCTGGCATTTTATTAAACCGTAGATAACAAAATCACTTGGCGAGCTTGAGACATTTACTAGGATATTCGTTACAGTTCTATACCGGCACATTGTTTGTGTCACCAATAGTTGCATAGTCATATAAAATCATACTTTCTATTTACCGAAAAAATTAAAATGTTTGATTTTTAGTTGAAATCATGCACTCACACATACACAAAGAAATAAAATAATTATTATAGACGCCATATCAGCTGTTCAATCTGCGTTAATTGTAGGTCTTACTATTCTATTGTACCCAAGAAACAACTCGACGACAGCAAAATAAGTACTATGACCATTACACAGATCGATCGGCCGGACAAAGGTATGAAGCCAAGAAATAACCAAGTATATATGCACAGAACAAGAAGATATCATTAAAATATTAGTTGATAAAAGTACGCGTCGACTGCTACGATTGGTAGAAACTGATTTTCATTGTCAATTAGAGTTGATGTCGAGATATCCAATTGCTGTGAGTAGTATCGTGCGTAACGTATAGACGCGTCTTTGCTACGGAGTTAGCCGGGGCAGCCGAGAGGGTAGCACAGGTCTTGGGCAATTCTGTATTTCCTTAATTGCGTCCCAGGAGATACAGTGCCTGTGGAGAGAACACTGCACTCATGTTAACTCCGCTGCGTGTGTATAGCCACGAGTTGAAGTGTATCGCAGATACTTCTTAAATGATCATCTGAGATAGCTGTATCATGGCTAATGGTGATAATGTACGATAGTAGTAGAAATGGATCTAGGTATTTCAATAATTTGCTATAGTTGCTATATAAATTCTCAACACAATGTCCCACTCTGCTATAGTATTTTTGGTTTGCTAATATACTTTAAGCCTATCGTCATTGCAGACAGATTAGGCTTACAGGATAGAGTTTTCAGCATTAATTAAAAGTTTCGAATGTCGAGAATAACACCACCGCGCCGTGGCGAGGCGAAAATAATTTACGATGCAGAAACTTTCAGCTTTGTATATAATTTGCAAATTGAGGTATAAAATCTACACAGGTTTGTATACTTTTTTTATCCATAAAGAAAGAAACATTCCGTTTGCATTCACTTTATTCATTTTAGAATCTATATTTTGATAATACTTTCTTTTAAAAATAAAATGTACATTGCGATAGTACTGTATTGTAAAAGTGAGTGCAGAGTAACTTTTGGAGAAGCATTTAAGATGATAGTATAAAATTCACATCGTGGTTATGTCACCTACAAATTGGGTTAGGAATTCAAAGACGTAATATCACCAGTTTGAGAGAGTTTTTGAGGTAAGCCTTTGTCTATCAGACGTCTATAGACTAAAAAAAAAAAATTTCCCTCCTTCCTTCAGCGCAGATATTGTCCACCGCTGGACATAGACCTCCTCTATTGACTTCCATAGTGATCAAAAAAAAGAAGAGACGAGAAGAAATGTATTCTCCATATCGCATGCTTATCATATATGCATGCATATCATAAACTGCCCGATTAGGTTTTAGGTCTATTGATACAGGCAGCTTCGTTTCAACGTCCTCTATCAGCCAATCTAACAATTATATCGATATCTTCATTTAACACTGAGATACATTTCATGAGCTATATTTGTCTTTTAAAAAGACAAACAAATAATAAAACATCATTAAAATAACATTTATTCATCTATTGATATTGCCCTTCATGATACATATTATGTAGTAGCCCATTTTCATTATGTTCTTTCTATGGGAGTTAAATTATATATTTATCTTTACTATGAGAACACAGTTAATATTTCTATTATTATATTTTTGGTTAATGAATTGCATTCACTACAGAGGTACTGGCAACTTCCAAAATATCGAATGATTTTAAATTAATTCTTTTCCTCTACACAGATTACATGAAATAAGTTATTTTCAACCGCTCCTAGAAATAAAACGATGTATATATGAAATAATGATGATGTATGTATGAAAAATAATTTGACAGTTTTTTTTTATTTTATAAAAAGCTATCTAATTCTGTAACGGACACGTTGGAGTCTTTTCCGGTTATATTGATGGGGATCAATAAAACACCAACTGTTCAATATTCTTCTGGGGTTCATAAGTGCTTTGTAACAAAAATGGCCAAGAGCGTGTCAAGACACGCTTACGAAGGGTATCGTATCTGATACGCTTTAAACGTATTTATTAAATAAGTTCAAAAGTTGTTGACCGACTTCGTTCAGACGAATTTTTCTAATGAGTTTTTAGCAAACCAACGGACGGATGGACAGGGCGACATTATTAGGGTTCCTTGTTCTAGGGAAATACACTATCGAAATAAAGCATAAAATAACAATAAATTATACAAGGAAATAAATTAGTGACTAGTCAAAACGCCGCACTGACACCCGCTGAGAGGGGCCTCGGAAGCAATCTTTAACTAGCGACGTTATATAAATCTTGTATCGTAATTGATCATAATAATATGGAATTCCATAATAATGTACAGAAATAAAGTTTCATTCTTCATTATCATACTGACGACATACTTGCGATGTGTACTCTGAAAGAAATGAATAAGACTTTTAAAGAAAATCTAAATGAATTAAAAAATTGAAATAAGCCTTTTGACCCATTTTTATGACCCATTATGTGGATCGCACTATGTTAAGCCGGTTAAAGTTGTTAAAAGTACAGAAACACAGGGTAACCAGGAGATAAACGTTGCTCCACGATCGTAAATTGGTTCTAGCCTAAGTAATGTTAAATAAATTATAATGTTATTAGTATAGTGTGATGTATCAAATAAATATTTCTTTCTTTCTTTCTTACAAAGGCTGAGAAGTTACATCTTTTTTTGGGGCATCACACTGCATATACTAACATTACATGTATAAGTAAGTTTTATTTCTTTATTATTTATAGTAGTATAGTTATCGTATAGTGTAATGCTCAAAAAATAATAACATAAATTTTGTGTTATATTTAGTAAAGGTTACACAAAAAATGGTTAAACATTTTTTTGTTGACATCAGTCCTTACTGATGTCAACAAAAAAATGTTTAAGCCTTCTATAACAAAATGTTTAAGCCTTCTATAACAAAATTATTTTTATTTCTATAAAGGATACATTCGCGAAATCATACCAACAACGCCTTTATCAGAAAACGTTTCATGAAATCAAAAAAATACATTAACATTCATAAATCGAAAATAAGATTTACATAGTCTTGCATTAGTCATAAGCTTATTTATTTATACGAGCACATTCGCGTTCGTGCTGTATTTAAAATAAGAATGAAAAGGGGTCACTTGGCATTCGATGATATTATGATTGCTTGTAGATTTGCTAATCTGAGGCAGGCAAAATAAGTTGTATAAAATCTACTAGTTTCAGCACCTGCGTCTTTGTGCAATACAAAAGCGTCTATTCATTATATTACTATTAGGTTTCCTTTTAATTCATTAAACACTTGTGACTTAATATATTTAGGCACCAATAGTACTAAAGTTGTCACTTCTAAGTGCGAACTCTGGAACGTAAACCTATTAGTTTCAGCACCTGCGTCTTTGTACAATACCAAAGCGTGTATTGTAAGAAATTCTATGTAAGAAATATATTTATGATTTTCCCAATACATTTTTTGACTTGATAACGTCTTATAAATTGAACGCCGGCTGCAGCCACGAAAAATTGTCACGTTCCGCCTGAGCCGTGAGTTTAAGCGTGAGCGCGGAACAAGAGATAGGGAGGCACGATTGGCCTAAGAGTACCGCTTTGTCACTTAAAGTTAGAATCCATAAACCCGCCCTCCTCCGAAACATCGTTAAGAAATCAGATATTGGCGGGCCGCACTTTAATAATTATTTGGAAATAGGCGCGCTCTTAAACCTACACCTGGCTTACAAGTCCCAGGCACTGCTATGGTACATTCCTCTGCAACGCGATGGACCCGGCATCCACACGGCGAATCCATGGAATGCTAAGAAATTCGTGTCTTACAAATAGAAGTTAAATCTTTTTTGGAGGGTACTCTAGAAAAATTTTCGAGAAAACAAATTCAAATTCAGAACGGAGATAGATGTAACGAATCAATTCACGACAGTCGCTTCGGGTTGTTAAAAATTCAGATCACGCTCCGTCGAAAACTCTATCAATTGCCGTCATATTCACTGCGATAGTGGCGGCTCGTTATTTTCCAATTCTTGTAAAAGCCAATCAAACGTAACGGGGCCCACGAGCGAATGCTAAAAAATCTTATTGCTTACGAAAAAATGCCAATAAATCTCATAGTAGGAGACAAAAATGCCAATAAAACTTATAACGTGCGACAAATGCGACAATCAATCTGTTTGAAACCCTATCATTATCAGATAATAACAATAAACTTCGTCACCGATCAGGCCAAAAAATCTAAAGTAACCAGTCGCTACTAAAATTTCAGCTCCATCAAAACATCTATCAATTGGCGTCATTTTCACTGCGATAGTACCAGCTCGTTATATTCCAATTCTTTGAAAAGCCAATCAAATATAACGGTGCCCACGAGCGAATGCCAATAAAACTTACAGCAAGCGGGCAAATGCCAATAAAACTTATAACGTGCGATAGCTGCGGCGGCGATATGCGAAATGTACGTTTATTGCGTCCCTTGCAAATGTGCTGAAACACATTTATCGGATTTATTATTATGTTATTTATGAAAGTTTCATATTTTATCCGGTGTATCAGAAGGGACATCGGGTAATCGTCCAAATATTATGGACATTTATGTGTTTTCCTATTTATTTCATTTATGTTGACAAACTGTTTCTTACTTAGTCCTACTGATAAATACGGTGTCAATTATACATGTATTTTTGAGGTAATAAATATATTTAAAATAGAAAAAAATGAAAAAAATAGAAAAAAAATTAATAAAATAAAATAAAAAATAAATAAAAATACATATTTATAATAATTAAATAGAAAAAAGTCAGCAAAGCTTCAGTGAGAATAGGCTGGGCATGTGGCACGAACGGACCCGCAAAGGTAGGCCAATGTTGCGACTATATGGACTCCCATCAATGGCCGTCGAAGACCAGGTAGGCCAAGAAGAGGTGGCGAGACGACTTGAACGTCTGCGAGAAATTAGTGGATTGATTTAGCTCTGGATAGAGGAGGGTTGTCTAAGAGAGGGGAGGCCTTTGCTCAACAGTCGAACATTACAGGCTAATTATTTTAAAAAATATTTATTTACTTTACATTTCTATATTATAATCTTGATCGTTTATTTAGATATTCAAATGTTTCTTACGCGCCGTTTATGTATGATAAAAAATCGGTAAAAAATAAGCAAAAACGCTGTTCGCCGCCCGCAAAAAACGGATAAACCGATGTAATCGAATTCGGCAGGCTGGGATCGTCCCACTCGGGAGTCGAGCGTTGATTGGCTTATATTCAAATTTACACGTAACAAGATCTTGCACGCCGCTTGCCCTGATGACGTTTCGGTGGCTAATATTTTTGGCCGCCGCGGGCCTAATGGTTGGTAATGGACCGGGAAATTGAGGGAGTGCTCCGTTTGTGAGGGAGTGGTTTTTAAAGTGTTCGATGTGCAAATATTTATTGCTTATTTATAGAGATAAAAAAATATTTGTTTGTTTTTTTTTTTAAATATATTTTGTGTGTTGGTACGCAACTAATGCCCATACATGACTACGCTCGCAGATGCAATGCAGGATTTTGAGAAATTTATATTCGTCCGGCAGTGTACTGATATCTGCTGAGGAGTATAAAGATGGGATCTTCATAATTTTAGATACATGAAATACTAAACTACTTTGCTTAAATCCGCAAAAGCTATACCACAGAATCTGCCACCAAAGCACAGCAATTAACTGACTCTCCGATGTGCCTCAACGCACGTTTCGCTCCGACACCGGAGCATCAGCAGGAGATAGGCTCTACAAAGGCTATTCGTAAAGTACTGTACGAATAACCTTTGTAGAGTCTTTGGGTTGCAGCATTGCACCGATTTTCCCTCGTATTTATTCGCAGATTTAAGCAAAGTTTAGTATTTCATGCATGTCATGGATTTCCGGAAAGTAACGCCTGATTCTATCAGTTATTATTACAGATCTCAATTTGTATGTTATACAAGTAAGTTTATCAACTTCTAAAAAGGAATTGGACGGTTTTCAAATAAGTCGAACTAGTGTGTAAAAGACATCGTACCGAATACGCATCCCATGGATTCAGTACATGATTCTAGACTCTCCAGTGGTGAAATTTTTCGTCGGGTTTTTCTTGAAATGTACAATGTTTTTACCATTTTTTAACTGAGTACTGTATAATATTATTATTACTATCCCTGTTCTAATGCTGTTTTAAATCAGAAACAAATTTTTCAATATTTTTATTTATAACCGCAATGTAAATAAAACTTAAAAGTACGTAACAGGGGTAGCGCGGCGCGGGTCATTGATTTGTTTTGCGCGTCAACATTTTGTTGACGATTGCTTCCTAATATTCACGATACATTGGTAATTTAAAAGCATGTTTCAAATAGACAATCTTAAAACTGAGTACAATAAAGATCTCCATTTGACAATTGATTTATCATATTAACGCTCAAAACGTCCCTTATCCCGTTGTACTTGAGTTCACGATCGCAATGCATACAAGCAAGTGGAACGGGAAAAATTGCGGACGCGAGCGTGGACGTTGCGATCGCTTAATGGAACGCAGCATATATAAATTATATGATTTAAATTGATGATCGTCATCTACGTCGCATGTCAGGAGACGGATCCGTTCTGACAATGACGTAGTCTCTTGCTGTAATAATACGTATGTTTTAATATTGCTTACCGGTGGAATTACTTGCAAACTCAGGTGTTTTTCGAATCGACACAATTTAGGGAATAGAAAGTAAATACTCTCGGTTATTAAAGTTTATTATGGCGGCAATAGTTACTTCTCAGAGGGCTATATATCATCACGCTATATGTTTTCCCCTAATTTTAGGGGGACGAAATCGCGGGCACAGCTAGTATTTACTACGTATTAAGTATTTGTATGACAATGGTGACGTTTGCCGTATGAATGAATGAATGAATGATTGAATGAATGAATATTCTTTATTGTACACCACAAAAATACATGTTACATAATATTTAGTCTTAATAATAACAAGTATCAAACCCCACCGCCGTTGGGGTATTGTCGCACCCACTCCTAATACAAGCTTTTAATTTAAGCTTAGTGGTAGGGGAGAAAGGGAATATTAGAAATACCTAAAAAGTATTCCTAATATTCTTTTTACAAAAAAAAAAAGATAACAAATAACGAATATATCCAAAATATATCAGTTACATATTTTTCTTTTAAACTGAACCCTAAACGTTTGGGATGGCAATCGGTCATCTTAACTCGCCCCGCAGCCAAATCCTCTGCAATCTAAGCGGACCCTGGTACTTAACCGGGAGAACGCTAGGAATAAGAAGAAGAAGATCGTTCTTCATCTTCTAATAAAGCTTATTTTGAAATTGGTGTATTTGTCTAGAAGTTTACCTTAGTCTAACAGACAGAAATCGCTGTTTCTAGAATACCTTCTAATAAATATATCTGAGCTGTTTATAAAAGAAACGTTTGCCAATTTTTGACTACCTGCAGTTTCATTAATTAAATCGTTAATAACTTGATATTTTCATTAATTATTATCATATGAAGAAACTTCAATTCTATATACATAATGGACTAGCTGTATCCCGCGACTTTAACCGCGTTAATTCAGTGATTTTGTAAAATTTCGAGGGTTTTTATCTTTTTGTGACCTTTACCGCGCATAAGCTGGTTTTATAACCGTTTTTAGTGAGCTCATTGGTTAGGTCAAAGTACTTGTTCGTTTTTATCAGATAGTCTTTGAGGTCGTATAAATATAAATATTATTAATACGTAAATAGCTGTCCCCACGACTTTGTCCTCATAAAATTAAGTAAAAAAAAATTAGATTCAGTTTTAACGTGTGATATACAGTTTATAGCCGGAAAACAAGTAATGTATGTGAAATCGAGGCGATAGAGAAATGTTCAATGGCGCCTCGCCGACCTGTGTTCACACAATCATTATGACTTTACAAGCGTCTTTCGACTGATTTATAATTGAAGATAATGTACGACACGATTAATATCACAAAGTGACATTAATCGTGTCCCACTGTTTTACGTGCCTTCCGAAACACGGAGGAGGTCGGATATTTTTTTAAGTACAATTGTTTCACTCGTGTGTATATTACTTATTTTCTGAAAACCTGGACGTAAGTTTTTAGTTTTTTGCCAGTGTTTACACTGGACCATGTATTATTTTTTTTTAATATGTGTCTTCAAAATATAAATATCCTTTTTTAATATAGTCTTCAAATTGTAGAGCTGTCCGGAGGCATGGTCATCAAAATACTTTACATTTAGTACGCTTTGACATCGTCCTATAATAAAACGTATACATGTGTGTGTAAATCGTTTGACATTGGTGTGTGTGAGGTTTTACTACATCAATTAAATAAATCAAAATTGCATATTTTATAAAAATATTACCATTCGCACGGCCTTCTTCATATAAACTTTAACTGTGCCAAATTTCATACACTTCCGTCCGCGCAATTTATCTACCGAAAGTTTTTGTCCTCCGTGTTTCGGAAGGCATGTAAAACAGTGGGACCCGATTAATGTCACTTTGTGATATTAATCGTAATTAGAGGGTTTGGTAGATGGTGTATGGTATTTGTAATTCAGTAGGAGTCACGGGTATGTGTGTCTGCAGGACGCGGCGACCGATGAGCAGGCGCGGGAGAAGCGGAAATTAGAGGGTGCCACCGAAGCCAAGTTCGGCATCAAGAACGCCGTGCTCGGTTTCGTCTTTGGAGTGAGTACGACACAATTTTATGGCTGATTAGTTGGGTAGCCCAAGGAGATGTTCATAGTCTTTCTTCTTTTTGTAGAAAATCAACTCTTTCATCGACGCAAAAACGCGACTCGTGGAGAATCTGGATAGGCAGAACATCGAACTGAACAAGCAGTACGGTATCGAAGCCCCGAAGGGCGGTGGTCTTGGCTCGATCACCGGGGCGGTCACCCAATTCATCGGGCCCAAACTGCAGTTCATAGGCCCCAAGATTCAAGCCGTGTCCGGTCTGTTCGGAGCATCGTCGGGCGGAGGCGGCTCAGGTGGGGGCTCGGGTCTCGGCTCCATTCTCTCGCTCGTCACCTCGCTGTCGGGCTCCTCGTCCGGTGGCGCCGCCGCCGGTGGCACCGTCGAGACCGTGGATTCCGACGAGGAGGACGACTCCTGAATGCTCGCTAATTATTCCTAAGTGGCTCCACTCCGTAAATTCGTGCCGCGTAAATCGTAATCTTGCCCGATGTGCCTTATAGTGAACCACGCAGCGACTGCTTCGCGTGTGGTTCAATATCGCCCATCCAGCCATTAAATTCCCAGTGGAACTCTTGCCGAGGCGCGTCGGAGTGGAGTCTTACAGTGTACAGTACCCAATCCCAGTAGCGTCCGCGTTCTCAGCGCATTGTATTTATATGTAAATAGTTTTAGGTGAGTGTTGGTGATCTATTAAATAGTATTTGGTTTTATAAACTGTTTGTTTCTCTGCACTGTAATATCCTTGCACCTAATACTTCTGTCCGTAAATGTTGTAGTAGTAAATGCCAAACTTAAAGAAACAAGTATTTTGTATCAATTAAAATAAAATCCGTACTGTAGAGTACTGTAGTTACAGTCCTGGAGTAATATATGCATGCTTGTAGTTAGCAGGTAAATCTTGGTATACATATAATGTAGTTAGTTAAAGGGTATTTTAGCTTAGAGGCCTATTATAAAGTGAGTTCATATGTAGTTAAAATGAGAGGTATAAAAAGAATTTTGAACCTTAAAGCCAAACGGGAATCGCTTATAGCGTGCAATTAGTTCTTAAATTGTAAAAATGTACGTAATAGAAAATGTACTTACGTTTTTACGTATACCTACATAAAGTCAGTTATTTAACGACGTTGATCGGCAAATGTTAAAGTCATGTGTCATATAAACTAGGTCAGAAAACCGGTACAGGCTACGGGTCAGTTAAGCAATATAGATGTTTATACTTAAAATAAAACCGGCTTTGATGTATCTTCAGTTTTTCTTCTAACTTGTTATATTTTATTAATAGTATCATATTACCTTTAGTACTTAGTATATAGCCTGTCTATTTTTTTTTAATTTATAGTAAAATCTTTTTTGGTAAATTAAGCTATCATCATTATTGAACTGAAATCTTATATTTTTTCAATAAAGTTGTCATCATCATGGTTAGTGGCATTATAGAAAATTCTAATTCCTAAATTAGAAATTCTTATAAAGCAGCTAACCTATGAATTCTTTTGACGACTCTGAGATATGTAGGGATTTATAATTGTTTTTTTTTTTTTAAATCGATCGTCAAGTGCAAACTTCTTGCGGTGCCACGATTTAATTTTTTCTTGTTTTTTTTACAACTTGAACTTTTATTAAATGCCAAAGGTAATCATAACAGCTGTTACCTGCGACATTTGGAAACCAATAACTTTAAGGGACCTTCAAAAAAATAGCGTATTCATTTTTGAAAGGGCAAAAATGCACCTGTAACGTAATACCAACCAAAAAATGACCACCTGTCTGAATGCCCCAATCAAAATATATGTTTTTATTTATACTAGAGATTGTCGTCTCCTCGAAATTCGGCCACAAATCTTTAGATTTGCGTGACATATGCCTATTTAAAACTTTTTTTATTTTTTAAAAAGAATATTAGGTATCCTTTTTAATATTCCCTTTTCCCCTCCTACTAAGCTTCAATTAAAAGCTAATATACAAATTTTTCACTATGTGACGATTAATACACATACGAGTACGGTCGTCATGACTTCGCTTTGACATTATCTTTTAGTAAAATGTATACATGTGTGTATAAATGGTTTCGAGTTTGTGTGCGTGTGGTTTTATTTGAGTAATATTATAATGCATATTTTACAAAAACATTAGCATTCGCACACCCTCCTCAATACAATTGTGCCAAATTTCATACTCTTTTGTCCGTGCAATTTTCGTAAAACGGTACGGAAAGATTTTGCTTGAAGTTTTAATATACAGAAAATATAATAGCAAACACTGCGGTTTTTCAATAGTATGTTCTATATGATATATCAGCAAGGCCTTTAAAGTACATATGAATATTATGTGTATATAAAAAACCAACCACAAAACACTATTGGTGTTTTAAGTTATACGACCAAGGCTTTTGATTGTACGCAACACAAGTCCCCATTGTTTAAGTTATGGCAATAAAAAACTATAGTCGGTCTCATTGCTTCTTACCTATATTGTAAAAGGAAAATCGAGCCATGGGAAGCGGAAACAACCTCGAACCTGATATACCTATGATCCGAAAGTGTTTCCGCCTCTTCCTCCACAATTGAATGAAAGCCTATTACAATGCTGTTGTACCAAAAATTTAAATATTGTACATATAGCTTTAAATATGCATATTCTACGCAAATTTTAAGATTTGTGACCGATTTTCGACCACCAGGCGATCTCTATTATTAATAAATATAAGCAGGCATGCTTGAAACACTGTGAATTCTGCTAGGCTCTGATTAATGCCACATGTGTTATGGCTTAAGATATTTATTTGTCGCGACATCGTTTATTTGTTGGTACGATTTCTCCTCGCGTAAGTATGTCTTTATGTTCAACTTGTGTTTTTACTGTCTACTAATACGTATAAATAATATCTCTATACATTCTCTCGTTGATGTTTTTTAGATTCACAATAGAACTAAATAAATGACGCCGCAATCTGGTTCCAAAAATTTTATTTAAAAAAACCAACTCTTCCGTCAAATCTGTGAATTTTTAAATTTAATTTTTTTGTACAATTACTATAAAAATATACTTGTGGGGAAGTAAATAAAGCACCACATTTCTTCCTACCACATATTTATATACAATATATACACTATATATACACCGACGAGTGATCGGACCCGCGCGAGTTACAAGCGGAAAGAGGTTTTTGCGAATTC
Organism: Charaxes varanes; assembly: GCA_024363005.1. NCBI lineage: Eukaryota > Metazoa > Arthropoda > Insecta > Lepidoptera > Nymphalidae > Charaxes > Charaxes varanes. The sequence goes on from JANCMC010040816.1 coordinate 2,455,986, forward strand.
TACGCAAGAAATTGGATTAAAAGGCCTTTGACCAACAGCAGGTCATCAAAATCAGATAAAAACTAATACTAATAAAACAAGTGTTGCTTAGACCACACGACTGGAGGAAAACTACTCCATATATGTGTATATATACATCTTTCTCTTCTTCTTCTGTAATCTTTCCTTAGTTTGTTACTTTTTTCTCCTTTCAAATACTCTGTTCTTTTTGTTTATGTTATCTAGTGTAATCCTCCTTTGGCCTTATTTATGTTTTAGTCTGTATAATTTTTGTATTATACCAATAAATCAATAAATAAAATCAATAAATAAATGTAAAAAAGTAATATAATAAAGTCAAAAAATAAATGCCCATGTGGAGCAGCCTTGTCGTCGTCGTCGTCGTCGTCGTCATCGTCATCATCATCATCATCATCATCATCATCATCATCATCATCATCATCATAATCATACGGTACCTCTTTCTCACATGACATCGTCGTGAAGTGGCGGCAATGCTGTCCCGTCAAGTGATGGTATTGTTGTCGCGTTTCGTTCGGTTTGTGAGACTTCCCGGTGGCCTAAACTCGTCATTAAAGGCTTGTTGGTGTAACATTTCAAATAAATAAATAAATAAATAAATGCACAGTTGTTTTTTTTCTCATAAACCATCCTCTATATCATTTACATAGTTGTGCCAAATTTGTGATGATGATCCTCTGTCCGCGCAATTTTTGTGTAAGGTTTGCTTCACGAGTGAATCTTAGCTCCGTGTAATTAATATTCAGATTATTAGATTTAAAATGTGTATGTAAAAAAATATTTGTGTATAACAGGCGGCTGTTACTTATAACACAGGCATTAAGTTGTCTATCTTAGGAACAGACGTCCGTGTGTCATATAGTCATGTATATATTTATTTGCAGAAAGTATTTTTACTCTTATGGCTTTTTTTTTTTTTTTTTTTTTTTATTTATTTATTTAAAAATTTACAATATACTTTTAACATTAAAAAGAGCCGTTAATTATTTTTATTATTCAAGAGTTAAAATATAAATGTATCTTTTTACTTTTATCTTATATTAACAACAACAACATTTCATGTTTAGTAGACATAATCTATCTATATAAATGTATACATAAAAGGGAAATATCACCTAACAGGCAATCTCGACGACCGCGAGACGTACAAAGATGAAATTTGGGAAGGAGGTAGTTTACATGAGAGTTATGAGACCCGCTCCTCGCCATTTGGCTCCCCGCACCTTACGTCAGCCATTAACGATAGACACTACACCCGCTCGCTTTAAAGAATTGTTATTTTTGATTCGCAACCGACAATCACATGTACTAAGCGAGTTACACTTTCCGTTACCAAATGTTTATATAACGTTTTAAGTCTGGTTAATTCAGCCGTTGCCGAGAGACAGAGATGGCCGCTCCCCGCAATCTATATAAAGTATAATTGTGCCAATTTTCATACTCTTCCGTCCGTGCAATTTACGTAATCTGGTACCGAAAAATTTCTAATAATAATGAGTGTGGTATGTTGTGGTGCAATGTATTACGGAGTGGTGTATTGCGCGGCGTTACACTACCTTGCGTTGTGTTGTGTTACTTTACGAAGCAGAGCAGAGCGGAGTAGGTCTATGTGAAGCTGCGCTGCGGAGCGGTGGTGTGCGGTGCAGTGCTAAGCGGAGCGGTGCTGATCGGAGCGGTGCTGAGCGGAGCGGTGCTTAGCGGAGTGGTGCTTAGCGAGCGGAGCGGTGCTTAGCGAGCGGAGCGGTGCTTAGCGAGCGGAGCGGTGCTGAGCAGAGCGGTCCAGTCTACTTCTAACTGGCAGACTGAACTGAGACTAATGATCTAATTTAGTATCCAGAATCATTTAACATCCATAAAAATCAAGTCAACATAATAAAGTCACCAATTCCTAGAAGAATTACACAAACCTATTTCCTTGTGAAAATACACAAAAGCTCAAGTTTCGTAACAGGGCAAGTCGTCATACATTTAAGTTTTTACGATTAAAGGTAAACCCCAATTGTAAGGCCAGGAATTTCGGGCAATACGACAATACCACGGTGTTGAGTTGGTGCAATCGTACGCGACTCGCAGCCCAATGAGCAAAACTGCTGGTACATTCAAATTGCCCGCGCCTGCCCCTATCAAATGCTGTTTTATAGCTAATTCCCAAATTCGGTTATGGCCTATAAACGATCCGCCGGCATAATTTAAATGCGCGCCCGAACCAGCATTACGTTCGTACTTCAACCGAAATAAGGCATTTGTATGGGAAATGCGTTTTGAAATGGAATTATCTCTCGAATTTTATTTCTCGCGAGGATTCCGCGGGGAGTTTCGTTATTGATTGCTTTTCATTTTTGTTTTAAACAGTCCAGGTGATGTTTGGCGTCTTGAAGGTAAAGAAATGGATTGAAAACCAAAATCTATATATCAATTGCCCTGCGTCATTTTCGTGCCTATTCGTAGGGCATTAAGAATTAAAATGCCAAGTTAGAGAAAACTCCACAGTATTTTGCCAGAGCCAGACATAGCTTCATTTGAATGATCATTTCAATGATCATGTAGTGCGGCAGGGGACTTTGTATAACCGCGCAAAGTTACGTAGTACTTTGTAGTCTTCAAGGACAAAAATGTACAAACACTTTGAGCTATGTGTGGCGCTATGACAAAAGTCAATCGTATCTTTATTATATATGTATACATAAATAAATCAATCGCTGTTCGTTAGTCTCGCTGAAATTTAAAAAGCGCTGGACGGATTTTAATACTATTTATTTTACTTCAGCCCCGTGTTTCGGGGAAGGTTTAAAAGGAAAGAAATAAAGGAAAAGCTGAAAGATTATTTAAAAATGCAAAAAAATATTGATTTTTTTCATCCATAAATTACGTCACACGAATTTTTAGATATGTTATATATAGAATATATACGCTATTGAAGGGAATAAATCACTTTAAAAAAGGAAAAAAAACTTTCGCGAGATAACTTTTTTCCCTTGGACCCTTTTGCGGGAAAGAAGTGTATTAGTTTAGCTCTGGATAGAGAAGAGTGGTCTAAGAGTAGGGAGGCCTTTGCCCAGCAGTGGGAAATTATAGGCTTATTTAAAAAAGGAAGGCTAAAGGCTATATATCATCACGCTAAGTCCAATAGGAGCGGAGCACCAATGAAGAATGTTTCAAAATCGGGGCTCTTTTTCCCATTTGAGAGCTTCCGCTGCGTGCGCTGCGTAAATGGTTAAAGTTTCGCAAAAGTCGTGTACGACAAAATTGTTCCCCATTAAAAGCTCTAAATAAAAGTCCGCGACAGCATATGTCTATCTTTTACGATTGGCTCAGTATAACCTTTTTTATGCTAATCAAATTTGTTCTAAAATAATGCATTATTTGTGAAGGTCTTTTTTTAAGCATAATATTAATCCTCATCCAAAAACTATTTTTAAACCTCTAAGTGATAAGAGTGGCACATGCGGACAAGGTCGTGGGGAACAACTAGTATATAGCAATACGCAAGTCATTTCATACAAAAAACACACCATCTTAATTGCGTTACACGTTAAAGACATTACCAAGTCGCTAGTGTTCGCCGTTTTACATTTAAAACCGTTCGAATATAATAAACGGACCGTCTAAAGGTTTCTCTTGTTGGCCGCTAATTTCAAGACGGACATTTCCTTTCATTCAATATGAACGATTGTTTATTGGCCGTTCCGAGACAATTGAACAAAATTACTTAGTTTAACGGGACACCGTGTCGGTTCAATGGGAATTACTTGAGTTTCCCATTGGAAATAAGTAATGCAGCGATATAGCTCGTTTGGGATCAGTTAAACGTGAATTGTTGCATGAAATCATCTGTGACCATGGTAATTGCATAATTTCTAATTTAATAAGTGTTTTATCGTAAAAATATATGAACTGAACAAATTTTTAAGCGACCTAGCGGCGTGGTACATCTTCTCAATAACAGATTACCTGCATCTAATTTTTTAATGATGTGGCCCTCGCCGGCCAAAAGGTCGCCGACGTCTGACTTAATAATGAAACATGTTCAGAATACAACGTCGATATCTTTCATGACAGTGTTTTATTTTTTTATTTTATGTTTATTAGAGAAACAAACAGTAATTACAATACTTAGAGTCTAATATAATATAAGAATATGCATCGAATCCGCCACCAAAGCACAGCACTACACTGACTTTCCGATGTGCCTCAACGCACGTTTCGCTTCGGCACCGAAGCGTCATCAGGAGATAGACTCTACAAAGGTAATTAATTGGTAAGGAATTAATTGTCCCATCGTGAATATCTACAAAGTGTTTATTTATTTATTTAAAACGTGAAATCGGATAATTATCATGCGTCCAGGCTAGTATACAATCCAAAACCTTTATATAAAGTTCCCACCAATATATAACTCTTAATCTTATAGTATGTGATTCATGTCGCGACATTTCTCGACACGCATTTGTTCGTAAAACAATGAAACAATAATGTTGAGGTGAATAAAACTATTCTTTTACCTCTTTATAATGAATTTTAGACCAACCTAACCTCAACATAAAAAACCTCAGTTCAACGAATTACTTCGCAAATACTCCTAGAACATGGGATTATTTGCGAACGGGGCAGTGCGTAAAAGCATTTCCCAGCGAAAAAAAAGAAAGGGGATTTTAGTCGGTTTGTTTGTTTGCTTTACGCGCTAATCTCAGGAACTACTGGTCTGATTGGAAAAATTCTTTCAGTGGTAGATAGCTCATTTATCGAGGTAGGCTACAGGCTATAATATATCGTCACGCTATCTGTGGAGAACGCGCTGCGAAACCTTTTAGTCTTTTTTAGTGCAAACTGTTGTAAATACTTTGGTGGCACCTGAAAAATAGAAAATCAATTGATTAAGTAGCAGTCACATATGTATACATTTCCTTTCGGTAGTACCAAGTAATGGTCAAATATTAGTCGATACACACAAGTGTTTTTTATTATTATTTTACAAAGAATCTTGATTTGTGAGCCGTGCCCGCGACTTTGTTCGCGTAAAATTGGATGAAAATATTAAGCATAATGATATGTAGCTTATAGCATTCCTCGATAAATGGGCTAGGCTATCTAACATTGAAAAAATTTTCTAAATTAGACCAGTAGTTTATGAGATAAGCGCGTTCAAGTAAATATACAAACAAACTCTTCAACTTTATACATTACTATAGATATAGTCAGCCAACTTTTACTATGGATCCGGGTAAGACATTCAATAACAATTTTTAAATGTTATTGTTATGATTTTTTTTAAATTATATTTCGGGAAAGTTGTGGATAAAATTGTCCCAGGAAAGAGGAAGATGGATCAAGAAGGGGGCCTTTAATATGACTTCACTTTATCATAGGTACAATTCAATGCTTAATTGTGGAGTAAACTCTTCGCGACCAATCGTCCTCTGTTAATAATGTTAAGTCTATTAAACAACTGATTTGATTCTGATAAAATTTTCGTGTAGAAGAAAAATTAAACAAGCACACTTAAAATTGGCAAGGGTATTTATAAATAAAAAAACAAGTAAAATTAAAATGGTATTTTAGGGCTGGCCACCATGCATTGTCGAAGGCGCCCTCTATGTCCAGTGAGACCAGTAGCACTATTTGTTTGTTAAATAGGATAAAATAAGAATTGAAATTGCTGTTTTCTTTTAATCATCCATAAAAATTAAAATTATTTGTTTTCATATAAGAAGGTTTCAAAAATTTGACAACAACTAGAACGGGAGGGGGAGCTTAAAAATCGTCAAATTCGTGAGACTCGAATAATCCCGAACTGATAAATAAGTAAAGAAAATAAAATAAATATTGATACACACATTTACATTTCTAATTGTGAAGACAGTTTTGGTATTTAGTCACATCATAATATTCATTTTTTAGCTGTACAATACACATCTAATTTTAAAATAATTTTAAGTATATTTCCTTAAAATAAGTAGAATACACATGTAACCATCATAAAGCATAACGTATAATGCGTTTGATATAGTTATATATAGTTAGTATATAGTAGTAACTTTGGTAGGTTTAGATTCTTTGTAACATAGTAGTCATAATGTAAATTTTTTACTATTTATTTTTGGCTTTTGACATATATGGACTAGTCAGCCTAGAAAATTAGTTCTTTGTGTTTTTAAAATTAAATTAAATGTCAGTCGCAATAGAAATGTATAAAGGAAATGTTTATTCGTTACAATTGTTGTTTTTGACAAAGGTACAAAAACTTGTATGATTTAACTGCGGTGATTTTCCTTTTTTGAAGTCGGTTAGAAATAGTCAGCCCCATTAAGAGATTTTACAGAGACCCGTGTACAAAAAAGTTTCGAATGCCAATAATGCAATAAGCCGGCCACAATCTCTGGATTTGCGTACGATATACTTATTTAAAGGTACAATTTTAAGCCTCAGTGCAGGGACATCTAATTTTTTTTGTATGTAACAAGGGGCAAAAGAGCAGGCGGTACTCTTAAGTGGCTACCGACGCCCATGGACAACTGCAACACCAGGGGTATCGCAGATGCGTTGCCGGCCTTTGTGTGTTTCTGGCATGTGTTTTTTTTTTTAAATTTAATATATTTACAATGCATATTTTATAAAAATATGAGCATTCGGTCATCCTCTATACGTATTATAATTGTGCCAAATTTCAGTCTTCCATCAGCGCAATGTTCGTTATAATATGGTACCGAAAACTTTCGCTTGACATATATTAATATGTAAAGCGAAAATTTTCGGTATATATATATTAGTATAGGTCATGACTACGCTTTGTCACTGGCCAATAATAAATTGTATACATGTGTGTATAAATCGTTTGACATTGGTGTGCGTGAGTTTTTATTTTAATAATTTTATATATTTATAATGCATATTTTATAAAAGTATCAGCATTCGCTCCTCGCCTTCCTCTATGTAAACTTTAACTGTGCCAAATTTCATACTCCTATGTCCGCGTAATTTTTGTAAAATGCCACCTAAGGTTTTTGTTTCACGTATTAATATATATAAAGGCACATCAGGATGGGTGAAGACTCATCAGTAAGCATACTTCAATAATAGTGGTTTCGTTCGTTTGTCATCTTCCATAACTTGGTTTACTCGGGCAGCACTTGAAGTTGAAATCTAAAAGAGACGGATTCCTTAGTCCATCGTATTGCAGAGGAAGGAACCAGGGCAGTGCCTGGGACTTATGACTCAAGTGTAGGTTTGAAAGATCCCTTTTACGTGTACACGAACACTCACCTCCTCTCCCTGTGTTACCTTCCCTGACCAACCAGTTCCGATCTGATCTCATCCTATAATGATATTCTTCTATTAGCCTTCATCATGTTGATGGTGTTAAATCTTATTTCTTCGAACGTCTCTATGGTTGCTAATATATGGTGCTTTATTAAATTACATCCTTCATATAGATTGATAAAATCAAGCATTATCTTACGGAAATCCTTGACGGGTAGGACTAAATTACCAGTACCTCTCTCACATAAGACGAGAAGTTTCTGCAATGCTGTCACGTCAAGTGATGGTATTTTTGTCGCGTTTCCTTCGGCTTGTGAGTCGCTTCTGGAAGTGAGTTCCCGGTAGTCCAAACCCCATCCTTAAAGCCCGGCTACATGTCTGCGAGCCTCTGGGTGGTGCGGAGTGAGGGATATAGGGATCCATTTTTATATAGATAGAAACCTGTCTATTGTTACAGTGTTTAGCATGGGTGGTAGATGATCGAGACGACGGACATGCGCTGGCGAACACACATACACGCACGCATCACCACGCCGAGATGCTATTAGGTATGTAACGTTGATAGCATTAATACTTCTATTCTTCTTCGTCTTCCTAGCGTTATCCGGTTCCGGTATAGTACCAGGATCCCCTTAAATTGCTAAGAATGTCTGTGAGTGTGGTTAAGATGACCGACTGCCGACTGACATCATCCCTGGAACCCTCACAATCTCACGACTAATATCACACAGTGACATTAATCGGGACTCAATATTTTAAGCGCCTTCCGAAACATGGAGGAGGACGGATAATAGTGTTGGATAAAAACAGTGTTAGAATAGGGCAGCCCATCTATACGACTCGTTCCTCGTAATCAATCCACTTCCTAGCGTTATCCTGGTTAAGTATCAGAGTCCGCTTAGATTGCGGAGGAGTTGGCTATGGGGCGAGTTAAGATGACCGATTGCCATTTGACGTCACCTCGGAACCCCCACGATCTCTACAACCTTACGACTAATATCACAAAGTGACACTAATCGGGTCCCACTAAAACGTGCCTTCCTAAACACGGAGGAGGACGGATATCAAATATAAACCAGTGCTACAATGGGTCACTCATCCATCTCCCGGTCGCAGCCAGAGCAACTTAACTTAGCGATCGACTCAAATGCCGACCACTGATTAGGCCACGACTTCCTCGTTCCTCGTTATCAATACTACGATGAATTTCCAGATATTCATTTGGTAATGAATAAGGGACATAGATGGTTTTAAAAGTATGTGTATTTGGGCCTATGTGAAAGGGGACGTCTGTTCCTAAGTTAGACAACTTAATGCCTGTGTTATAGACTACAGACGCGTGCTGTACACAAATATATTTTTTGTAGAGATATTAAATACATACATATACGTGCTAGGCCCTCAGAGGGCCTTACACGAACATTCTCGATAGTTTTACTTACTTTTACGTTCGAAACCTAAAGTCAAATGAAATCGGAACTCACACCTATCGAATCCTAAACGTTACTGCCATGAAAGTCGTGTGAAATGGAAGCACGAACCTTCATTTGACGTTTCGTTTCGAATGTAAAAGTAAGTAAAACTATCGAGAATGCTCGTGCTAGGCCCTCAAGTCAACACGTCTCCCGTGTTCCAGGACTCCTGATCCCTATGTATCCTCGAAGCAACAAATACGGCGTTGTGACCCTATCATAAGAAAAGGGGAAGGAATATATAAAGGTAGATATATTACTAGGATATGTTAAAATATAATAATTTATAATATTAAATAAAATAAAAATAATAATAAAAATAAAAAAAGATAATATTCAATTGAGAGGCCTTATTTCTTTTTTTTTTCCAATATTTTTTTTTATTTAAATATAAAACGGGTTCACCGAAGTGACTACCGACGCCCATGGACAGCTGCAACACCAGAGGGCTCGCAGATGCGTTGCCGGCCTTTGAGAAATGAGTTTAGAGTTAATTATTTTAAGAAATAATGTAATTAATTCGCTTATCTTTTCAATAAGACAGTTTTATGTACCGAAACCTATAGTTTCAAACGTTTTTTTTTAAAACCTTGATAAGGAAATGTATGTCACCGTATATAGGAGATAGTTTATGGGTAGTAGACATCAGCTGAGAATAGGTTTTTCGATAGGGCCAGATTAAGGAGGCCTAAGGGTCAGACGCCGCTGATATTGTCGCACCCGCTTCTAAGATTTGATCTTCTAACATTATTCCTGGTGTAAGAAAAGTAGTAATCCTTAATTGGAAGTTGAGAAGAATAAAAAAGTTGAGAAGAGAGTATCGAGGCACAATTATATAGAAGGGTTCCGTACCTGATATGTGATAAACATATTTGCCAAATAACTTCAAAAGTTGTTGTCCGATGTCCTCTAACGGAATCGAGAGATAAAGGGGATGTTATTTGTTAGTGTTATGTCTTATAAATAAATGGACAAGTGATAGATGGTGTGTCAATTTTAATGAATGTATAGACTTCATTTATGTTTGTATAATTATAATTGGCCGGTTAAACTTATTTATTATTGATATAAATATGAATTTTTCCTTTAGTACCGTACTTGATTACTTAATAAGTAATATGATGATGGTGGTAGTCATAGTGATGATGATGATAACGACGATGATGAAGATAATGATGGTGATGGTGGTGGTGGTGATAGTGATGGTGACGACGATGATGATGATGGTGATGGTGGTGATAAAGATGATGATAATGATGATGGTGGTAGTCATAGTGATGATGATGATAACGACGATGATGAAGATAATGATGGTGATGGTGGTGGTGGTGACTGTCGGCCTTTTTAGTCTTTACTTTAGTCAAATGTTAAGATTTCTTTACTTAAAATGTTCGAATTTTTACTAATAGTGTAAGAGCAAATTATTCACAGGCTTTTTCATATATTTATATATATACTAGTGGACTCGTCCGAACGTTGGGTTACTTACTATTTACACACTTCTATTCTTCTTCTTCTTCCTAGCGTTATCCTTGTTAGTGCTAAGTATGTAAAGTTGAAGAGTTTGTTTGCATTAACGCGCTAATCTTAGAAACTGTTGGGTCGGTTTGAAAAAGTCTTTGAGGGTTAGATTTGAGGAGGTCGTGGCCTAATCAGTGGTCGGCATTTGAGTCGATCACTAAGTTGCTCTGGCTGCAACCGGGCGATAGATGGGTGACCCATTCTAGCACTGGTTTATATTTGATATCCGACCTCCCACATTATATTAGTACGTGGAGCAAAAAGTTTCTGTAATGCCGGAGCTAGACATAGCTTCATTTGAATCATCGTGTACTGTGGCCAGAACTTTGTGTAGCTGCATAAAGTTTTGTAGTACTTAGCAGTTTTCAAGGACAAAAATGTACAAACACTTTGAGCTACGTCTGGCTCCGGCAAAACATAGGTGTGTGAAAATTGACGGACGGTGGGGACTGTACAAAGGTAGCATAATCATTAGTCTTTTAAATGAAGACTTGTATGAAAGATTTGATGAAATATAAACTGGCCCCCCACCTTAAGAGAGCCAAAAGTTTATCGTTAAATTACAGGATAACGAAAGACGACCAAATGTTTTTTTTCTTTTAACCGAAAAATAAATAAATCACTATAAAGTATAAAAAAAGTGACAAAATCAATATTTTCCAAACCCCTTTTTTGTTACAGTTAATTGCTAATGATTTTTGTAATATTCGCAAGCGCATCTAGTTTTTTTTTAAGTGCATGTATTTATCTATTTCTACAAAAAAAATATATTTATGTATAACATGCGCTTGTTGCCTGTAACAAGCGTAATAAGTTATCTACCTTAGGAACAGACGTTCGTGTTTCATATAGTCCTGTATATATTTATGTATCTATAACACAGGCATTAAGTTGTCTACCTTAGGAACAGACGTCCGTGTGTCATATAGTCCTGTCTATATTTATTATGTATTATCTGTAAAATTTATTAAATAACTTCAATAGTCGTTGTCCAATTTCGCTCAAAGCAATTTTCTAATGTAGTTACAGGAACTACTGGTGCGATTTGAAATATTCTTTCAGTATTAGATAGCCCATTTATCGAGGAAGGCCATAGGTTATATACTATCACTCACGCTAAATGTTTTCACCTGATTTTACGCGGACGAAGTAGCGGGCACATATAAAGTAATATTATTTATTCGTCATTAGTGTACTCTGTGACGTAACTACTCTGTGGCACGTGTCAATAAGACTTCATTGCATACATGTCTTACTCTGATTCAGCACAGTATAGATAAGTCCTTCTCGCTCACATTTAATTTAAATCTTAATTTTTTCAGTAATTGAGAGTGAAAATGAAAATATACCCTAAATTAATTGTACTGAAATTTAAATTCTAAAGTGTTACATGGAAACTTCATATTTTTTGTATGGTTTTAATAAACAAATAAAATAAAGATTATTTAATTATCTATTAGTCAGTAAAGGAAAATCTATTGAGGTTATCTATTTTTTTAATTCTATGGAAATACATTTTCTTAAATAAATGCCTCTAATGTTTGTTATTTTTTCTAAATTTTTATAAAAACGCCGCAATCTTTTCTTATGATAAAAATAAAATAACACGTATTTTTTGTTTTATTTACACGTCAATAAGGGATTTAATTTCATTAAATTATATACAATTTAATTTGCAAGTCCGTTTTTAGAATTGTTCGCCTCTAAAGCGCATGTTAATCATTTTTGGTAAGCTATAAAAGAATGTCATCTCTCTAGGGATATAAACATATCGATAATATACATCCGCACAACCGGAAGACTCGCAGATGCGTCGCTGGCCTTTAAAGAGAGGTTTAGGCTCTGTGGAATTCTCAGAAACCGAACGAACATACAACAATACCATCATTTGACGTGTGAGTATTGCCGCCAATTTTATGTAAGAAAGAGGTAGAAAAGTATATTATTTATTAATAAAATTCTTTTATTACACATATTATTATTGGAAAAAAATCAAAACTTACACTGATGTAGAGAAAACACTTATATTTATTAATGATTTGGAATAATTAAAATTTAATTTAACACTAATAATTTTGAGACACTATTCCACTAACTACAAATGTTTCTACAACGTTTTAATTTAATTAATGGTTTTTTTATTAAAATAAATTATTTTTTCATTTATTAATAAAGTAGCAATAAACTGTATGAAATAATTAAAATAATTTATTTATGACTTTAATTTACAAGACAGCATTATTTATATATTGTATTTATTCAAATTACATTATTAATAGAAAAAATCTGTTTTTACAAATCTTATTATTGGAAAAATCAAAACTTGCTTTGAAATAAAGAAAACACTTATATTTTTAACTATTAAATTAAATTGACAATGTTGTATTAAAACAAATTATTAATATTTAATGCACTTCTCTACACAAAATAATTTTAAAGTATAAACATATCTTATATGAATGCGAAAGTTCAATTTCGATGGATCTTTCAGAGACAGATAGCTTTCTTTCATAGAATTTTATAGCAGAAGAATTGGGGACAAAAATGATTGAATCTATAAAAATTTCACCCAATTTAACGCGGACGAAGCCGCCGGTAACGACCAGTTTCTTATAAAAAGAAAATCACGTAGGCTGTTTACTACAAAATGGCGCCGAAAAATATTGTTACATAAAACAGTTTCATTTCTGGATGATATATTTTTAGAACGCTTACATAATTATAATTTTGAAGTCTTTTGTTTCAAGCATTGTTTAAATAACGCTGTTTAGGCTTTCACGAAATAATTTCACTGCATACTTTTATATTTTATAATACTATTTATATATTAATGCGAGAAGCCAAAACTTTAGGTACCATTTTATGAAAATTGCGCCGACGGAGGAGTAAGTATGAATGAAATTTGACACAATTGTAGTTCATATAGAGGAAGTGGTTCGAATGCTTATATTTTTTTATAATATGCAATATTAATATATTAAATTATCAAAACAAAACAACATGCACACAAAAGCAAAACGATTTACACACACATGTATTGGATCATGTCAAAGCGTAATACTAACAACAGTATGTTATATTAATTGTGAAGTTTCAGTTTTAAAAATAAATAAAAATAGATTTAAAAAAAGTTTCGGTTTTCTGTGAATAGCACAATATGTCGTTGAATGCAAAAAGGTTTGTGGGCGAATTTGGACCAACCGGCGATCTCTAGTAACATTTAATTCACATATCAATCCTCTTCTTCTTCTTCTTCTTCTTATCAATATATCAATCCTCATTAAACATTACTGTTAATCTTTTTCTTTTTTTCTAAAACACTCTTATTTTTGTGCCAGTATTAAATACCTAAAAGTACATAAAACCTACTAGACAAACACTGTGTTATTTAAAATAAAAAAATATATAAGATTTTTTTTGGTTTAAATATATCTTACTAATTATTTTCTAAAGCACTCTTATTTTTGTGCCAGTGTTAAAAACCTAAAATTACACAAAACCTACTAGACAAACACTGTTATTTTTAATTAAAAAAATAAAAAAGAATATAAGAATTCTCTTAGTTTAAATATATCTTACTAAGATAAAACATATTAAAAGATGATATCTGCGCATGAGCAAGTTATAGCATAAAAGTCGGTGCATCTTTAGAATCGCGTTCATTCTACATAGTTCATTCTAAATGGATCATTCTACATAGTTCTTTTCTAAATAGATCATTCTTAGAGATCCTTTTGTGATTGATCGTCACTGGTCGCTGACGAGATAATTAGTTTGTGTTTGTGACATTTTTCTAACCGCGTTGTTTAATTAATTTCTAACGACACAGTTTTTTCACAATGATTCAACTGCAAAGTTTTTTCGCAACGATTTAACTGTACAGTTTTTTCGCAACGTTTTATCAATACGTGTGAAGCGGCTATAAAGATAGGTTTTAACCGCACATATTTCAGTAATAAATGGAATCAAACATACCAAAGGCGGCTCTCCTTCTTCCCATGCTATGTAATTGTGTTTCTTGCCGATGTGTTTGTATAACAGGCGGCTGTTACCCATAACACAGGCATTAAATTGTCTACCTTAGGAACAGACGCCCGTGTGTCATATAGTCCTATAGTTATTTATTTATTTTATTTACATCCTAATTAAAATACAAATTCAGTTTAGTACAATATGAATTTCAAACAATTATGGGAAACGCCTTGAATATATGTATCCCTGAATATCTCACTAAGATAATCTGGTAAGGTCTACGTAGCGTAGCGTGTGGTAAGGGCTACGTAGTTTAGCGTGTAGTAAGGGCTACGTAATGTAGCATGCTGTAAGATCTACGTAATGTAGCGTGTAGTAAGATCTATGTAGCTGTAGTAAGGTCTACGTAGCGTAGCGTGTGGTATTCTTTAGATTTTGTTGATTCACAAAGTGTTTACTACTTGATTATTTACAATAACCACATACACTTTGAGACCAACTTATAGTAAAATGTATCCCTGTGTGTGTAAATCTTTTGGCATTTTGGTTCTTTAATGTATGAGGAATATGAAATTTGGCAGTTACAGTTAAAGTATAAAGAATTTTGTGCGAATGGAAAACTATTATTTTTTTATAGTACATGCATTATTAATACGTTATATTATTAAAGTAAATAAGCACGCACACTAACGTCATAAAATAATTTTACGTAAAAAGTCTGCTTTAATTAGATAACCCTAATGTTTCCGTTTAGAATTCTTATCAAAGATACCATAACATGTATATTTACTTCTTCTCTTACAACTATTATATGACAACTACTTCATATAGTTTATAATTTTATAAAAACGGCATTAAAGTAACAAAGTATGTATCTTAATAATAGTTGATGAAGTAATTAATGATGTGGAGCCCGTGATGAGTTTAGCCACATTGCCTTGAAAGAGTCGTCAGATTGTATGTTTTCCATAATTCTTAGAGGCTTTCCCATTTTCTTATATCAAGCTTAATCGTCAGATTATTGCAATGTAAAGTTATCGCCATGTATTGTACGTAATCTAATGGTAATTTACTTTTAAATAAATAATTTAATAAAGATTAATAACAAAAGGGCAGAATAAGGCGGTGTCGTAAAACACGCGTTTTATGGACGAATTGCGTATACCGAACGATATATGTACGCCGGTTATTTGGTTTTTAGTTTGGTTAAAAAACGTGTTGCTACTATTAGGAATAATAACGTGTTTTAATCAATCTCCTGTCGCGGTCTCCGGTCTCTGTCTCCAGTGACGGTCTCCAGTCGCGGACGTCTGTTCTGGTCTCGCTCGTGAAGAGATCGTGGGGGTTCCGAGGATGACGTCAGATAGCAATCGGTCATCTTAACTCGCCCCACAGCCAAATCCTCTGCCATCTAAGCGGACCCTGGTACTTAACCAGCATAACGCTAGGCTAGGAATAAATAAATATTAGTAAATATATAGGACTATATGACACACGGACGTCTGTTCCTAAGGTAGACAACTTAATGCCTGTGTTATAGGTATTCAGCACGATACAGGCTGCGGAGTGTCGTTTTGAAAAGATTTTATTTACTCAGTCGCTGTACCTTTTAGGAACCTTGAAGCAATAATGACTAAATCTGTATTTAAAAATTATTGTTTTGTTTAAATAACACTATGAATATATATTAACATTTTGGAAAGGACCCTTAGGAATTAGGAAGAGAGGCAGACCAACCGCCCGGTGGTCAGATGATATGTTATTAGTTTTGTAATTCGTTGGTTCAGGTTCAAAAGCTTGATTTAAGAATAATGAACTACTAAATTAAAATTTAAAATTAGGGTTAAAGGAAAAGGAAAAACTTAACATCAATAACTTTATTCTAATAAATAAACATTTTACATTTTTCTTCATAGCACACTATTTTTTAATCTTAGATTAAAATATTTTAAAACATGTTTGTTATTACATAATAAATTAATTTGAAATGTATTTAATTAGACTAAAGGCACACTGTAAAAAGTATTATGGTACATTCTTTCATGTTATTAGGCATATTGATAAATGTCAACGTTATATGTGTGCTCCCTATTTTTATCTTATAGAGGCCATCCGTAAATAACGTCATACAAGTTTTTCCGACACCTTCCCCTTTGGGCATCACATAATCAAGAAAGCAGCAGATCCTTTTAGTTTTTTTGTATATTCTGTTAATAACAGATGACAAAATTCAATTTTGACATAAGACTGACAACAGTCAAACAATGTCACATTTTGGTGACTCTTTAAGTTGTAACGTAAGTTATGGGCGACTCGATATGTTTACACATTTAGTCTAACGAGAAACTATCAGCCAAAGACGACATTGAAATATTGTCACAGTAGTCCTTTATTCTACAACAATAAAAGTAAAACGGATTTACTTATTTTAACAAAAATCTCCATAAACATTAATCACAGATCAAAGAAATGGCATTCTTTCATAGTTTTAGTGGCTACAACACTATACTCTAGCTTCGCTATGATAAGGCAACATAGATCATGAAATTTAACAATAATATATCTATTTTATAGAGAAATTCTTTAGTTATACTATTAAAATATACTTCAAAAAATAAAGAAAACAAATAATTTAATTAAACAATATATGTCAACTTTCAATATCACAACATTTTCATCCTTTGGTACTCTTAATATGACTACATAGTAAAAATGTCACTAATGTCTCAATTTTTGTAAGAAATCTTAGAGCTCGGTTGTATTAAAAATTCAAGTGTAAAATTGAGATGTCAGTTCCTTTTTACTGACTAGAATGAATCTATCATCTTGTAAAATATTTCATTGAAGTTTGAATACTTTCGAATGGAATATTTGTTGGCCCATACTGAATATTAGTCTAAAAAAATAATTTACTTTTTCTGGTGGATACACTGTTACATTGTTAGTTAAATATTTTACAATTTATATGCTATAATCCTATATAACGATCACTTTGTAACTAGTGCCCCTAAATGTACATTTTTACATGTCATAAGATGTTGTCACTATTGGTGCAAAACAGGTAAATATACAGTTTGATTTGTTACACAAATATTTATATTAAAGGTAGAACGAATGTGATAATTATTATTAATACTATGGAAAAGATCATAAAACTAATAGATCTGAAATCGTTTTTTAAGGTTTGTACTATACTGTAATAGAGTGAATTTGGTTTTCTCTATCCATAATGCTGTACAAAGATTAAAGCATTACATTTTATTATAAATATGTTGCAGTGCAAAACCGAATAAAGAAAAATTTGGTTAAATGGTGTCAGAACACCTAGTAATATAAATACAATAAAATAAAGAACATGTTGTCGCCAATGTATAGTGTATAAAATAAATATTCAAATAATATAAATATATTTCAAATTAGATTGTTTATTAATTTGATATATATTTATAATATTAAAATAATATAAAATTGATTTTTATAAAAGTCAACTCCTAGTCAAACAAATGAAATACTTCATATTGTTATTGCTTCTGCAATACATAAGTGGCAACTTATGTATTTATTAGCAAATATGGCATACTTAGTGTTAAAAGAATTTTTGAAACAAAACATCAGTTTCGACGATAAACTGCACACACTAAAATATTTTTCTTATATATTATATACTCTTTGGTTTCCATTTCACAGTTGTTTTATCTATGTATATAATTTTCTGAATAAATAGAACATTTAGATACCTAAAAATATTACTATGGTAACAATATACTGCCACAGTACCACTTCACCGAATATACTAATACAAGTGTTTGTCACATCTATAAGGCTTAGAGAGTTGTACTATAGTGATGCTGTCATACAATTTATATTCTGAGAACGATAACGTCTTAAGTAATATACTGGACATAGACAGCTTAGGGATCTAATATCAGTTACAAGGTTAAATTAGAAAAATAACGGGATCTAATATCAGTTACAAGATTAAATTAGAAAAATAACGACATTTATATTTTTTAAATAGGAAAAATAAAATGGCACACGAGAATATTTAACATGGGTCCACTATACTTTGTTTTATACACTATATAAAATTACTATATATTTCTCTTCTATTTACTTATTATGTTTACAACCAATAATATTCGTTTCCCTCTTTTTCTCTATGTTGCTTTCTTTCTCCTATTAAATGTATTTAAATTTCAGACAACCTTAAATAGATTGCACTTTATAAAAAGTTCAATATTAGCAAGTGGGGGGCGTTTTAAACTACATTTATAAAAGATAAAACGCCCTATATAGAGTTCATAGTATGTAAACTTGAAACCATTGTTCCAAGGACCATAGCTAGCCTCCTCAATAACGGCTAGTGTAAGCTCTGTCGAGGCTCCGCACGCGCATACGCGGATTACCGATATCGAAGGACAAGCTGTAGGCGGAAGGGAGGGTTATCCTGGCCAAGCGGGAATGCCCGGCGATAAAGGAGAGAGAGGAACAAAAAAAATTGCGCGGGAAATTAAAAAATATTAGAATACTTAATCACTATATTAAAATATTTCTAATAATAATGTGGACGGGAATGGGAACGGGAACGGGAACTGGAACGAAAACGGAAACGGGAACGGCAACGGGAACGGGAATAGGAACAGGAACGGGTATAATGCAGGATAATAGAATGTAGTAAGTAGGAAGTAACCTAAAGTTCGGACAATCACTGCGTGAAAAAACTGTTTAATTGAAACTTTTGTAAAATTAATGAAAACAAATAAAATTGTACAATTGTCTGGATGTATGCTTCATGGTCTTCCACGGAAAAACTACTGAATGGATCTTAATAAAACTTTACAATTATATAGTTTATACATCAAAATAACACATAGTCTATAAATTATAAATATATTGTGCGAATTGTTCAGAATATAAATTCTGCCATCTGCGAGCTATGCTGCGTGCGCTCCAAAAACCTTTAGAGTTATCATAAATAGTTCGAGGATAACGAGTTATAATTATTCTCTTATAAATATTTTAAAAGAATCTTTCAACTTTCCCTTTCTTGTTTTTCTTGTAACTATTCCTAGATATAAGGGGAATTAAACCAAACAAACAGCATGTATATTGGTCTAGCCGTTTTATGGGCTTTCAAAGTCCCACCTACTCTAATAAAATGGTTTACCACCAGTCCCCTGTGTCCAGTCCCGGCCACCCTATGAATGACGTAGCTGCGCAAAGTTTAGTAGAACTTTGTAGTCTTCAAGGACAAATATGTATAAACACTTTGAGCTATATCTAGCTCCGGCGTTATAAAAGTTTATGCATTATACACAATCTACTATAAAGACATGGCAGGTTCCATAGGAGATATTTTATGTCCTGTTTCTTTAAGTTAAATAAAAAAATTGAATTGAATTAGAATTTTTGAAAACTTCATTCGCGAATTTAGGCAAATTAGTTTAGTTTTTCTTTGCACATTACAAAGATGCCTTAATGAATTTATTAAACGTAATTGGCTCGGTCGTGACTGAAATGTTTAATCGCTCGGTGGCTTCGGTAGCGTGACTTTATTTGTTAAAGGCCACCAACACAATGTACATTTAAACGTGATTTACGAAAGCATAAAATGATAGCATAGAGGTAAATGTCACTGCACTTACAGGTGACTGAAGCATGAGTAGAATAGGATAGAATAGAACATGACTTAATATTAACTAACATAGTATTAAAGGAAATAAGCAAAAGTAAGTGTTATTGTAACAATAGGAAAAGGAAACTTTGAGAAAGGAAAATTTCTTTTGGCGCGTTGGACATTATTTTATATGGGATCCAAACCATTGAACTCGCAACGCTATTACTGTCACCGACACGTCACGTATTAATATATTAATTCTGGTTGGCTGGTTCGTTGGTGCAGTGGGCAGTGACCCTGCCTTCTGCTCCGGGGGTCGTGGGTTCGATTCCCACGTCGAGTCTGGGTGTATTATCCAAACAGTCAATTACCGCACGCAAGCATTAGATATGCAAAAATATTTAAACATGCAAGGCAGAACAAATATCGTTAGTACTTCAGATGGATAATCCATTTGGAGATAGACGGCTGGCGGTCAGGGTTGTCAACAGCCTAGGTAAGCTAAAACTTTTGGCTACACGCTTAATCTCAGGAACTATTAGTTGACTAGGAAATATTTTAGGATTCCGTGTGTGCCATTCTTATCACTTAGAGGTTTAAAAATAGTTTTTGACTGAGGATTAATATTATGTTTATAAAAAGACCTTCACTAATAATGCATTATTTGAGAACAAATTTGATTAGCATAAAAAAAATTATAATAAGCCAACCTTAAAAGATAGACATATGCTGTCGCGGACTTTTATTTAGAACTTTTAAAGGGGAACAATTTTGTTATACATTGAGCATAATGATCAAATAAACGAGTACTTATTTGCAATTTGAGATTTGCGCGATACAAGCTGAGCCGTCGCGACATCGTCTGTTTGACAAGTTTTTTTTGGGACAAAGTTTTATGTGTTTTATGTATGTTTTATTTTCTCTTTTTTTTATGTTACAAGGGGGCAGACGAGCAGGCAGCAGGCACCGAAGTGCCTACCGGCGCCCATGGACAATTGGCCGAAAGAATAAATTTCATAATACATTTTCTCTTTGTAAAAATAAAAGCTTGTTATGAACTATGATATGCCTGCCCTATAATTTTTTATGTCCAAAAAGGACCCTAATTTCTTTACGAGCTTTAGTGTAATATCTACATGTTGGGTTGGCAGGAAGTTTTTGTAATATTGGACAAGTTGGGCTAATGGCAGCGTGCCAGCGATGGCGGGGCCCGCGGGCTGCACAAATTATACTTTCCACACGCCACATAATGTTGTAGAAAAATCGCGTAGCAGTTTGTAGAATTTATTTGCGATACAAAAAAACTAATATGCCATTTTTCTTATGATTTAGTCTGCGACGTTGTGGGAGAGTATGATGTTAAAGAAATAACTAGTGTGCCCGCGGCTTCGTCCGCGTAAATTAGGCAATTAGTTAAAAAAATAGATTCAATTTTAGCGGGATAATATATAGCCTTCATAGATTAGTAGGAGGGGAAAAGGGAATATTAGACATACCTAAAAAGTATTCTTAATATTCTTTAAAAAAAAATAGATGGTTTATCTAACACTGAAACAATTTTTCAAATTGGATTAGTAGTTCCTGATGTTAGCGCGTTCAAGCAAACAAACAAACAAATTCTTCACCTTTATATATGAGTAAAGAAAATCTAGATAAAATACTTGATTTGGCGATATTTCTCACCAGTTGCATGAATGGACTGGACTCTTGTCGTCACCACAAACCTAATTTGGGTAAGCATTAAGATGGATCTTTGTTGCAATTTTTTTCGAGTCTATACCGATCTTAATAACAGATATACAACAGTGGGACTGATGACCTACTTCCTAACTTTTTGGAGCACGCTTGAAAAGGGTCGTGTTTTATATAGAGGCATGTACTCATTAATACTTGTTTCAGAACGAAAAATGACACGAATCACTTCAGAGATTATACATAAGATGAAGATGTGATTTCAGATCGAAGAAGTGTTTAAAGCGAAAACTTGGACCTGAACAAACATAGTAATTATTTCTTTAAATAAATTTAAACCTTTTATAAAACGTAAACTCATTCAGAAATCCTATTATAATGTTAAGGATTATTTGAATGACGTTAATGCTTGGGAATAAGTTGCAATAACCAAATCTGAATTTTTGTGAAAATGGCGATAACAAAAAATTATCCGACTGAGTTTGTTGCGGGCTCTCCAGAGTGCAGGGCGCGAGGAAAACTTGTAAGCTTTTAAGTCGTAAATTTTATCACCATATAATTTGAAAATAAATAAATATCAAAATACATATGACGTTAATAAGTGCTTGTAAAAAATAAAGCGATCTTGGATTTAATTGAACATTCAAATTCTTTAAGCGAAACGATAATCTTGATATCAACACTCCCATTACATTATTACTATTCTGCTATTATATTTTCTTTCTTAATACTATTATATACAATGCCTTCTACATACCAAGTTTAAAGATTAAAAGGTTTTGTTTTGTTGCAATGTACAACAAATTTATGTGTTAAAAAATCCACACGTAAAGAACTTCTAGTCTACATTACGAAGTAGATATTGTTATGTATATAGTATTTATAAAGCAATTATTATTAGATGAAGGTAAAAATAATACAGCATTAAAGCAAATGGCATCCGCTAGTGTCCAATTAAAATTCGAGTGCTCTCAGCTACATACTGGCATAGCTTAATTAGTGCAACTGAAAATTAAAAACACTACTAATATTTATGAAATTTACAAATTTCTCACTTATATATAAAACTAATTCCGATTTGTAATTCAAAGTCAAATTCTAAAGTTATAAATAAGTTTAGATTCAAATTAGTTTATTGATGTTAATTTTTTTTAATATTCAAGCGTTAATAAAATGCAATTTCAGTCAGGTATTTTTTATCAACACTTCATATTAAAGTACACCTTTTATAATTGTAAGGAATTTTTATATTACGATTTTTTTTTTGTTTTGGGTTCTTATTAAATGGGGGCTCGACGAATCCTCGCAAACTTAGTTTTTTAGATTGAACAATCTATCATCAGAATATTATATAACGATTTAAAAATAATTTGTGCGAAGTAAATAGAGTTTACAAAGAGGCCGCATTGAATAAAGACATTTTGACTTTGTGTTTGTCTCAAAAGCCTATTAGAATAGTAAAATTGAGTAATAGTAAAGTAGTTGAAGAGTCAAAGTAATTTTTTTTCGATACTTGAACCTTAACTGGAGGTTTCACCGAGATAGAAAAAAATATTATTTTTTTATTACATAACCGTATTTCTGGCATTGTTTAAAACTTAGTCATAATAAAATAAAATATATTTTGAGGCTGTTTTGTAATCTTTCACGTAAAAGTGTAATGCTATACTAAAATTATATTTGACGCCATTAATTAAAAAGAATGTGACGCCAGCACGTAAAGGGGAAAGCTTTTACGTATTAAAAATACATTTTCATTAAAATAGCTGCATTTACACGTACATATCTCTTGGTTTTTATTGTAAAATATTTTGACTTACAAAATTTATGTGCGGGTGTTAAGAAAACTTACATGAACAGTACCTAGTTAAACACATAGTTGCAGTTGTGAAATTAATGCCTTCTATCATTATTGTTATATGTACCTGAAAAATATTACTTAATTCTATAATTAATCCTTTGTATAACTGTAATGAATTTCTTAGCAATCTTGCCTACGTGGGATTATAATACAGAAGGTAAGAAAAGACGATGAGGAAAAAAATAAATTTATCTTATTAATTATAATTATTTTTTTAAATTTAATTTCATTTTTTAATATAAATAATTTAACTACACACGCTGGTTTGAAATGCGAGCTTCATTTATTGTATATGTACTTTCATTTAATTTATGTCTAATATCAAAATATGCTGGTATTATTTAATCATCAATATGTATCATTTAAGCCAGTCTACACATAAATAAAATTTACCTTTACGTTAGAAGATCTTTTAAAGATTTCCTGATTGACCAAAGCAACTTGAAGTAGATTTTTTATCGTTAAAGTTATAGAAAACACATTGTATGGTAAAACATTACATGGTAAAACATGAACACTGTTTTAATGTTTCATCTCTCTAACAGCGCTCTCCCCTCGTTCGTTAGCGTTACATGTAATATTTTTAAGTCAATCGTGACCCTTTTTTTTAAATTAATTTAGGATATTATGGCGATAATATATTTGACTCCACAATTGCGAGGGTTTCCTGTCTGAAGGCTAGAGCGGCTCGAATCGTCGGCGATCCAGCTCTTTTCGTTCGGCTCGATCCTTTGGCTATGCGAAGAGATGTGGCTTCACTCTGCATCTTTTACCGCATGTATCATGGGGAGTGTTCGGAGGAATTGTTCAGACGCTAAGTAACCTAAGCAATTTACTGTCGTATACAAAGATCCTTAAGTATTTGTGGTCATATATCTGTGTATAAGTAAATTTTTTACGACTTTCGTACCAAGGTTATGATAAAATAGCTAAAACCCGCGAATACGCGTTCTAATTATGGGAGCCATGACATAGTAACGGAACTCTTCAATTTTTAGGAGCAAATCCATGATACTCGGCCGATTCATTCTAGCACTGGTTTATATTTGATATCCGACCTCCTCCGTGTTTCGGAAGGCACGTAAAACAGTAGGACCCGATTTAATGTCACTTTGTGATATTAATCGTAATTAGAGGTAGCGCCATGCTTGTAGCCGAACTGGTCCGGCGCGTCCGGGTACCAGTACCTCTTTCTCACATGAGATCGGCGTGAAGTGGCGGCAATGCTGTCACGTCTTTTGCAAATCGGATTGGTGAAAACAAACAAACAAACAAACAAACTCTCCAGCTTTATATATTAGTATAGATATATATTTACTAGCTGAAACCCGCGATCTCGCCCGAATGAATTCAGTTTTTGTTTTTTTTTTAATTTAATTTGAGGGTTTTTATCGTTTGTGCGGAACCCTAATTATTTAGCTAGTGAGTAACTTGTGTGTGGTTATATTTTACAAATGTTCTGAAAGTAGTACTTTAGTTAGACATATGAGAACTCACACAGGTGAGAAGCCATTCGCTTGTAAGATATGCCCGTACAAATGTGCCCGGCGTAGTGTTTTAGTTATACATATGAGAACTCACACAGGTGAGAAGCCATTCGCTTGTAAGATCTGCCCGTACAAATGTACCCAGCGTAGTCATTTAGCTAGCCATTTGAGAACTATATTACCATTTTTTTTAAACTGAATACTGTATAATATCATTATTACTATCTGTCCCATTGCGATTTCAAATCAGATACAAGTTTCTCCAATATTCATCAAACCGCAATGTAAATAAAACTTAAAAGTACGTAACGTTGACTTGTTTTGCGCGTCAACAGTTTGTTGACGATTGCTTCCCAATGTTCACGATACATTGCGCGCTCAAGAATGTGTAAACGCGAATAAATGTTTTACTTCCTCAATGAGTATTTCGTGTTTTATTAAAATTAATCAGAAACCAAAATATTACGCAATTAAGAAGCAAGTTACGCAATTATAATTAAGTATTATTGGGGATTACCGAAGTTGATTGTTTTAAATTGTACTCACTTGCTGACTTCATCAAAATGTACAATAGATTCGTTTAACTTTACAATTACATAACTTCTATAACATATTCCGATTAAGAGATTACTGAACTGAGAATGGAACTAGTGGTTTTACATCATAATATTAGCGCTATTCCTTCTAAGTGAATTATGATGGTTCCTTGAAATAAAAAAAAAAAACGTTAGAGAAGAGATTACTGGAGTGGAGATTGAATTTATGCTTTTATAGCTAACACTTAGTGACTTGTATTAACTATGGTACCTAAATATTATAAAAAAATATTAGCACTCCTCTATGTAAACTACAATTGTGCCAATATATATACTCCTCCGTCCGCGCAGTTTTCGTAAAACGGTACCTAAATTTTTCACTTCTCGTATTAATACATAAATATGTCTATAAAATTCTTACTTTGAAACTATCCACATTTATAATTTATTACTTTTTTAGCTCCTTGACCCAATTTATTTTCATATACGTTATATAAAAATGAGTAAACAATAAAGAATTAAAGATTAACGCGTATTTTTATGTAATAAATCATTATCATCAATTAAACAAGAATAAAAAATAATTAATACAAATATGCGTGATACTAATTGATCATACATAAATAAAAAATGATTAGGAATAATCAGAACATTTTAGCATTTAATTCATAATGTTAATGTACATACGTAATACGTAATAGGTAAGTTCCTGAATTATGGAGCGTTTATTGTTTCTCTAGCCAGTTCTTGCGAGAGAATTCAATACCTTGGCGTTACTTCCGCTGTTTTCTACATTGTTGATACTTGATATTTGCCTATTTATGTCAATTAGGAACACGACACTTGTGGTTGGTTAGAAAACCATATACAATATCCAATTCGTAAAAAACATTCGATCTGTTTTGAACATTTCAAGAGCAATAAAAATGACCTTTTTATCCCACCTATTCAAAAAGGACGACCTGGTTTGCCTTTGAGTGCACCCAAAGGTGGATTTTTCTATAAGAAACTTTAAGCTTGCAGAAATGACCTGTGACATCTGGAACGGTTTATTAAGCGTCCCAGTTAACTGTAATGATTTTATTTTTATTTCTATTTCTATTGTTCTACATTTACCTTTTGTGATATATTTGGGTTTTATATGCCTTTATTATTATTACTATTATAGAAATTAGTTTTTAATCCTCTTTATAAGTGCGCCGCAATTATTTTTGCCGCACACTTTTTAAATTTGAAACATCTTGGTGTTCAGCGCCAAAGAAATGGAACGCAAATATTGTTTGAATAAAGAGTTTCTGGTACGACGGCCCATAGTAGCGCCGTCAAATTTGGACATTATTTCAAATATGCAAAATATAAAGTTTAAATCAATCTCTATTCCTAATAAAACTGTAACAATAAATTTTCATAATTGCGAAGTTGTCTCAAATGTAAATATAAAGTTTTCGTTGTTTTATGATTAGATACTATTTAATTTCAATTTATTTGTTACTCTATTTTTTATTTAATAATAATATTACAATAAAATATGAGGCGCCTTTTATTTGCTCTTAGTGGGTGATCATAAGTGAAGTGTATTATTCGGGCGCAAATATATTTTTGGCTCGGGCGATGTACTTTGAATCCTTCGCTACGTTTAAGATTCTACTGCGCTTACCATTCTCGCGCCCTCGCTGCGCTCGGGAGTCTACTCTACAATCCCTCACTTCGCTCTGAATTCAAAAAAGCGTTCTCGCTGTAAAAGTATTATTTTGCTCCCTTATAATAATACAATCTACCATTATCTTCATCCGTATTTATGAATTTTAAGGTAGAATTGATATGGACAGACATTTGATTATTTAAAAAACATATTTTAATATAATACTATAGATATTTTTGACCAATTCTTATATGGTTCAGAAGTATTATAAAATTAAATCTAAGTATACTCTTTTCATTCCTACATCCGAATCCAAAAACGTTCTCTGTATATTATCCAACTTAATTAAATAGCGCTTATGGTTCTAATTTAGTTACTGCTGCTGACATGTTTACCTAATTTTCACTTATTATATTATTGGTTGTAAACAAGGATTCATATATTTTGGATATGTTGGCGTTGACCGCTAAAGTCGTTGACTTGCTTCTCATGTTCTCACACAACCACAGAGGCGCAGGTGGGCATTGCAAAATGCCGTATCAAGTACAACTCGATTATCATTGCAAGACACATTCATGCCTAAACATGATTTCATACCACTATAAATCCAAAACACATGGCGTTAAAAACTAAATTTGCTTCAAGTAAATGATCGTTCCGTAAAACATAAGATTTATGACTCATTAAATATTCATTAAATGTTTTAATTTGTTTGATAAAAGATAAATTGCAGATTCGATGACATGTTTTACGACTACATCCTTTGACTTATCAAATACTTTGTGACGAAAAACACATGTATTTATTTAAAAACTAATAATTAAAATTAACTTACTAAAGTAACACCATTTATAAGAACTTAAATAACAAAATATATCATATATAACTAAACACTATCTAAAACCAACTGTATACCTTACACAAAGATATCTTTGTGAAAGTTGTACTGATAGCAGAAAAATTCTTGCAACATGAAAATTATCATATCATAATTTTCATGTTGCAAGGATTTTTAATAGTTAAAAATTAGTAGTATACATACTCCTTTAATTAAATTGAATGTGTTTATAACGTTATCAATCATAATACATAATTATTATAATTTCGTTTTCATGCATCTTCGCCTGATTGGTACGGAAACAATTTTATTGTAAACGTTTCCCACATGATTACAATATTAATTTTCAGTGTAATTATCTTTCAACAACGTTTTTATATACTTTGTATGCGGTTTGCGTGGAGGAACCGATGAACTCTTCATTTAATTGATCGTAAATATTTCATACTTGAAATGAAATGAAATGAAACTTTATTTATTTAAGAGTTATGCCACATAGGAGCAAAATGCTTGATGTAGCACAACCCAAAAAGGCCGGCAACATATCTGCGATCTCCCTGGTGTTGAAGTTGTCCATGGGCGTCTGTAGTCACTTAGGTGAACCGCCTGCCCGTTTGCCCCTTGTTATATATAAAAAAAAACAACATAAAATCTTTACATACACAATAAATATCTTTACATACAAATAGAATTTTTTGAACATTCGTGAGCGGAATTCATAGTTTTTATATTAAATGGCTTTTGTTAGTATGACAGAAGTATTTTATAAAAATAAACATAAATGTCGAGATACAAATGCACAAAATTTACAACTTAATGCTATAATATTTAATATATTTACATATAAATTTACAATATAACACCAATAGATAGATATTATTACCAATAGATACTATCGACAGATAAAACATACATCGAACAACACCATATCGGACATTTTACGATATCCAATTGGCTTGTTATTTAATATAAACTTTATTAAATAGCAATGAAGTTCAATATGATACTACATTTTAGTTAGAAAACGTTTGTATGGGAAAAGGAAAAGGGCTGTTTTTAGGTTTCTCTCGGCATTATTCGATTTTTTTCTTTAAAAAAGAATTGGTAAAATGGGTCTAGGCGTTGTTGAGTTATGCGCTTACCAACACATTTTGCGATCCGTTTCTCTAAATAGAGACACACGCATAGTCACTTATAGAGACACACAGAGAAGATTATAAATGAAAAAAGTGTCAGAAGACGGCCCCATTTTATTATATAAGTTTCACTCTTCCTAAAACAAATATAATGATTTTATAAACTTCTACATACATTACAGTCATTATCCGAATAGGAAGGAAGCGTCATTTGACCGCCATTAAGTCTCCATCCAAACATCTACATTACGTAGCCTAATTTAAATAGATGTCTATTACGAATAATGCTCTCTGTTATTTATTTGATGTTTTTTCTCACGTGAAGTGCGTTTACTTTACTGCGTCTATAGGATTTCTTAAAAATCTGAATTCACCTATTTTTTTCTCTACCGTTTTTATCTCGGCAAAGGGTCTTATATACAGCCCTACTTATTCGTTTATTTTCGAGTTACACATGGAATGGCGTGCAATATTTTTGTTTACAATAAAGAACTATTTCTAATTATTTCAAATTAAAACACTTTAGAATTTGAATTGGACATCTTATAATTATAGCAACTTATAGTAGTATTTAAAGAGTTTAGTACAGAAATATAACACAAAAGGACAAGAGAACCCCCAGCCTCCGTACTAGTGAAAACTGTATTACGGTAGGCTGTACTACGTTATGTTACTTCCTCTAATCTAAGGCCTAAACAGTGTCGCTATCTTTTTAGGGGACATTACAATGTTAGGCATACTTTTATGATTCCCGGTATACTTTAAGGAGATAAAAATTACAGGCATTTAGAAGCTTTTCTTGTCGGTCTTTCATTGAAAATAACATGACTTTGCTATTTCCGGTTACTTTCAATAGGAATGATAGGTGCTTGCTAGTCGTGAAAACGAAACTTATATAAGTGGAAGGGGTCACGACCCCCAATAATGGGGAATACGACGCGGAGAGAGAGAGAGAGAGAGAGAGTTTGTAATGTCAAAATAATATTCTTTTACTTATGTCTGTTTGTTCCGGATAATCTCCGAAACGGTTGCACTGATTTCAATATTATACTTTCACTTGCAGACACATGGATAACAATTGGGGTTCCGCAACCTTAGTAGGAGGGGAAACGGGAATCCGTACTAAATATATAAAGCTAACGAGTTTGTTTGTTTGCTTAGACACGCAAATCTATTGTTTCGATTTGGAAAATTATTTTAGTGTTAGATATCCCATTTATCGAGCTAATGCTGAAATCTGAGAAATTAAAAAATCATTTTTCTGAAAGAACAGCAGTTTAGTTTTGTTTATGGATAATAATAAATGGGCTAGTGGTTTATCTGAGTGACTACTAAAACCAATAGAAAACTACACTACCAGAAGGCTCACAGATGCATTGCCGGTTTTTATAGTGTAAGTAAAATGGGCAAATGGGCTAGCAGTTTATCTGAGTAACCACTAACGCCAATGGATAAAGACACTACCAGAAGGCTCACGGATGCACTGCCGGCCTTTATGGGATAAGTAATATGGGGGGATGTACTAAGGAAGACCATCGACAAGTGCGTGCGTGCGTATAGATAAAAAATGTTATTTTGAAACCCAACAACACTTATTTTGAAATATTATAGAAATGTAAATATTACTGCTTTATCTTTATTTTAAAATATAAAGTTAAAACCTGTTAAAACCATGATATTTAAATTATGAAAAACGTTTGTAATAAATCTGAAATATATTTATATTTGTAAAAGTATCGTTTAAGGTCTAAAGTTTTATTTGAAAAACAAAAATGTTTTTTGTATATAATATTTATTTTTTTGGAAGAAACTTAGAACGACATTACTCTTTATATTCTATTCGAATAATGTCGTTCCATTTTATCGAAAAAGTTTAAATGTTTTATAGTGTACAATTATATTAATATTAAATAAATCAGTTTATTTTAATTCCCAATAACTATGTACACTGCAGCACCAGACATTAATGGCTGTTAAAGTCAAGTCAAAATTTCTTCACTCAGATTAAATAGCTAGTAAAGCTATAATTGATTTATTATTGTATTAAATATAATTACAATTAAAACGGAGATGAGATGTTTGATTTTAAGCACAAGTATACGCAGCTACTGATCTGAAAGGATCCCACAATAAACTGAGTCGATTTTATTTTTCATTTTTAAATTACGAAACGGTCATGGCTTTTATGTTACAATACAATGTAAATACAAGAAAAAAATACGTTTATAAATATACGAAATGTATACTATTTTGGGTGAATTGTTTGATCTTTTGATAATATATATATTGAGAATTAAAAGATTTGATTTGATGTGAATATCAACTATTTGTTGCAGTTAAATACGTCTACAACAAAGACGGGAAGCAGCTCGCCCTAATTGCTGGATACACCTTCTACTCCTGCAATCGATTGAGAGCTCACATAGAAGGCAGTATGTGGCGGTGCACCAAAGGGTATCCTTGTAAAGCCAGGTTTAAAGCTCTGAACACTGGTGAAATTATACGCGTGACGACCTTAGAACACACGCACGATCCACCCTCGATAGAAATACATAATGGAATAGTCGTTAAAGTGCCGAGAAAAATGAACTGGATAGATGGCCGACACTTATTGTACCCGTTTTAGAATATTTGTCGCAATTTTAGATAAAAGATCGTTTTGACGTATCTTCAATCGAAATAAATAGTGGTGTTGTCGCAAAAGTGCCGATGAAAATGAACTGGATAGATAGCCGACACTCATTGTACCCTCTCTAGAATGTTTGCTGATTATTTTTCGCTGTTTTAGTTAAAACATCATCGTAACGTATTTTTGGTCGAAGTACATTATGGTATTGTCGCAAAAGTGCCGAGAAAAATTAATTTGATGGGGTCGACACTTATTGTACCCTTTTTCAAATCTTTGCCGTTTATCTGTCGCTATTTTTTTTAAATGTCCAAAAGCGTATCAAGATACGCTTATACAGAAGGGTTTCTTGTCTGATACGCGATAAATATATTAGTTAAATAACTTCAGAAGTTTTTGTCCGATTTCGCTCAAAATATTTTCCTGAGTTTTTAACATATGTAGTACATATTAACGTGGAAAAATTCAGTCACTATATTTAATAGTCTGTAAATTCTAGGCGAGCACCACCTTGCGGACGGACAGACGGACGGACGGACAGAGCGTTATTATAACCGTTTCTTGTAAGATTTCGCAAACCTAAAAACAGTTTTAATACATGACGCATGAACCTGCAACCAAAAGATATAATAGAGTTATTGTCAAACTGATATATGAACTAAGTATTTCCCTGCGACTAAGTCAGTGTGGACTTTTAAACTGAAATAGGCATTTTTGTATCTGGACACGATACTTTTATTATGTACGAAAAACTTCCTACAAATCCGTTCAGCAATGTTTGCCTAATCGAATAAAGAAACATCCAAATAGCCAAATATACAAAATTTCACATTTACATTATAGGTAGAACTATGAAATAATTGTTAAAATTTATTTTAACTCATAGCGTCACTTACAATATTATTTGTCATAATATATTTAAAAAAAAACGAATATGAAATTAATATTTTTCAAATTTTATACTGCGTATAATGAAACTCTATAAAGCAAGTTCGATTTTACAGTTTTAATTTAAGAATATTATTATTGTTATAATTTTTACATTATTATTATTATTATGAGAATTTTGTATAAATTGTAAATTTGAAATACACTGTTATTGTAAATATTTCAGCTGACTTTTTTGTTAATGTAAAATGAACCCGACTTTTCAGATAAAATTTTCTCATTTTTTTGTATATATGTAAATTCTTATTATAATATTCCTAACCGTACGATTGGTAAAGAATTTCCTGCCTGCCAAAACATCTCTGTGAAACCAGTCGTTAGCTCGGCTATTTCCGAACCGGAGTGCCATGAAGACCTTCTTCAAGACGTGTATCTAATTCCTTAACGACCGGCAACGCCGTTGCGAGCCTTTTAATGTAGTAAACAGTTGTTAAAGAACCTCTTTAGTGAAGCTCTCGTTTCATTGTTATATATTATATTTATCTATCGCTATATTAAATATTTGTGTTTCCCGAAGTCTCTGTTACTTGAGCAGTAACGATTAAACTGCACAAGTAATGGCGAACCTGGGGTACAATACGCTTTGATAATATATGTGAAATAATTTACATATAAAGAAATGTGTTTTCTTTCTTTCTTATATTTGACTGGTCCGTTGGTGCAGTAGGCAGTGACCGAGTTTTGGAACTCATACGCGAGGCAGTAAGCCTCTCTGTCGCAAGAGCTCAAAAGGGACTGACTGTAAATAAAAAGTACATCGATTTCGTTAAAGAAGGTTCAAATATGAAATCGAGAGTCAAGCCAGTTTCCATCTTAGATACTGCACCCGATTAGGCTCTTTTGATGGATACGTATAAAAAACATTACAAAATCCCAGAGGATGTTGTTTTGAGTTATAGCCCTGAGCAGATTTTTCGCGGATTTATGCAATTTAATTTTATTATTATAAATAAAGCGCGATTTTGTGATTTTGCATTTTGATTCGTCAAATATTACACGAAACGATACAACAAGAAACCCGTTAGTCACTCTTATGCCGGAGCCAGACATAGCTCAAACTGTTTGTACATTTTTGTCCTTGAAGACTACAAAGTACTACATCTATGATGAATAACGGAAAACTTTACATTTTTAATTACAAATCGCTTTGGTAAGTGACCCATAGATGGCGGTGTAGTCACCGCCCGCCGGCTACTTCGTCTGCACGTTTTAAGTGTGAAATAACTTCAAAGATTTTAATTTTAATAATATGCTGTAAAGGACAATATTGATCTACATAAAATGTACAACGTATTTAAATGGATAAGGATTAAGAGTGTGCTTATTTGTTTGTTTGCCTCAACGCGTTAATCTCGGGAACTACAGGATTCTTATTTGAAAAATAATTTCAGTGTTGGATCGCCCATTTATCGAGGAAGGCTATAGGCTATATAACATCAGGTAAAATTTTTAACCCAATTATACACGGACATAGTCGCACATAACAACCTATGTGCAATATAATTGAAACACGTGATTCTTAACTCGTCCATCTCAACTGACCCGTTGGCGCAGTGGCCAATGTCCCTGCCTTCAGCTACGAGGTCGTGGGATCGATTACCTCCTCGAGTCTGTGTGTATTATGTATATGTATGTATTTATATATTTCTAAATAAAAAATATTCGTGTATAACAGGCGTCTGTTACCTATAACACAGGCATTAAGTTGTCTACCTTAGGGACAGACGTCCGTGTGTGGTTTGTGAGTCTTCCCGGTGGCCTAAACTCGTCATTAAGGGCC
This sequence comes from Charaxes varanes, assembly GCA_024363005.1. Taxonomy (NCBI): domain Eukaryota; kingdom Metazoa; phylum Arthropoda; class Insecta; order Lepidoptera; family Nymphalidae; genus Charaxes; species Charaxes varanes. The sequence goes on from JANCMC010040816.1 coordinate 2,490,392, forward strand.
GGCAGCGCATCTACAGGCCTTCTGGCCGTGCAGATGTCCATGGGCGACGATAGGCACTTCGGTGCCTACTGCCTGCTCGTCTGCCGCCTTGTAACATAAAAAAAAAAAAAAAAAAAAAAAATGCAAATACCGTAAAGAAGTTATCTGTATATTCATAATTTAAATAAATAAAGCGCCGGGAGTGAGACGCTAATGCGCCGGTAGGTGAGACGCTATTGCGCTGCTAGTGCGACGCTAGGTGAGACCCTAATGCGCCGGTAGGTGAGATGCTAATACGCCGGCAGTGCGACACTAGAGCGACGCTAAAGCGCCGGGAGTGAGACGCTAATGCGCCGGTAGGTGAGACGCTATTGCGCTGCTAGTGCGACGCTAGGTGAGACTCCTCAATATCATAAAAAATATTGAATTTACTTGTTTGACCGCAAATTAACATCTTTCTGTAAATAAATAAATACATATATAACACACGGACGTCTGTTCCTCAGGTAGACAACTTAATGCCTGTGTTATGGACAACAGACGTCTGTTATATACAAATATTTTTTTAAAATGATATATAAATACGTACACATAGATACACCCAGACTCGAGGTTTCAATTGGAAATGTATTATTTTATATTTTGTAATATTATTCATTTCAAGAAAGCGGAGGAATCGTGTAATAATAACGCAAAAATTTGTGATAAAGTATGAATGCCTCCTGCCATTTCATGCAATAACTGTGTAAAATAGGAGTGCATTGTATTTTTTTTTTTTGTAATAAAGCATTACGTAAAGACGTATATTATTTTTAAAATTTCATGCTTAACTCGCCCCACAGCCACATCCTCTACAATCTAAGCGGATCCTGGTATTTAGCCGGGATAACGCTAGGAAGAAGATGATATGCTATAAAGGGCAATTTTGATCAGCAAGAAACGTATTTAGGGTATTTAATTTAATAAGGATCAAAACGATAGCCTTTAAAACAGCCTCGTAAATACTTAATTATATTATATAACTGTAGGTTATCCTTGTTCTGCAAAAAGACAACTTTTCAGTAGAGCAGTTCAAAGTTAATTTTGACTATAAAAAATAAATGATAAGGCTGTGGATGTTCAATTTTGATATCATTGCAAAAAACTATCATTGCAAAATTGAACATCTACAGCCTTGTCATTTATTTTTATAGTCAAAATTAACTTTGAACTGCTCTACTGAAAAGTTGTCTTTTTGTAGAACCGACATTGTTAATAGGGACCATCAATATATATGCATAGTTTGAGAACAACGGCTCAACCTATCCTCTAAGAAAGAACGAAATATAACATGGCTCCATTACCAGGCCGGATTTTTTAATTAAGTACTTACTTACTAGAGCGGCTCAGAAACCCAAAATGAGTTTTGCCCTCCGGCAGGATTTCGCGCCACTTGTCTCGGCTCTGGGCTGTTTTAATTGAGTAGACATTTTTAATTTAATTGTATTATGGAGTAATAATTAACATTTCAGTTGGTGGTGAGTGGCAAGATAACTCTGTCACTTATACAGGACGAACCTCGCGACACGCCCGACAGAGACCTAGGTAAATATGATCTTTAAAATTTGCATTGAGTCAATTATTTTCCGATGTATAAGATTCGTTCTTCTACATCAGGTGAATTAAATTTTGATACGGAACCAAATAACCTTAATCGCAAGGCCCCATTGTTTATATCCTACGTATAGTCGACCAAGAAAGTGCTTTACCATTTTCGATGAAAGCTCCTAGTTAAAGAAAATTTTGCTGAGGGTTATTGTTAGAAATTAACGTAATGCATAACAAGCAAAAAAAGCCTTTTAACTAATTGACGTGCAAACGAAATTCGACCTTAGCGTGGCAAACCAATTTTTTGATCGACTGTACTCTTATGACATATGTTATTGACGGACCCAATGGTAGAATAAACATTTCTTTAGTAAACTTATGTAGTTGTAGGCAATGCCACGCTTGTAGCCGAATTGGGCCGGCGCGTCCGGGTACCAGTATCTCTTTCTCACATGAGATCGGCGTGAACTGGCGGCAATGCTGTCACGTCAAGTGACGGTATTGTTGTAGCATTTTGTTTGTTTTGAGAGACTTCCCGGTGGCCTAAACTCGTCATTAAAGACCGGCATCGCATCTGCTAGCCTTCTTGTCGTGCAGATGTCCATGGGCGTCGGTAGGCACTTAGGTCCCTGTTGCCTGCTTGTTTGCCCCTTGTAACATAAAAAACATTTACTAAAAATTGTCGTAATAGAAATGTAGACATCAACTACATCGTAATTTATTTCTAGGTAAACATTTGTGAAATATAAAATTGGTGTATGATAGCACTTTGGTACATATTGTATAACATTTATTTGGTATTTCCTATTAGTAGACTAGGGTCTAGTACCAAGGGCCGCTTAGATTGCAGAAGAGTGGCTTTGGGACGAGTTAAGATGACATAATGCCGTCTGACGTCATCTTCGGAGTCCCCACGATCTCTACAATCTCACTACTAATATCACTCGATGACATTAATCGACTCCCATTATTTTACGTGCCTTCCGAAACACGGAGGCCTGATTTCAAATATAAACCAGTGTTAGTATGGGTCACCCATCTATCACTCGGTCGCAGCAAGAGTTACTTAATCTAGCGATCGACTTAAAAGCGGACGACTGGAAGCGGAGGCGGAATAAATGAAATTCGATTTAAGTTGGGTATTCGACTTTGAAATTTAAGTTTACGTGGGTTTTTAAGCTATTAGCATCTGTTTTTCTGTGTGATGTATCAACAGAGTCCACGGTCGATGACTACACCACAGCTAGTGGCCTCACACAACCCGCAGCCGAGGTTAGTGTTATTTATTTATTTCACAAACAAGATACATTGTCACAAATACATATGAAAAGCTATAATAGACTATAGAGTAAGGGTATGTTCCCATATACACTGCCAGTATACTGCCGCGCGCCAAAATCCACGAGTGGACATATCTTCTCTGTCAAATCATTTAATTATATATTTGAGATGTAATACTATTGATAGCTATGAATAAATGTTTTAAAATTTACTCTCCTTTTAAAGTCAAACTGGTCCAAACGTTTTCTAACAAATGATATGAATGTATTTTATTTATCCTCCATATAGAAGGACGATCTCGAGGAATCAGACGAGGAGATTGAAGAGGAGATAGAAGTGGAGGAGATTGAAGAAATTGAGGAAGAGGTAGAGGAAGAGGAGGAAGAAGAGGAAGAACCAAAGGAGACGGATGCGCAACCCAAAAAGTGAACTGATAGATTTTAAAGTTGCACTGAGACTAGTGAATTTATATGTCGTCCTATAAATATTAAAAAGGGAAAATTTTAAAGTGTTAAACACTTTTGTTACAATTTGATCCCTGTAGTTTTGTCTTATACCATTTTCATATAAATTATGGTCAAACATTTGACTGTTGAACAAGTAAATTATATCGGGAGTAACTTATTTACAAAACTCATATATAAAGTTCAGAATGTATTCATGATTTCCAGTTATTGAGTTCTTAAAAAAATCGATCGCTAGCTTAGGCAGTTTTCGCCACGGCCGGGTGATAGATGGGTGACCAACTCTAGCGCTGGTCTTCAAATATCCGACCTCCGTATTATGGAAGGCACGTAGAACAGCGCGGTCCCGATTAATGTCGCTGAGTGATATTAGTCGTGAGATTGTTGGACCTTACAAAAGAATATGATGTACAAATTAACTGGTCTTAGTGATTATTAACTGTAATATTGACAATTAAAAATTTAAACGTCTTTAAAAGAATTTATTTTTTGGTTTTATATCTTGTTAAGAAGTAGTAAATCATGTTTATTTAATTTTTATATGTTAACCTTTATTAACCGCATCCTAGCAGTACGGACTTGACCCAAAAAAAACATTTTTTTTTTCAATATATATATATGTATACATTTAACCAGTATTGTGTCATAATATTATTGGTAAATTCTACTGAGAAAGCATGAACGAATTTTTAAAAATTAACCAGACTTTCATAATTAATTATTGTTTAGATTTAAAAAAACCTTTATTTAAAAAAAAAATGGGCTGTCTAGAAAGTTTTTCATATTGCATTATATTAAAAGTCACGTTCGTACTATGACGAGGATTTTTTAAATTTAATTTGATTTTTATGATCGTGCACATAAGACGTAAGATTTATTTTTTATATTTCTTATATCATAGTAGTAATTGGACAGTATACTAATATATCTGTAACATTAATATTATGTCGTTAAACTAGTGATAAATTAGCTACCTAGGTTTTGTATGTACGGGAGTTTTAAAAAAAAACGTGACTTCTCTCTCTTATTTCAATAGGTATTCGCTCAGTATATTACAATTTCAGTATATTATGTAGTCCACATTTTGTCACATTGTTCGGTTTCGTCGGGAAATAATTTTCAAAAATAACATTTCACGAATATTATTTAAATTGTCCTTAATCACGTAAAAAACACGAAGGCGCTGTTGAAAGTAGAGGGTATAATTTTTCGCGCCAGTAGTGTAATTCTCATAACAAAATCTAGTCGCTCCAGCTATTTTGGAAATTACATATATTTGTGTGGACTGAATTTCCGTTGAAGACTCGTATGATATATTCATTTAATCCATTTTAAACCTTAGATTCGAGACTGTCATATCGTTTTGTGTCAAAAGAAGTAAAATCTGTGTTCCTGCTGTGTAGTTACATTTGTGTGCCAAATTTTCTTCCAGCTTTTTGGATATACTGTTATTTACTTACGCGTGGTAGCCCCGTTTTATTTAACTTGATGTTCTTTGTAAGCCACAGGGTTTTAGACGATCTTATATTAAATATTTTGAGTGTCTTTACTAGCAAAGTAACGAGTACTGTTAACGTGTGGTCGTAGTAGCGTTTGGGCTATATTGATGTTTTATAAGACGATACTGTTATTTAACGAACTCTGATTTAGCTTAGAATGTGAAATGAGCATCCCTATATTACGTCGTAAAATATTTTCTCGTACCATACTGATACAACATTACTTTAAAGTAAGTGTATTTTTACTGTTTGGTGGCATTATATTTTATTATTAAGAAAAGCAGAATACATGGATCGCTTATTAAAAAACATATTTCATATTAAATACACCTGGTAACATTGGTCACGAGAATTACAAATATGGAGAGTCTAACAAGGAGGACCATTTCCTATGAGGCGCTAGTTAAAAAAAGTTTAATACATTGAGATGGCCCGCCTTATTAGAATCTCCATAATTACGAAGTAAAACATAACAACCACTCGCTTATGATTTTTATTATCACTAATAAACAATATTAAATTATGAGATATGTCCATTGAAATTTAGATAGTTTTTAATAACATTATGTTGGTATCAGATAAAAGTGTGAACCTTTAAATAGTTAAATAACTTATATCCCTTTTATAAAATAGTCTCGATTTTGCGCTGGTGTGTTTAAAGTTCTGCATTTAAATTCTCAACTCTATCTGCCTTTTGCTTTTTTTTTTATTTCACCAAGTTTAGCATCGTAATAATATTGTACATTATCAATTACCATTTATATCCTTAATTTTTTATGTGTCACTTTCTGTCGTTGCTATAAATTTTCAACTATTTACATTTTACTTTGCATTATACTTTCAAATGTATAAAAAAGGAATTCTATCAGCCACTACAATTTGTTATAAATGAACGCCTGAACATTCCTTTTGTGAACAATAACAAGAATATATTTATTTTTTAGCTATTTATTTGTATTTATGTAACTTGGAGAACATAAATGTCAACATTTATTTTTAGCATTTTGTTATGGATTGCTTATTGAATTTATTGTTTGTTTAGTTTAGTAAGAAATAAATATTTAACAAAACTGCAAAGAATTTGATTATGTGAAAAGCATTAACCTAATCTCCTCTATAAATATACCTTATTAAAGATATAGAATATGTGGTGATTAGTTTATAATAAAAGCCATTTTGCACTGCTAGTTCTTTTGTATATATTTCAATATGGGTCACACATCTATCAACCGATTGCTATAAGAGCTACTTAAAAATAAACTCTAATACTGGCCACACAGTAAGTTACTACCACCTCGATCAGTATCTACCAATAACTCTTGTTTAATAAATGTTTATCTCCATTTACTTTATTATTATTATTTTTATGGGTTAATAAGAAAACACAGTGGTAGATATATATTTACTTTTTATAGGTAACAATTTTAAATTAAGAGATATTGATTGTATTTACATACTAATAATAAAACGCCTAATATTGTGTGACTGCATCTTTAGTTGGTACCTGAAATTAAAGAAGATGTTTGAGAAAATAAATCTGAATACATACATTATGTCGGAGAAAGACTTAGCTTCATTTGAATGATTATGTAGTGTGGCCGAGGACTTTGTGTAACAGCACAAAGTTTAGTAGAACTTTGTAGACTTCAAGGACATAAATGTACAAATACGTTGAGCTATATCTGGCTCCAGCATTATAAATAATGTTCACATTACTGTAACCTATCTAAAGCAAAGCCAACTGAGCTCTTAGCTATATAGGTGCCCATATCACTTGGCAAAAATTATGTTGACCCCTCGTGAAGAGCTACCGTCAAACATTTTGATGTCAGACAACAGCACCCAAGGGTTTACTTATCTCAGGTTTTTATGAATTTCACAAAGGAATTTTTTAAGTGTTACAAAAGCTATTGTAATGCTTTCTATTGTTTTATATCAAGTCCACTAAGTAAAATTGTAATAAAAATTAGTTATATACATAGGCTAACTGAATACAATTTCTTGATGTTATTTCTAAGAAATAACAATATTCTTAAATTTTTATGATAAATTATTGAGAGCAGCATATAAAATAATTTGGAAATTGATGCTTTAACAACTCATCATCATGGTCAATGTTTTTGCTAAGCGATATGGGCACTACAATAAGTTGTCAGTCACATGTATGAGCAAAAGGAAATACCTGCATCAATGTAATAAGTCTGCTATCTTTGTTTAAAGGCAGAAGTGAATGTTTTAAAAGAAATAAACAACAGGGCTAAGTATAGTATACATATGTAGCTAAATATATGTTTTAACAGACAGATAATATGTTTTAAATCTTACCCTTTGTCCAAGTTTTCAATTCTTCAATGTCTTTCACAATAGTCCAGTCATGTTTTACTGATCTAATTGACTTTGGAGCTGGGGTGATTTCTGGGAAGAATTCCCAATTATTGTCAACTCCCATCTTTTTAATCATGGCTACGACGCCAAGAACTACTGCTGCTGGTACTCCAAGTAATAAAGATCGCTGCCAAGCTCCAAAAACTGAGCCCGCAGCTACTCCTCCCAGGAAATAATTAACTTGATCATTTTTTCCGCGAATATTACAAGCGTAGTTTGATGTTATCGTAAAGGCTGTTGCCATACCCACGAGGGGGCCAATAAAGTATGCGTAGCGATATCCAGTGTTGAAAAATCCCTTGGGATGAGAAAACATTAGAACATCTAAAGTAGCTGTTCCAAGGCCCGTCAGTGTCGCATACTTTGTTGTTACGAAAGTTTTTTTAAATACATCCTGCCCTTCTGGGGTATCGTAGTATTTATAACTAAACATATTCAAAAATTACCGATTTCTTGGAGGACAGAAAATTAGTTACACAACACTGCTAGCTGCACACATTAATTGTCAAAAAGATAACTTTGTCACTGTCAGTGTTGACTTCAGCGATAATACTAAAGATAGATAACAAATACAATAGTCCTATGATCAAATAAACTAGAAAACTTATTTCTATACAAAATATTTATAAAATAAAGTTTATTACTACTGAGTATTATAAAAACTTGCACTTTATCAATATATAAAGCTAATTGTTTTATTACAATATTAATATCAATAAATAAAAGACTTGCAACTATAACAATAGTGATGATTTTTAAATTTGCATTATACCTTTGAATCATCAATTAACAATCCAAAAGCTTGCTCGTATTGCACAAAGAACTGTCACCGCTATTCAACAAATAGGGCATACTGCGTACATTCTCTTTTTTTTAAATTGATGTTTAGGGTAAATCCCTAAACTTATCAAGTTTTTTAGCTTTTTATCTATTATATTACACTCATAATTTAATTTCAAGCGGTTTTAAGCTACTTTCACATACTTTTATAAAGTTATCAATAATAACGATATATATTATCTGAATATTATGCGAAATCTACAATTTTACTAATTTACTGTTATTGAAATGTTATACCTCGATGTTGATATCAAAGATTTATATCAACATCGAGGTATACGTTTACTCATAGTCATAACTTTGAAATATGTACATGATTTTAAGTTAAGATCTTAAGCAAAAAACGGACTAAAATATGTGCAGGTAAACGATTTCATTGACCTTCATAGAGGTGAGTGCCCGATCACAAAGGAGGCCAACTATCTATAGAGTATGGGATACGTTGTACGACTTCTATTAATCATCAGTAAAAAGCTTTGGAAAAAGTGCTGACCAACGTAGAAGTAATCGTTAACTTGTAAAGAACTTATTCGTTTGAAAAGAAATAAAAATCAATTTCAAACACAACATATAATATCTCGTGAAAAACTGTTCAATGTGCAAGGAGTTACTCTCTTTGACAATTAATGTTTTTCTTCTGCCTACTTCGCTTAATTTCTGCTTGCGACAGAATTAATCAAAATTTATTTAAATATGAACTTTAAGATGGTTACTGTAAAACATCCATTTTACAAAATATTAATTTACGAAATCACACGTGTACCGCGACCTGGGTAAATATTAACTCAAAAGAGATAAGCGCAAATTGTGAGTACAGAGAGCACAAATGCGTAAACCAAGTGAATGAACTTGGAGACCAAACTTATCGTACATGGGTAGATATCGTAATAATTGAACAAATATTGATATATCTCCCCACTTCATAATTGTGAACGAAAACAAGAAGCGAAAATGACGCCCAATTGATTCTAATATAATCATGATAGAGCTAATTTACCACAGTACAAAAGGTTTACAATTCCTAACGTCTACATACACAGATCTACTTTAATCAAACTATAAAATTGGTCAGATAAAACTCCTAGTTTTAAAGTAAATTCTATATTTGAGCAGTGTGTGCCACCTCAATTGCGCGAATTATATAATGAGCATCGCACACAAGTGGGAGGTTGGTAAGAAATAGGACACGCTGAAATAGGAAATGCCACCCTCGAGAATTACGCTACGTCCCGAATGTTGGCCATAATGCTAACTAAATTGGCAACGCTCAAAGGAGGAAACCGTGGGAGACGAACCATTCAGGCGATGACTGGACCTAATGGAGGTTAAGATGTTTGCCCCCGACGTAATGAGTCTCGCGCCTTGTTTGACGCAACTATGCTATACAAATTGCGTGAGTTGCAAGAAACTACACTTGCTATTGGTAACTAAAAAGATGTCAGATGTTTGATTAGTCGAGAATTGGATAACGGTGATTTGATTGGCTAAATTAATTACTTAATTGGTGTTGCTTATAGTGAACTTTTTTTCAGGCACATACAAAAAAGAAATACTATTATAGCGCTTGAACTAAATACTGTTAGAGGTTCTGGTAGTCAATATATAACAGTACCTTATTTACAAACGAAGTTTTAGCTTTGTTAAGACTCGAATTGTATTGTAAATTATTAAGAGAGCTATACTTCAGGGAGAAGTTGATTTTACACTAGGGCGTGAACCAATGTTCCCGTAATAGAAGGCAACAAGAATATTAGATGGTGAAAATGAAATCCATTAGGAAGGAGGAAAAAAATCTATACAAATTAAAGTTGAGAACAAACATTAAAGTTTAGAACAAGCATTAAAGATTCATGTGTGGTGAACGTTTTCAGATAAATCGAAGACCAATAAGTACTACGTTTTAGATGGACGAATTTAGAGGCACTATAAGGAGCGTGATAGAAAATATAGCAAAGAGCTAATAGAACTAAACGCGAATTCTTCTCGTATTGAATCAGCTCGACCAATTGAAACATTGTGTGTGCGATAACACGTGTTCGCGATTTTTATTGCATCTAATTCAAATACCGTAAATCGTAATGAACCGCGGCATCTGTTCTATGTCGTTTCTATAAACATTGAAGTGTAGAGAAACCTGGTGGAGTGAAAGGTATGATGGTATTTTTTTTTTATGTTCCAAGGGGCAAACGAGCAGGCGGTTCAATTATGTCACTGCCGACGCCCATGGATATTTGCACCACCAGGAGGTTAGCAGATGCGTTGCCAGCATTTAATGATGAGATAAGGCCACCGGTAAGTCTCACAAACCGAACGAAACTCGACAAAAATACCATCACGTAACGTGACAGCATTACCGCCACTTCACGCCGATCTTATTTAGGTACTGGTTGACCTAAGCGACTACCGACTCCCATGGACATGTGCACCATCCGAAGGCTCGCAATTGCCGGTAAAGAGGGGTTTGGGACAGCCGCAACTTTCACAAACAGATCGAAACGCGACAACAATACTATCGATAGACGTGACGGCAGTTCTTGAACACACACAGAACTTTGTCCATCTCCCTCTTAATATCGAACCGCTTCAACATATAGAGAGTAAATATTTGAGTAAACATTATGATTCATAGCTTCTCCTTGAAGAACATGTTTGCACAAAAATAAAGTTCGTGTTTATGTTATATTCGGTTGGAATATTCGTATTGAGTAAATAAATAAAGTATCTTATAATTAGAATGAGAGATCGGCATCCGTCAGATGACGGATCCGTTTATTGATACCTCCGTCCAATGAAAACTTGTATAAAGTTTTCATTGGACGTAGGTATCAATAAAAACAAATGATAATAGTGCATGAAACAGAAGGCACGATTTCGATCAACAAAACTGGATTTAGTTGAAAGCATTTTAGAAATCAAGACAATACGTGGATATGAAAATTCATTACATAAAAAATATATACATAAATGTTACGTAATGTTAGTACTGAAATCCATACTATAACACGGTAGATTTATTCCACATTATAGGAAAACGCGTTGTAGGATTATTCTCATATTGTTAGTAGACAATAAGAATTTAATTACTTAAGTAAGAAACCCGTTTATATATACCGGGTTCCGTGGTTACATTTATTTATCCAGATTTGGCTAGGCAGGGGAGGGATCACTGGCAGTGAAGGTGAGCGTAAGTGATCACTATAAAGAGCGCGCTCCTAAACCTATACCTGGGTCACAAGTCCCGGGCACTGCTATGGTTCCTTCCTCCGAAACCCTTCTATATGACCATTTTTTATTTAATAAACGCTGTCAAAACAAGTCAACTAACTCAAATTTGTCAATCAGTATGATTGTTGCAAAAATACGACCGGCCGGCATTGGATATGATCCAAATCCATTTAGCGAAACCCTTCTATATGACCATTTTTTATTTAATAAACGCTGTCAAAACAAGTCAACTAACTCAAATTTGTCAATCACTTTCTATCAGTATTATAGTATTTCATATTATAAGTACTATGTTGCGACACAGGCTTCAATCGTTTTCTATAGTTGATCCAATTAAAAATGTAGCTTCTGAATTTCTTTATATAACACAAGCATGACATTCTTCGCAGAGGGACCGAAATAAGTTCAAAAGATGCATTTATATCGCGAAAGTTTAACACGAAACACAAACGGTAAGACGCTTACCGATTGCCATCTGACGTCATTATCGGAACCCCCACGTTCTCTACAACCTTACGACTAATACCACTAACTGACATTAATCGGGTCCCACTGTTTTTTGTGCCTTCCGCTACACGGAGGAGGTCGTATATCGAATATAAACTAGTGTTAGAATGGGTTACCTATCTATCATCCGGTCGCAGCAAGAGCTACTTAACTTAGCGAGCGAATCAATATGCTTATACTATTGTTTAAAATTTAAAAAACTCTTCTCCGTATTATTTAATTGAACGACTTCAGGTGGCACTCCCGTAATATCATACTATATAGAGGATAGATAGAATTGGCACTTCAAGACACTTTACTGAGACACACGATCTCACATATCTAATACGAGGGAGTGCCGCCTGAAGTCGTTCAATTAAATAATACGGAGAAGAGTTTTTTTGAGGAGGTCGTGGCCTAATCAGTGGTCGGCATTTGAGTCGATCGCTATGTTAAGTTGCTGTTGCTGCGACCGGGTGATAAATGGGTGGCCCATTCTGGCACTGGTTTATATTTGATATCCGACCTCCTCTGTGTTTCGGGATGCACGTAAAACAGTGGGACCCGATTAATGTCACTTTGTGATATTAGTGGTAAGGTTGTAGAGATCGTGGCTTAGATTGCAGAGGATGCGGCTGTTGGGGGAGTTTTGACGACCTCCCGCGGTCTATACAAATCTCAACAATTCACGATTAATATCATTCAGTGACATTAATCGAGACTCACTTTTTTACGTACCCACTGCCTCAATTTGTTTTTTTTTTTAATATTCGTTCGTATAGGAAATAAACAACTACATTAATAAGGTAGTGTTTAATCTAAAGTTTGATACGCTCTTGGCCACTTTTTTTTTAACTGTTCAATTGTAGAAACATCCCAATTTATTATCCACGCTCGCACATAAGACATTTGTTCAATCAAAGAAAAAGAGGCAAATAAATGTTAAAATAAATTATGACTATTTTCATGCCCACAGGTGCAACGCTCCGCGCGGCCGGAAAATCATGGCGGGCCGAGCATAAGGCTGCTCGAACACTGCTGTGGACTTTAGGACAATAAGGCGATGAGGGTGAAATTTCATTTTTGACGAGATGTCCTGTGGTTAAATTCAGCTGCCAGTATTTTATAATAAAATATAATTTCTCAAAACACTGCCCTTGCATGTGCGGGTCCAAAGTAAGGTTGGGATATAAAATCATCAGGCTTCTCCCAGGGGATGGATCTTTCTTCTCCCTTAATGTGAAATCATGGGTATCACAAAAATGTGATATTGTGTGACAACTTGTCCGAAGCTTTGTGATCTCACATGTCAAAATTATAAACATAACAAATTATCCACCTTATGCCTTTATAATATGACATAATATACCATTGGATTGCGTACAGTCTAAAAATTTACGCCACTCCAAAGTATTCACCTACATGCAAAATAGCGTGTAGACGCAAGCTCGTCGATATTCATGGTGGCTTCTCCGATAACCGTGGATGTCAGCCTTAAGTAATAACATAAAACTCATTTCATAAAGCAATTGTGAACGTACAACCTACAATATATATATAAAAAAATTAAATTAAATATATTACAAGCCTAATAAGATATCTAGGTAATATTCTATTGTCACTGGCGCTTAATACGTGTGCTTAAATACTTATTATGTAGTCGCCAGGAAGTAGAAGGAAATTTAATCGAAAATATTTAATTATAACAGACATATACCTACTGGCCAAGCTTATGCGCAGATTATTATTAAAATTTGACAGACGTCTGATAAAAAAATCTCTGTATTAAATAGTTTATATATTTATAGTTTAAACCTATTTTCATCTGTCACATAACAAACTCATTTTCGAAATGCGAGTTCATTAGTGAACTTAATACTAATTACACTTCAGATGAATTTAAAAACATCTCACGTCCGTACTAAGTGAATCAGACATTTAACATTTAAATAGAAAACCCCGTAGTTGGGATCTGGGTGTTCCCACAAAGAGATTGTAAATTCTTTCTATACGCTTTATTTAAATTTTAATTCTTACGTGAGTACCTCTAGAGATTGTGAGACATTAAACGTATAGCAAAATTTATAGACAACTGCCGCTACACTTATTACAGGAATAGCACAAATAAATATAATCATTATTATCGGAATAAATAATTCTACTTATATATGTACGTTCCAATTGAAAATGGTTCTTTTGTTTAGTAGTGTTTGATATCATTTTGTGTCCGGTTATTATGGTATTTACCTACTGCATTTACTCAAGTATGTATATATTATACTTTACTTATATACTGTAAAGGTTGGGATCGTTCGTGTGTGTTTATACGTATTCGTACTAGTAAAATTCGTACGAAAACGTAACTAACCGGCTTCAATCAAGCTGAGGGCCTAGGACGATCAATCTCGATAGTTTTACTTACTTTTACGTTCGTAACCGAATGTAAAATTAAACAAAAATGCTGCCTTTTACACAAATTAGTTGCTAAATGTTGCTAGCACAAGTGAAATCAAAAACTCGCACATATCGAATCCTCGATGTTGCGGCCATGTCAGTCGTGTAAAGTGGAGACACGAACCTTCATTTGACGTTTTGTTTCGAACGTATAAGTTAGTAAAACTACGGAAAATGTTCGTGCTAAGCCCTCTGGGCTTACTAAAAGCGGTTATGTCCTAACTTATAAAAGACTGTCGGACTTATGGCCTAAGAACCCAGACTTACGGTATTTTATAAAAGCTGAAAGTTTGTCAGGGTATGCTCTCAACATAGTAAAAGGTAACATAGGTAAGAACAAAGGCCTATTATGAAGATCGGATAATCGTGGCTTTTGCAGGTGTACGGCAATAAAATCGTGAATTTGTACAGGCAGATTTTTTATTATTTCCTTCAGAATATTGCTAAAAATCACGTGATTTATTGACAGACCATTAACAACGTGGCAAACCTACCCAGACACCAAATTAACATACAGCTCAAAATTGGTAGGATTGCTAAAAACAGCAACATGGCTCCTACGTAAAATATCGTAAGCCACATTGTAATTCTTACTTTTTTATGTTTTCTAAATGAACTTAATGAGTTCTATTAACTGTATTACGAAATGAAGTCTAAAAAGGTGTTTACTCTATTATATTGTTGATCATTAACATTTTACTCTATTGGTAGTGAATCCACCGTTATCGGTCAGACAGGTGCTTAAACTACAATGAAAATTCCTCTTTTATGATCAAGGTAAGTTATAAGTGTTCCATTCTGTTCTAGAAGACAAGTATGACACTTCCTGTATAATTTATTTCTACTACGCTTGACCTTTTAAGAGTGTAGTCTTTATTATTTTATCTTATTTGTAAAAAAAAAAGTTGCTGCATTTCAATAATTTATAGTCTTATTTTATTGAAGTTCCACACATTATAAGAAAGCATTTTGTTCTTTTTAACACAATAGTCGGATGATCTTTCAGCAGAAATTCATTGTTTTAATTGTAATTTAATATTGAAAAAAAAAGGTTTTTGTTTTATAAACTTAACTTGCAGTAAAGGTGAAATTAAAAATATAATTAATGAAATAAAACTGCACCTATAATAACAATTTTGAGGATACTATAGGTTAATTTAAATTGTCGTACTTATTCAAAGTGTATAATTAATATCATATGGTGAGGAAAACTTGTTTTGAAACCTTCATATTTCAGATTTGTAGGATATAAATAATCCGCTGTGAATAAAGTCATAAATACTACTAGACCATGAGCATAATTAAGCATCTCATAATATATCTGGATTTTAATATATACAAATTTTCCGCGCAATTTTCTTCATTTTGTCTTTTTTATGAACCTTCTCCTGACAATAACAAACACAACAAACAAAGACTTTGCAAAATTAATCCAGCCGTTTACTCGCGATACCGTGCCTAAAGAAAATAGGGATTCATTTTTTAGAGTTCCGTATTACTACAAGGAACCCTTATAAGTTCGCTCCGTCCGTCCATTCGTCTGTCTCTTCCCCCCTAGAATTTCCAAACTGTTAAGCATAGAGACTTGAAATTTTCCATGTTGATAGAACATGCTAAAAACTGATTAGGAAAATTATTTTGAATGAAGTGTGACAAAAAGTTTTGAAGTTATTTAACAAATACATTTATAGCGAAGCAGATACGGAACCCTTCTATATAAGCGTGTCTTGACACGCTCTTGGCATGTTACAAGGGGGCAGACGAGCAGGCAGCAGGCATCGAAGTGCCTGCCGGCGCCCATGGACATCTGCACGACCAGAAGGCCAGCAGATGCGGTGCCGGCCCTTAATGACGAGTTAAGGCCACCGGGAAGTCTCGCAAACCGAACGAAACGCGACAACAACACCATCACTAGACGTGACAACATTGCCGCCACTTCACGCCGAATGTCATATTCATAAGTTCATTACTAAAAAGGACATCTAAAGCCGCACTTGTAGGATTATACCAGATTTGGCTAGGCAGGGGAGGGAAGACTAGCAGTGAAGGTGAGTGTTAGTGATCACTATGAAGAGCACGCTCTTAAATCTACAGCACCTGGTTTCTGAAAGGGGTTAAATATTATTTTTACGAATTACTGATTAATTGTGAGTAGGGAATATAAATCCTACTGACGCCCATGGACATCTGCACGACCAGGAGGCAAGCAGATGCGCTACCGGCCTTCAATGACGAGTTTAGGACACCGGGAAGTGTCACAAACCAAACGAAACGCGTCAGCAATACCATTACTTGACGTGATAGCATTGCCGCCACTTCACGCCGATCTTATGTAAGAAAGAGGTGCTGATACCCCGATGCACCGGCCCAATTCGACTATATATTATCTTTATTTATACCGGATAATCAATGAACGTGGTGGCCATAATACAGACTGTTCCATTACACAAGACAAATATTTGGTACCAACACGAGTGTGGACGCGTGGTAAATAGAGAATTAATTTGTATTTGTGGATGACCAACGCAAATGAAAAGAAAACAAACCGGCCATTCTATTCGTAGGAGAAAACCTTTTTTATCTACATCAAATATAAATTATATTTAATTACTTGACTTTATTCAAAACAATGCATTTTATCGATATCATTTTTCTAAATACGCAAACTCTTAATTGGCAATACTCGGTATTTTCTTTTTCTACATACTTTACTACGCTGTAATGATTTTTTTTTACAGTATAGGTGTTGCTTATCTGTCTGCAGCTTAGTCGTCGACTTGTTCAATGGGCAATAACGTTAAATTCTTTATGGTACTACACTATAATAGTATAGTGTAGCCATCTTTCTTTTCCTTTCATAGAGATTGACGGATTTTATAGAAACGCATAGAGAAGCGTTCGGTATAAGAGGACTGGGGAGCGTAACACAGGAATGCGGCTATCATTGGGCTATTTAGCCTGTAACATCATATATACAGCCCTATTTATACTTAGGGTTGGCTGCACCCGACAAGAGGCCTAACACGAACATTTTCATCCTAAATACAGTCAACTCTTCGAATTCGAACGGTTCGAAATGTGCGTGCTAGGAATTCTGGTCGTCGGCGACCATTGGTAAAATCTTGGTTCATACATTCGTAAAATCGTGTTGGCCTAACACGAACATTTTCATCCTAAATACAGTCAACTCTTCGAATTCGAACGGTTCGAAATGTGCGTGCTAGGAAGGTTAACCTGTGTGACTACCGACGCCCATTGACAACTGTCGTACCAGAAGGTTCGCAGATGCGATGCCGGTTTTGAAGTCGAAGATAGATAATATCTCTGATGTTTTATGTACATACTAGGGGAAGACGATAAGCGGTTAACCTGTGTGACTACCGACGCCCATTGACAACTGTCGTACCAGAAGGTTCGCAGATGCGATGCCGGTTTTGAAGACTTCCCGGTGGCCTAATTTCGTCATTGAAGGCGGGAATCGCACGCATCTACTAGCCTTCTGGTGGTGCAGATGTCCATGGGCGTCGGTAGTCACTTATGTGAACCACCTGCTCGATTGACCTTTGTAACAAAAAAATAGTTGATGAATAGGGCATTTCACTGTTACAGTAGTATCAGGTCGTTCCGTGAGATATTTACCTTCTAAAAATTAAATTGCGAGCTATGTGGGCTATGAAGCATTAAATTGCGAGCTATCAGCATTAAATTGCGAGCTATGTGGGTTATGAAGCATTAAATTGCGAGCCAAAAGCATTAAATTGCGAGCTATGTGGGCTATGAAGCATGAAATTGCGAGCTATGTGGGCTATGAAGCATTAAATTGCGAGCTATCAGCATTAAATTGCGAGCTATGTGGGTTATGATGTAGATGTCCATGGGCGCCGGTAGGCACTTCGGTGCCTGCTGCCTGCTCGTCTGCCCCCTTGTAACATAAAAAGACATGGGAACGGTCCTACAATCTGCCATATCTCCGCCAGGGCCGTCCTTTGCTTTCCTGATATCCCGATAACCTTCCTTATAATCACTATTTATTTCAAGGGTTTTAATCACATAATATATAATATATATTATTCTCGTGTCGCAGTGTTTGTTGCAGGGCACAGCTATGTTTTTGAAAAAAATATGGAGATATTAATACATACAGAAAAAGGAGTTTTGTTGCTAGTGTGCGTTACCGCAGGATTTAAAAAAAAAACTCATAATAGCAAGATCCAGCTGTGGCAAAGGCCAACCTCTGCCAATATGCATAGTCAAAGTTTTTGCAGACAAATACATATTTTATTCGTAATGTAAAAAAAAGTTACTAAAAAAAAAGTATATAATCAATACTTTTTACGTTCGCCTTCTATGCCCCCCACCCCACTAAGCTTGTGTCAGGGGTGAGAGCTATAATAATCCAGTGGCTTTTAGGGCGTGAACTGGGTACTTTGCGCAATTCGATCCATCCCTACTACCGTTCAGGAATTGAGGCTCAGACTTGGGAACTTAGGTACCTCTACCATAAAGATAAAATCAATACTGATCGCGAAGTGATGGGTTCCTATTAATGACAAACTTTTCCAGACCTCTTTGAAAGTCCCCTACATCCAAAGAGTTCTTTTATTCTATGCCTCTCATTTTTACGTAAAACATACTTCTTTTGTAAAAATCCCCAAAAACCATTTTTTAAATTAACGTTTGTCTTTCTGTCCGGAGGATAATCCAGGGAACGGATTATGCGATTATAATGAAATATTTAGTAAAAGATATAATAGTACTAAAGCTAAGTATGGGACGGACAATAAATAAATTACTTTTATTTTTCTATGATAAACTTTAAGCGCTTTACGAATAGCTTTTGCAGTCTCCTGTTTCAGTTTCAAAGCCGAATGTCCGTTAAGCTCCTACAAGAAATCAGTGTACTGATGTACGTTGATAGCAAAGTTTGTTATATAATCTTCATTCAATCCATTTAACATAAAATATTAAACGCCAACGGGGGCAATTGGCGCAGTGGGCAATTACCCTGCCTTCCCCTCCTGAAGTGTTGGGTTCGGTTCCCGTCTTGAGTCTGGTTGTATTATCGTATGTATCTACAAAATCTATTAAAAAACATTATGTATAACAGGCGTCTGTTACCTAAGGCACAAGTCTACCTAGAAATAGATGTCCGTGTGTCATATAGTCTTATATATGTAAATTAATTTATTTTCTCTTTTAATTTGCGAATATATCCAAAGTAATTTGTTTTTTCTGCGAAGGCACAGACAACATACATACATAACAGCTCGGCATTTGAGATAATTTCCTAATTAAGCAATTTTTGTCGTTTGTATTTCTTTGGGCGAGCAATTCTATGAAAATATAAGAAAACATACAAAAGCGGACATCCTACAAAGCCTTATAGAATTATTGGACTTCCCACAAAGTTTGCTACCTTATAAAAAGATTGGACTTCTCAAAAAGTTTGCTACCGTATAAAATTGTTGGACTCCTCACAAATTTTGCAACCTTATAGAATTGTTGAACGTCTCACAAAGTTTATTTACCTTATAGAATTAATGGATATCTCACGAAGTTTGCTACCTTATAGAAATATCGGACGTCCTACGAAGTTTGCTACCTTATAGAATTATTGAACGTCCCACAAAATTTGCTATCATTAAATACTGGACAGCTCATTCGGTATCCTACGTTATAGAATTACTGGACGTCTCACGATAGTTGCACACTTTTAGAATTACTGAACGTTTCGCGAAGGTTACTGCCCTTTATAATCTTCACATTTCGCAGAAAAATTAACCGACTAAAGACAAAGCTACAGACAGCACCTCTAGCATTTGATATAATTTCGTGAATAAGCTATTTCTGTCGCTTGTAATTTCTCTGGGCTTGAGCGAGCAATTCTATAAAATTCTAATGAAGCACACAACAGAGGACGTCTCGCTAAGGTTGCTTTTAGAATCGTTCCGTTCAAAGCCCCCAGACAAATACAATTTCAGAGGAATAGCTTTTCAAATTGAAATATAGCAATCGAATAAATAAAAATTGGTACTTTCTTGTGAAACAACATTGCATGTTCGTTTATCTTTATTTTGCATAAACAATAAAGGAGGATTTATTCATATTTTTAAACAGCCATTTACCTTTATACGAAACTTTTGTTTTTTTTTATATATATATTAAATACACTTCATAAAATTAGAATGACACTAATTAGTAATGTTTATGGTCTTTAGTTTGATGAAAATTTCCGTTATATTTTTTTTAATTTCTTGAAGCAATTTTGTCAAGTCAGGTAAATTCATCGAGGCAACGCTGCTAGCATTTTGGGTACTCTACCGCATGGGACAAAATTTAACTTTATTTTTAAAATATAATTAGTTTTTATTTTAGTTTACATTATTTTTAAAAAGTTTTACAGTTAGTTTTATACAGTGTTTAGTTTTTTTTTTTAATTTTTATTTAAGTTCATGAAAATATGATGTTAAATGGACTAAATTACAATTACATTTTTCATCCAGTTATAAATAGCGGTAAGTTGAAAATATAAAATATATCCCATGGAAGAGGTTGGATGTTAAATAACCTTTCACCTAACCTCAACGAAATCAGTTCAAGGACAACCCGGTAAACCAGTACAGCCAGGTCAACCAGGATACCCAGGAGGCCCAGGACATCCAGGACAGCAAGGACAGCCAGGACAACCAGGACAGCCAGGTCAACCAGGATATCCAGAACAACTTGGCCAACCTGGACAACCCGGTAAACCAGTACAGCCAGGTCAACCAGGATACCCAGGAGGCCCAGGACATCCAGGACAGCAAGGACAAAGGTAACAAACAAAAAAAAAAATCTGTTTATAACAGGCGGCTGTTACCTATAACACAGGCATTAAGTTGTCCACCTCAGGAACAGACGTCCGTGTGTCGTATAAACCTATTAAAAAAAAATCGTCGAAATTTCAAAGGTAACAAACAAAAAAAAAAATCTGTTTATAACAGGCGGCTGTTACCTATAACACAGGCATTAAGTTGTCCACCTAGTGGTGACTTTTGTTTTTAATAGTGCATTCTTCAATACAGCTTTGTTTCCTTTGAGGTCGACGTCTCCCTTATTTTACTGCATCGAATACGTAACAGGTGCCTTCTAATTTAGGTATCCAATAAATGTTTCAACAGTGGTGACTTTTGTTTTTAATAGTGCATTCTTCAATACAGCTTTGTTTCCTTTGAGGTCGACGTCTCCCTTATTTTCTTGCTATGCATTACGTTAACTCTTGCAATAGCCCTTAGCAAATTTTTTTTAGGTAGGATCTGTCATCCAAAATGGTTTAGCACTCTAAAATTGAATGTCGTTTGCACGTCAATTTGTTAAAAGGCTCATTTTTGCTTGCTATGCATTACGTTAACTCTTGCAATAGCCCTTAGCAAATTTTTTTTAGGTAGGATCTGTCATCCAAAATGGTTGACATGCCAATGCTCCGGTAGTGCGACGCTGGGGCAACGCTAAGTTAGACACAAATGCGCCAGTAGTGCGACGCTATGGCGACGCTTAGTGAAACGCTAATGCGCAGGTAGTTCGACGCTAGGGCGACGCTAGGTGACATGCCAATGCTCCGGTAGTGCGACGCTGGGGCAACGCTAAGTTAGACACAAATGCGCCAGTAGTGCGACGCTAATTGCTTGTGATTATTCTCTTCGCTTTTTTGCTTCGATGATTCTTCTTCGGTCGTCTTATATATATTTTTTGTATACGGTATACGCCTGTAAAAATGATTAAGAAGCATTATGACATAAAAAAAAATTACCTCTCATTGCTTGTGATTATTCTCTTCGCTTTTTTGCTTCGATGATTCTTCTTCGGTCGTCTTATATATATTTTTTGTATACCATTATTACTTCTCTTATCATCATCATCAATCACAGCTGTTGTACATCGACTGCTTGATAAAGGTGCCCACTTATATGCATGTTCTCTATTATTTACTCAAGGAATTTTCGTTTGGGAAGTGATTGGAAGACTTACATTATTACTTCTCTTATCATCATCATCAATCACAGCTGTTGTACATCGACTGCTTGATAAAGGTGCCCACTTATATGAGTAGAATAATACTATGAGTCGAATAATAATATGAGTAAAATAATACTATGAGCAGAATAATATATGAATAGAATAATACTATGAATAGAACAATACTATGAGTAGAACAATACTATGAGTAGAACAATACTAAGAGTAGAATAATACTATGAGTCGAATAATAATATGAGTAAAATAATACTATGAGCAGAATAATATATGAATAGAATATAAAATATAGTAGGTAAGTTGCAGATTGACATTTCTTTTTAATGATATGACAACTATATTTGGTTGTGTAACTTGTCACAAATAAAATTCGGATACTTGTCAGTTTATATGTATTGTAAAAAATTTAATAATGAAAGTTAATAAATATAACTTTACAAATAAATTGGTATAAAATATCATATACTAAATACCATAAGGATTTATTACAAAAAGCATGGCGAACTCCCGTATAATCCCGACTTATTGAAAAATAAACGTAGATCGAAAACAGTCTGTAAAACTGAACCATGTCGTACTGCGATTGCTACTCGTCACTATAACTTCATAAGCACGAGACTGTACAACAAAGTCAATAATATATTAAGTATTTATCCTCTTACAACTCGTGCTTGCAAACTAAAATGCTTTGAGTGGCTACTATCAAAAAGTCTTCCTAATATTCTTTTTTGGAAAAAAAAAAAAAGACTGTTCATTGGTCGGCACTTCGGTGCCTACTGCCTGCTCGTTTGCCCCCTTGTAACATAAAAAAAAAAATTGACCGGCCCGTTGGCCCTTTGATCCTTCCTTCCATTCCTCGACTGTTGTTTCGAGTTCCACCTCAAGCTTGTGTATATTGCATGTATACTATATAAGCATGTATTTGTATAAATTATTATTATTTATAACACAAGGGGCAAACTAGCAGGCTGTTCACTTACGTTCACCTAAGTGACTCTGTATAATAATTGTTATGTATAATTTCATAATAATTGTTAATTTTCAGGAACACATCTGTACATGTCGCCGGAGCAGCTTCTGGGCCGTCCCTACAGCTATAAGGTTGACATCTACTCCCTGGGGTTGGTGTTATTTGAGCTGCTGTATCCGTTCGGCACAGAATCCGAGCGAGTGTCCTGTTTGACCAAGCTCAGACATGGAGACTACCCCGACAAGTTCCAGCAGAACTATCCCAACGAGGTAAGTAGTGTGTTATTGATAAAATGACAACGAACTAGCCTCTGTAGCCTCAATAGCTCAACGGTATAAGGTATGGACTGAAATCAGCAAGGTACCCGATTTAAACCCCAGCGCATTTGGGGAATTGTCGCACCCACTCCTAATACAAGCTTTTATTTTAGCTTAGTAAGAAGGGAAAAGGGAATATTAGACATACCTAAAAAGTATTGCTTATATTCTTTAAAAAAAAAATTATAAATCGATGAAAGCTGGCTGCCTGTATCGTTACCTCATTTAAGACCTAAAACGTCATGGGTCAGTTTAAAGAAAAAAAGAATATTAGTACTTTTTAGGTATGTCTAATATTCCCTTATTTCCCATTTATGATTAAGCATGCGATATATTAATTTATTTTTATATTTTTTACCAATTTTCAGACGGAGGTGCTAAAATTGATGCTGTCGGAGGATCCGAAGCAGCGTCCCACGGCGAGCGGGGTGAGAGCTCGCGCGCCACTTTACCAGTGCACCGACGAACAGTGGCACTTCACACTGCCTACACTCGTCTCCTGTTGAGCGCATAGGGGTCAGTGGCGACGAAGGCCCATATGTAACTAGAATTTACCTTCTTGACGTAATAACGTCTTAGAAAAATCATGACTCATTGTCACGTTCCACCTGAGCCGCGCATGCAATCAAGGCACGATCGGCCTTAGCGTTTGGCGTGAATAAATTATCGTTCGTAAACTGACTTTACAGACAGCCAATGTTTTTCATGTAATTAAGGGGACATATGAGCATATGGACCGCCTTTTTGATGTATATAAATCAAGGGACAAACGAGCAGGCGGCTCATCTGCCAAGTGCCTATCGACGCCCTTGGACATCTGCGCTACCAAAGGCTTTCAAATGCGTTGCCGGCCTTTAGAGAGGGGTTTGGGCCACCAGGAACTCACAAACCGAACGAAACGCGACAACATAACCATCACATAACGTGACAGCATTGTCGTCCATTCACGCCGAACAATTCGGCTGCAGACTAAAAAAAAAAGGCAAGCGTGGCGCTACCTCTAATTAAATGCCGCCTGATGCAACGTGGCCACCATAGCCCACAGACGCTTGTAAACAACCTTTGTAAACGCCGAAACTATACTCTCTCTCCGAAGAGCAAATAAACATGTACATACAAACGTACACATCCATATGACTAAGTAAGGAAATGAAGATAATTCTAACTTTTTATCATTTGAAATGTATAAACATGATTTTTTTTTTCAAAAAAAAAAGCTCAAGTACTTTTCATTCTACTGTTTTATATATAATATATAAAGAAACTTTTTTGAAAAAAAAGAGAGAGGTTATGTTAGAAATGATCTGCAATAATAAACATACAAATGTCCTCACATAGTTAATGTTAAAAATAAGTATTTTCTTTGATATAGTAATGCATCACAGTTAATGAAAAATATTTTTTACACAATCCTTATTTTGAATTATTTCTATTGTCTAAATATAAATTTCTTTACTAAGACAATCCATCAAAAATCCGATTGATGATTGATATTATATCTATAAGCTTTGAATTTTCTATTTTTATTTTAGTCTGAGTAATATTTTAGAATATTACAATCACACTTAATTAGAATAGCAGCATAAATATTTTTCTTCCAACTACACAGTAATGTTATCATTAATCACTACATAACCGATCACAAAGAAAGCTTTTTCCGCTTAGAACCAAAGCAGTGCAGTAATATTGTATGAAATTTTATTCTCTTTTTTTTATTTTCATATAAATTTACCACAAAGGTTTTATGTCTCGCAGGAAGTTTATTATAAAATTTATTCGTTGTGGATCATAATGACACTGACTGAAAATAAAAATCCACTTAATGAAAACCTAAAGAAGAGTTTAAAAAATGGAAATAGACAATGATGTAGTTGAAAGAAAAGTTGATTGCTGAAGTAAGTAATTAATGTACTCGTGTTAAATTAGCACCAACATAACACTCGTGCATTAATGACTCACTTTGCGTTTTAAGCAATAATCTACTATGGGTATGTTCCGACATACATTGCGAGCACTGCTCAGTGCTCGTGCTAGTGATAAATTCGTTCCGGTGTACATTGCCAGTATACTGCCGCCCTTGCACATTGAAAGCTGTTTAGTGAAAAAAAAAATATTGGCGCGTAAAAAACTATTGTTATTAGTTGTTCGACAACTTTAAATATGATTTAATCCATTCATGTATTTGCCCACGTATTCCGTAATGTTCCAACTTGTCTAGTAATTTTTTATGACTGACTAGGTCAAATGCCTTTGACATGTCAAGAAAGAGAACAGTTACCGATTTTACTTTATCAACAGACTCTGAAATCATTTTTGTCAGCTCAAACATAGCAGTTGTTGTGGATTTATTTTTCCTATACCCATAGGCCACCAACAGCCTGGCGCGCCTGGCCGCCTTCCTGCGCCACGCGCGCGCCGCGCCCTCGCCGCACCTGCTGCGCTTCTTCGCGTGAGTGCTCATTTGCTTTTGGTTAACACGTTGAACGCCATACAAACTCAGGCCACCAACAGCCTGGCGCGCCTGGCCGCCTTCCTGCGCCACGCGCGCGCCGCGCCCTCGCCGCACCTGCTGCGCTCTGAAAAGAAACCAAAGGAAAAAGAACCAAGCCCGGTAAAAGAAATACCTAAAGAAGATAAGGCAAAGCCCTCTGACAAAGTCGTACCAGAAAAAGAACCAAGTCCAGTTAAAGAAATCAAATTGGAACACCTAGACAAAAAGCCGGCTGATAAAGAACCTAGTCCGGTGAAAGAGGTACATAGCCCTTCATTAGAAAAGGAGCCTAGTCAATCTTGGTAGAAGAGAGTGGTGTCCGAGATTAGATTTATAAGGTTTGTGATGAAATAAGGCTATTGGATGCCGCGGTAAACGAGATGGTACCTTGAGATATAGTTGGCTAAGTAACTCTGAATTGTCCATTGACCCGTTTATAAGTTTATGCAAAAAGACCAAATCATTAATTTTACGTCTCTCCGACAGTGAGTTTATCTTAAAGTTTTACGCGGACGAATTTATGCTCGCAGAGGCGAGGGCAGTCCGATTTATTTGATCAGGACAGATGAAGATGTAGTCCGTGTTTTTAACGACCATTCCGTTGGTACATCAACAGCCTAAGTACAATCTGTCGCTCTCACTACCTACAGCACCGTTATCACCATTTATAAATAAGAATAAATTTTTATACTTCATGGGTAATCGTTTTTATAGAAACCATATCGGATTCGGTGTCCGTCTGAGCCGAGTAGCTCAGCCGATGGAATCGGCCAGCTCTCGACTGCGGACGGCTGACCTCCGAACCCGATGCGTTGCCCGCATCCTGGTGGCCCTGAGAAGGGCCTTTTGGTTGGCCCTGAGAAGGGCCTTTTGGTTGGCCCTGAGAAGGGCCGTTTGGGTGGCCCTGAGAAGGGCCGTTTGGGTGGCCGCGAGGCAGGAAATTCCTATAAGTTATTTTCGTCAAAATCATCAACAGCAATTATATATATTCCTTCCTTGCGTCGTATTCCTCAATGCTGAGGGTCGTGACCTCACATGACCTTTTATATGCGCATTATTTTCCAAACATATAGTCAACAATAAATTATAAATTATCCATTAAGTATTCGTTAACGTGGTAATATGCTTTATTTAACAAAAACTACTCTTTTAAGCAAAAACTTAATATTCACTTCACCATTTATGAAAGTTGTAAGCGCTTTCGGAATGCAAAATACTAGTAGTTATCAAGCAACCAGAGTAAAAGAACATTTAGTTCCCTTTGTGAGAAATTATAAAAAATTAGTAGTTAGCAGTTTTTCGCTGAAGTTTGTAGTTCTAAGTTTCTTGCATACATAATTTTCAGGTCGCCAGTCGATTAACGAGTTCATCTCATAATGTTATCGGCCACGTCTTAATAAACGAGGAAATTGTTAAAAAATACCTATCTGCGCTTGATATTAATAAAAGTAGTGGTCCCGACGGTTTACATCCTATTTTTTTAAAAATGTGTTGTCAAAATTTAGCTTTTCCCTTAGCGATTCTATTTCAAAACTCTCTTTTTTCTGGTATACTTCCCTTGGCACACCAGCAGGTACATGACAATATTGGGAAAGTGTATCTTTGGATTTAACACACTGCTGTCGATCCGACAGGTAGGAACGAAACCACTCAATGACAGCAGTGGATACATTAAGAGATTTTAATACACATAGAAGAATATCAAAATCTACCATGTTGAAGGCATTAGTGAAATCCAGAAGCACAAGAGTAGTAACAAGTTTATTATCCATGAACCCACAGTTTTTCGTGCCTTCCGAAACATGGAGAATGTCAGATATTTTGATTATTTTTTAAAACTAGAGTTAGAATGGTTTACCCATCTATCACCCGGTCGCGGTAGGAACTGGTTAACCCAAAGAACGACTCAAATGCCGGCCACTGATTAAGCCACGACTTACTCGAAGTATCTGCTTGTAACGTCGAAAAAAAATTCTTTTACGAGTTCTTTGTATCAATTAAAAATCAACTATCTGACATTGTAGAATAAATTGATATATATGTTTTTATTCAAATTAGTTCTTATTTTTATATAATATAATTACGGGACCACTGAATTGATGTAAACACCTATAATATATACATATAGTAGAACTTGACAATATATTATTAGTATATTTTATAATGTATTGTTGGTGTGTTTAATAAGTAAAATAAAAATAAAAAATAAAATACGGAAGACCGAAACAAATCATAATAGTAATAGCATAAGTAGGTAGGTAAGTACTAGAAATCATTGCAATGTCCCAAATAGCTATTTCAAGCCTCAATTGCTCAAGTGCCGCCTTTGAAATGAGTTTTCGAGTTAAAAAGCGTTAACGAGAGAGCCTTAACGGAGAGCTTTCAAGTCGTCTCTGCCAACTACTCCGGCTGCAATTATTGCGATGCCTTTAAGTGCACTAAGATACCAATTTTTATATACCTTCAGAATGGAAGTGACCCAATACAAAACTGGTTTGATATAAGTATCACTCGAAATTTATGGTTTCTAGGAATGCTTTGGGGAATCGTCTTTCTTACAAAATTTAAAAGAAATCTATGAAAACAATAGCTCTCGCGTTACCGATGGTATCCTCTGAGAACTCACTACGCGAATAGTCTTAGTATTGTTTGTTTTATAGGATGGAAATACTTCTCCAATCCGGTAACTCGTGTGGAGTTACGAGAATAACCCTTATGCCCTACCTGTACTAATCAATTATTGATGTTAATCTCAAAATAAATCGTCGGTTAATTTCCGTGTTCCTCGTTCCTTAGGTTGAAAGTTGAAAAATTGCAGATAAATCCAAGAGACAAGTTGTTTATTGCTCTAACTCCGCGAAGACATTTGATTGAATTAACCCGATCATAATACGGGGAACTATTCAGCTATCACGCGTACAAATCAAAGGAATAGGAGTAAACAAACAAAAAAAAAGATGCCCGATAAATTAGTGACGTATGTTCCCTTGCAAATTGCTTCTTGGTTAAAAGCAAAGTTCACAATATTTTTTTGTTTGTGTGTTACATGAACGATTAATTATTAAGAAAAATTTTAGTTAATTATTCGTAAAAACGTCATTAGGTAAAGGTACCAAATAGTTCCTACGCTTGTAAGCCGCTACATACATTTTTAAAACTTATTGTAATACAGCGTCAAAAACTTGTTCCTGGCTGACTGGGATAGGAAGGAGGTCTCAATCACTCTTGAATTGTTAAGGAGCGATTTGATCCTTGTAAAAGCATCACATACCTTTGCAGGAACCAATAAAGCATCTTAGGAAACAGCTAAGACACGTAATAACAGATTTTAAGTGTCTTTATGGAATGAAGGCGATTCAATTTTGGGCTGCTATATTTTAGAGATGATGGAGTACTTGTTACGCGAATATAATTGACTGAACAAAATGATAATGAATCTCTTCAGTGTAGCCTATCCACGGTAGACGAACTACGTTCCTACAAATTGCGGGCAATCATAATTCTATTTGTGTGGATTTGTCGGGACCCTGCAGTTGTTGGTATATAAAAGATAGTCACCAGTACAAGAGATCCAATATGGTGCATCGGCTTTGTAGAACTCGGCGATAATTTGGCTGGCTGGCCCATTGACGCAGTGAGCAGTGACACTGCCTGTCGCTCCGGGGTTTGTGGGTTCGATTCCCGCCTCAAGTCTGGGTGTATTATCTATATGTATATATTTCTAAAAAAAATGTGTATAGCTAGCTGGCTTCTGTTACTTATAACACAGGCATTTTGTTGTCTACCTTAGCAACAGACGACCGTGTGTCATTTAGTTCTATGTAGATGTATTGTATGGAATAAGCTTTAAGTCACGAATCGTTCAGTAACATCACATACGTACGTTGCTAATGCTCAGATCAATATTTACAGGTTGAGTCTATAAAATACCCGAATATTTCGTATTATAATTTGAAATATACTATACATATATACCTACTCTATACAATATGCGCTATGTTACTAACAGTTAAATAAGTGTTTACAGCCATCTGGGTGAAGTTATCCAATTCGTAAGTTAAACTTAAAGGGCAAGTTTACAAAATATTTTATGTATATGTGATGAATACACAAAATCGTTCATTTTTATAATAGTTTGTTGTATCTTATAGATATGCGTTAAGTTATTAAGCGTTAAATAAATATTTACTAGCGTCACAGACGCACGTTACCCGCCACCACATACTACATACATATGTAGAAAGATATGCAAACGTCTCATATTGTAGTTTGAAGTATTGCATGGGTTGCGTTAAGTCATTAAGCGTTAAGTAAATGTTTACTAGCGTCACAGGCGCACTTTACCCGCCACCACATACTACATACATATGTAGAAAGATATGCAAACGTCTCATATTATAGTTTGAAGTATTGTATGGGTTGTGTTAAGTCATTAAGCGTTAAATAAATATTTACTAGCGTCACAGACGCACGTTACCCGCCACCACATACTACATACATATGTAGAAGATCGTCGACGACGAGGCCGAGTGGCTTCGGTCGGCCATGGCACAAGTGTGCGACGCGGCAATGCCGCGGGTCCGCCTCTTGCCCCCTCGCCGAGCGTTGTACTGGTGGTCTGCGGAGCTCACGCTCCTGCGTACAGAGTGCGTGGCGCGCAGACGCCGGTATCACCGCCACCGTCGACGGCGGACGAGGGACGAGGAGGAGGAGGCGCGTCGTTTAAGCTCGTTAGCGTCTTGGCGATAAATCGGGTATAACAAACAAAATTTCGTAAAAGCATCTACCAGTATCAGAACAAATTTGTAACCATTGGACTCTGGCAAGGGACCAAGAACATCGATATGTACTACGCTAAATGGACTATCGGGTTTTTCCCATGAAGTAATAGGTTGATTTGGAGCCCTTGGAACCCGTTTTTTTGAAATACAATATTTCTTAGAATAAATTTGACTAAGTTTTATCAATTGAAGATTAAGTCAGTTGTAAATAAAATTGTTGACGTGAATGTAACACTTGTGAGAATTCCTACATAATTAAGGGTTAAATAATTCCTAATATACTAATATTTCTTAGAATAAATTTGACTAAGTTTTATCAATTGAAGATTAAGTCAGTTGTAAATAAAATTGTTGACGTGAACAAATATAAATTCCCAAAAGCAAAAACCGACAATGTAACTTTTTACTGAAATTATTTTTATAAATACAATACGTAATTACAAGCAGAAAACAAAAAAAGGCGCTATTTTCAAATTTATTAAGCAAGAGAAGGAAAATTTTAAAAAGAAAACACTTCGGTACAACGGCGCACTTATTCACGCGGCGTTTCCTGCCTTGCGCCGAGCCATTGTAAGTTTTTAGATATAGTGTTGTTATTTATTTATTTTATGTCTGAATAAAGTTTCTTTCTTTCTTTCTTTCTTTCTAAATATGTCAACAGTGCTTCTATGATATAGAGGAACTATTTAAATAAATAAATGTAAAACGTTGACATTCTATTCCAAATAATTTATATAAATTTTCACTTTGTATAACTTGACATTATTATATGTAATATTGATAACCGCAATATTTGCATGAATCAATATTTCAATGTCTATTACGTTGCTAAAAATATTTCATAATACGTATTCTGGGTTACTTTATATAATTTGGCCTTTACAAACTTTTGAATTAATACGCAGACTTTGACTTGTCCTGAATTATCAATTTAAAGTTAAAAGTTCTAATAGAACGCCTACGCTTGCAAACTCACCTTATAACGTAATTAAACATGATAGTCTAATAATATTGGATATAATATTTTTAAAGTGGTAAAAAAATGTCCTTATCAAAGCGTTAGTTGTTTTTTCTTTAGATGTGAGGTTTTTTTTGTCTATATACCAGTTTTCGTAAAACACAACTTGTTCATATTTTTCTTATCAGATTGTATTTAAGTAGGGAGCCCGTGATTCTAAATTTTTAATAACTAAAGCTTTTTAGGTTTTTTTTTAAATATATAATTAAAAACTTAAGTACTCTTTTTTTTACTTTTTAATTTGAGCATTTAACAATGGATAATATGCATGTATGTTTGTAATGCCAGAGCCAGACATAGCTTCATTTGAATGATCATTTCAATGATGATGTAGTGTGGCTTGGGACTTTGTATAGCTGCGCAAAGTTTTGTAGTACTTTGTTAGTCTTCAAGGACACTCGAGCGGAATGAAAGATATACACATAAGCATAAATAAGTTTAAGACATTACACACACCGGCAGAATTAGCAGAACCCAAAAAAGAATGAATTAAAAAACACTACTGGTAAAGTGAGTTTTATTAATAAAAATTAAAAAATAACAATTAAATATAAATTTAATTGATGATGGTTTTTCGTTTTGAGTTTTGTAATATAAATTTTAATTAACAAGAGAGGATTATAGGAAATAATAATTGGGGTGGTGCAAGAAGTAAACAAACATACATACAAAGAATAAATTAAACATATATAAATACAATACATACATATATATATATACGGTATATATATAAATAAATATATATATAAAGAGGTAGTATTAGAATAGAAAATAATTTACGAGACCACAAACTATTTACAGGTAGAAAGGAAATACTTTGATAGGCACAGAGTTATATTATGTACCTATTTATTTTATATTATATCATGTATCTTTGCTTTATATTTCGTTTTAGTTTTAAGTTTCTAGTTTTAATTTAGATATTAGTTTTCTTCATTTTATATTTAATGCAACGCATTAATTCTAATAAATAAAAGTTTTTCTTTGTCTCTATTTAAGAAATATATGCCTATTTACACTAAGTGGTCTTAGCTATCTACCAGTGAAAGTTCCGTTCAAATCGATCCAGCCGTTTCGGAGATTACTCGGAACAAACATACTGACAGACAGACAAAAATGCTTTAACTTGCGTTTTTGCGTTGTTGCTGTTGTAAACATTTAAATGTACTTAACTTTAATTTTAATTACTTTATTGTATTTGCGCAGCCTTGAATAAAGATTTTTCTATTCTATTCTATTCTTATATTTATATATACTTCAAACAATCCATCACTGACCGATTACGTTTCAGGTCTAAAGTGAATTAATGATACAAGCAGCTTCTTTTCAACGTTCTCTATTTGCTAATCTAAAAATTATTTCGATACTTCCATCCAATGCTGAGATACAGCTATTTTTGTCTTTTCAACTAAAATAAGTTTTTAGTTTGAAAAGACAAACAAATAATATAATAATGCGACATAAATAGTCATATCTTTTGATTGCGTATATTTAAAGAGTTGATATTTTCACAGCTTTAAGGGATTATAGACTTCAGTATTTGATATTAATTTCAACTTTGTACCTGTTTGTGTTTTCGAGAAAAAGGTACTGTCAGACAGACACAAAGATAGACAAACAGACACTGTTGTAAGGACAAATTTACAATTTTCGGATTTTTTCCTACTGATCCTGATCTGGATTGGGATAGCCCAGCATAGAATAGAGTGTTCAAAAATGCGCCGACTATTGCTCAGCTGTAAGTCATTGCTAAGTATTGAATAAAACTCTATGTCTTGCATAGATAAATATTACGAAGGTTCTTTTATTTATGTTAAATATAAATTATCTCGGATATTTATCTTTACTAATATATAAAGCTGAAGGGTTTGTTTAGCTATACAGAGTCCGGAAGATCTAAAGATCGCTCCGTGCATACTAACTCATTGCGATCTAATTACTAATGCATTATAAGGTTCTATAGTTAAAAATGAGGACAGAAACGTGAACAGCAACTAGTTTGATATAAAATCTCATTTAAAATACACGCAAATGTACTGAATATGTAGTAACGCGATTCAATCAGAGAGCTATACAGAGTCCGGAGATTCTATAGTGGATGATCACAGATGTTATATGTGATTTTCAAATTCGGTTGCGTCAATTTATTACACTTTTAGTAACTCTGTCTGTTACGTTTTCACGCCTAAATCATCGAACCAATTTTGATAACATTTCAGTATAAAGATAGATTGGACATTGGAAAAAACATTTTGAAACACAAATTAAATTTGAAAGGGCTAAAAGTTAAAAAATAATAATTTGTGATACACACGAAAAAAGTTATTGATAAAATGCATTTACCTGTATTTTCTAGATTAGCGTTTTAATATACAACAAGTGAATATATATAAAAGGGAAGAAAACAAGACAATTATTTACTTAATATAAAAAATATTTTTTAAGCTATTTAATGTTTCTAAAAGTATGTTTTCAACCTCTTTTATTTAAATCAATATTCACAGAACCTTCTATCGTAATTTATCCAAAAAAAAGTTCTATTTATTTATTTTTATTTTAGAAACTGTGAAACAACATAGGTAGTGCACAACAAATGGAAACGATGATCCCGCAGAACAACTGTGTTGCGGTTATCATCGCCTTCCTCCGTAAAACAAATTTGACAAAATACTTAACTTATATAAATTAGACTATTACTATTTCTATTACTCATTAAATTGTAAAACTTTCTATCTATTCACATTACTAAAAATGAGTCATGCTTAATTATACAATTGTATTCAAGTTTGGGGTCGAGCTGATTTTATGTCTAATTTATGTGAGAACAGTGTCAATAATCTCATATGATCGAAAACTGGAATATAAACGGATCTTATGCAAATAAAATGAGTCTCTTATTTAAAACTCATAATAGCTCCGGAAGAAAGATAAATCGTCACTCCACCTAGCTGGAGGGCGCCCTACACTACGCTTGCTGAGACGCTTTAACGGGAAAGGAGTGGATTAGTTTAGCTCTGGATAGAGGTGAGTGGACTAAGAGTGGAGAAGCCTTTGCCCAGCAGTGAAGTATTAAAGGCTAATTAAAAAAAAAAGGATGCAGGATAACTAACTGAAAAATAAAAGTAGCGAAATGATGTCATTACGATTTGTATGTGGGCGGAATGTTAGAGCAGGTAACAATTATTATGAATAATTTATAACTGTCTACTCATTCTTTTATACTTGTTATTTTTGAACAAAATAAGAACTAAGAACAGACAGAGCAATATTATTCTGTAAGGGTGAATTAATAGCTCTAAACGTCAGGCTATCGGGTGGCAGAGAAAAATGGCGAGCTGTCGTTGAGAAACTGACGGCTTCTTTTGACAGTGTGACTACGTGATGACCAGGACCGCTCTAACAAGAGTGTATCGAAGAAGAAGAAGAAGAACGTCTAATACAGTCAAACAACTGATAGAATCAGGCGTTATTTGCGGAAATCCATGACATGCATGAAATACTAAACTACTTTGCTTAAATCCGCAAATGAATACGAGGGAAAATCGATGCAATGCTGCAACCCGAAAGCTCACTTTGAAGTTAAATTCACTTCTAGTAGTAGTAGTACTTAGGTCGTAGCTTTATCAGTAATCAGCATTAGAGTCGATCGCTAGGTTAAGCAATTCTTACCGAAACCGGGTTAGAGATGGTGGTGGATGGTGGAACACTAGTTTTTCAAATAGCCGACTTTCAAGTTTTGGAAGGCACTTAAGATAGTGGGTCCCTATTAATGCCACTGAGTGATATTAGTCGTCAGATTCTAGAGATTTTGGGGGTTACGCGGATGACGACAGACGGCAGTCTGTTATCTTAACTCGCCCCACAATTTACGCCACACAGCCTTTGCAATTTAAGCGGACCTTGGTACTAGACCGGGATAACGTTAGGCAGACATTGTAGAGAACATTTGACTTGCCTTGCAAACATTGCCAGACATTAAATTAGCCCACCAATTCTTGTCTTCTTTTAATACTCGTGTAACCGTGACGTCACTTAAAATAAAGGGCTGCAGCCGAAAATCAGCGCTGCGTGTCAAAGATTTCTTATAACACGTGGGATACGCTGAGCTTTGCCTATTTGTATGCTGCGGTTATATTTTTAAATGTAATTTTAATGTTATTGATTGTACTTTTATACATATATGCAGTTACAAATAAAGCTTTTCTTTCTAAATCTCGAAAATTGTGGGAGGAACAAAGATGAAATTTGACAGCAGATAGTTTATAAGTCCACTAAGAAGGGTGGTTCCGAAAGGGCCGGTATAAGGTGGTATAAGAGTTTTCGCAAATTACACGAACGAAGTCGAAGGACAGACAGTTTTACATGACGTGTTGAAATACAGGTTGTTATTAAAAACTTTTTACATACGAAACCGAAAAAGGAACCTAATGTTTGGTTGGATACTAATTGTGACACATGAAAGCTGTCACTAGCTAATAAATAGTTAATAAAACAAAAATTACTTCACTTTTTTGAGGTTGGAAAGTCCACAATGAACCTTCGCCAATTATGAGAAACACACTAGTATTACATATACCTCAACATACTCAGCAACAGTAAACAGTACCTTCCTGTTATTGTTATATGAATATCAATTACAGAACTTTCATTAGCATACCTTTCTTTGAACTGTCTTTAATACGCTCTGCACCCACTTCTTCATGGGCTTGCCGTCCACTGATTCTAGAAAACTCTTTAATTTTTCCAACAGTTCTGGGTCCCGCTCAAAGTCGTAGAAGTGTTGGTCCACCCAATGCCGAAGAACGTTTATTACTCTGAAATAATTGCACATCATCAACAAACGATCCATTGACACAGTTTTTATAAATATTGCCATTACTTTTTTACTAATTTTATTACTGAATCCAAGTCATTAATGTTGATAAAAATCTCCATTACTGAATATAATCTGTGTGATCCTTCACAATTAGTCAAGCAAAGCGCGAGGGCACAACCTAACTACCATTCCTTGAAACGCTTTATAGGTTTATTGGGCCTTCATAACTTGGGATTAGATTATACCAGATAAAGAAAATTCCCGGGATATGATGCTAGCAGTAAACTATATAAAGTTTCAATTGCATTGCTCTTGTGAGTTACATTTCAATGATATATAAAAAACCACGATTTCGATATGTCGTTGTGGTAACATTTTAACTATATCCTTTATAAGATTTTGCACAAAGAAGGCGATATTGTAGTAACAGATTCATAGACTTACCTAAATTTAACTGGTTGTTGAAATTCTTTCCGGTACCTCTTCCAGTCTTCCCGCGCGGTATTTTTGCTAAGTTTTTCAGCATCGCTGCTTGCAGATATTTCTATACATTCTGCTGTTAAAGAGAAGGATTCAATTTTATATTATACTAGTGGACCGGGCAGATGCTGTCTTGCTCGAATTTTTGACCGTCGGTAATTGACAAATTCACCAAACCTCTTTATGTCTTTTCCATGAAACGTGACACAGGCTCTATGATTTATCTTATACAAACGCTATCTATTTGAAGTAGCGACCAAAGCTGTATGTTTTAAATAATCTTTTGACTTTTTCTTTTTTTTAAATCTTTCCGGAAATCAGGAGAATAAAGCAAAATTTAAAATGGTCCAGTCATTTCTGAATTTTAGCTTAAATAAAAAGTAAGTTTTGTCACACAATTAAATAATAAAAAAAAAGTTGTCTTTTATCCGTAGGATAACTGGATAACATAGTTACATATCTACATTGTCTGAAAACTTGACGTCCTGAGACTAAATGAAAATATTTTTTGGTTTCAGCACACCCAAAACCATAAAAAAAAAAATTAAAACCGCTCTCAACTTTTTACGTTATGCAGACCATCTATAGAAACTTTAGTTGCTATAAATATCTATAGAAACTTTTAGTTTCTCTAAATATCTATTGAAACTTTTAGTTTCTATAAATATCTATAGAAACTTTTAGTTTCTCTAAATATTTATTGAAACTTTTAGTTTCTATAAATATCTATAGAAACTTTTAGTTTCTATAAATATTTATGCCAGAACATAATATGTATGTACATATATGGAAATATGAAGAGGAAAGAATGTTCGAATATAGAATGGTTAAGAAAAATTGTCTATGCCTTATAATGGGTTATTTTTCAAAAATGGCTGAAACTTTTATACAGGATTCAGATTTAATAGTACTATTTATTCAATAGTATGTTGAATAAACAATAATTTATGAAAATAAGTGGTTATTATTGTTTTATTCACTATAAATAATTTCATTGACGCCCTTTCCTTCTTTCCTTCTTTCCTTCTTTCTTTCTTTCTTTCTTTCTTTCCTTCCTTCCTTCCTTCCTTCCTTCCTTCTTTCCTTCTTTCCTTCTTTCTTTCCTTCCTTCTTTCTTTCCTTCCTTCCTTCCTTCCTTCCTTCTTTCCTTCTTTCTTTCTTTCTTTCTTTCTTTCTTTCTTTCTTTCTTTCTTTCTTTCTTTCTTTCTTTCTTCTGCTAAAAAAATTATCGATTCTAACTTTGAGTGGTTGGGTAATATATGGCATTAACTATTCTTACATTATCAATCTATCTCTTTTTAGAAATGTTATTAGTATTTAAGTTTCCTGAGATACTGTTTTAGCAATTAATATTTATTAGATAATAAGATTTCAACACGTTGGCATACATGTATTTTAATGTATTTTTGCATGCGAATGTTGTGAATTATTTTCCATAGCCCTTAACAGATTTCTTATTTCTTCTTGAAACAGTTCTTTTACATCATCAAGAGTGAACGTTGCTGGACTCTGGGTAAGCGTAGAAGGCTGTGTGCGTCTAAGTGTTACGTTAGACGCAGGGCCCGTTTCCTGAGACATGCTGGTAGCCGTTCGGACAGGCGTATTAGAATTATCGCCTTTTGGCTGTTTAGAGCGTTTTACATGTTGAGAAACTTTCCTCTACCTCGTCGGACTAACCGTATTTTACTAAAAAAGGGATTTAATCTTTACAAATTTTAAATTTTATTCGTTTGTAAAGAAATTTGAGAATTAAAATTCTCAAATTATTTCACGGGTTTATCATTTCTAAAACATGAACGTTTTAAAAGATTAGGAATAGTTTAATATTTCTGTATCCCCTCCAATTAGCGTGTCAAGGAACGCTTTGTAAAAAAGCGTTCCGTATCCGAAACGTATCTGTTAAATAACTTCATAGGTTTTTCGCCGATTTCGTTCAAAATAATTTTCCTAATGAGATTTGAGCAAATTCTATCTACATGAAAAATTTCAGGTCTCTACGTCTAATAGTTTGGAAATGGTAGAGGGGACCACCTTCCAGGCGACAGATGGACAGACAATTTTTTTTTCCAAAAAAATATATTTTTATACATAGTTGCATTGTTCATTAAGTAAACAATTGTTTATAACATTGTCCTATTTTTTTTTATATATCCTAAAAACTACAAAAACCAACACGGTATTTCAAATGAAAAAAAAACTGTTTTTTATTGTACTTTTAATAATTACACGCTACAAAAGTATATGGTTGGTTTAGTAATTAAAAAAAAATTTTTTTTTTTTTTTTTTTTTTTTTTTTTTTTTTTTTTTTTTTTTTTTTTTTTTTTTTTTTTTTTTTTTTTTTTGAATGATTCATTTTTTTTATTATTATTATTATTATTTTTTTTTAATATTCATTTTTTTTATTATTCTTTAATTATTTTCTTTTATTCTTTTTTCCCTTTTGTTTATATATTTCTTTAGCGCGTAACAATTGACTTAACGGACGGACGGTCAGAGCGAAATTATAAGAGTTCCTTGTAGTACTACGGAACCCTAAAAATGTTAAATAGCACAGTTTATATTCGTACCCACCTGTAACCTTTGACCCATAATTTACCTGGATGAATAATTATTAAAACGATCATTTAACGCGTCTCCTTAAATGTCCTCACTGCACAGTAATTAATTATTGTCTCTAACCGTCTTTGCTCTGTAATTTGCTCCGCTTTAATTGCATCTTTTATTACGTCTGCGATTTCAGTGGGCATCAGCTGGATGCCAGCTTTGTCTTCGTAAGTCACTTGTTATAATAATAAGATGAATTCTGTACCTAATTTATACACAACGTCTTTTTGAATATTATTGTACGCATAGAAATAGTAATACTAGGTAAGGTGCTGGTAATGTTATGCCGGAGCCAGACATAGTCTAAGTGTTTGTACATTTTTAATCTTGAAGTCTATAAAGTTCTACAAAACTTTGTAAAGTTACACAAAATCCCCGGCCACACTACATGATCATTGAAATGATCACTCAAAAGAAACTATATCTGACTCCGGAATTAGGATCATATACTTTCTGTATTGAAACTTTGTGCCAATTTTATACCGGAGCCAGACATAGCTCAGTGTTTGTACATTTTTGACCTTGAAGTCTACAAAACTTTTTGACGTTACACAAAGTCCCCGGCCACACTACATGATCATTGAAATGATCATTCAAATGAAGCTATGTCTAGAAAGAGACAGCTTTTGCTCTGTGATAGTTTCTAAGATAGCTATGATGCTATCTTTGTCTCACAATGCGGTGATTGGTGAAAATACTATATCGTAATTTTATTTGTATCTCTAACACTGTGGATGCTCAGTCTAGTATTACTGTGTCTATGGTCTTACGTCATACTATTGGCAACACTGTCAAATACGGAAGTGGTTGACAAGTCCTGTGTGAGTTCTAATTGGTTGCCGCCATTTGCCAATAAAGGCGGTAGTTACACGGAAAAAGAGTACGATGCAATCAGTTACTGTTTGGCGTCAACGCTAGACAGACGTAAAATTTTAAATAAGTGATGTCTAGAAAGCTTTCTTTCATCGTATTTTCAATTATAACGAATTTTTTTAATGCTTTTATTGTATTTATAATACGAACTTTCAGTTTTATTCTCTTAAGAGCAAAGTAGTAACTTCAAAAATAAAAAACCTGTTGTAAGAAGACAGTCCTTTATTAATTAATTAGATAAACACACTTTTCAAGAGAAACGGCCTCCGTGTTCAGTTAACAAGAAGTAATATTTTATTTTGTTCTTTGGAATGAATTAAATTCCAGACTTTCTTTATGCTAAAGATCTAATAAATCTTTTCGTAGCGCAGCGACCCAGGCATAAATCACGCAGCTTTCATCCATAGTATAGAGTATAGACAATTAGTAATTTTATTAAGTGAAGATCAAGAAATTCTCGGAGAGTTATCTCAAAAATTTGTACAAATTAAAATAAAACCTGAGATCCATAAATTGTAAAAATGACCCTGATTTTTCACTAACTTGTGTGATGCGTACTTCGTGATAAACATTTTTAATGGAATTTTGCAATGTTATGTAACAACGAAAAAGATTGCAATCAAATGTTTATTGAAAAAAAAATCTATTTTTCTCTTATCAGTCGAAAAACTTTCAAGTTGGGCTTTCGTTGCGCCCATTTTTACACATAGTAGGTGTGAAGGCAGGAGGCCGACAGGCTCCGGAGTTGCGGGTTCGATTCCCGCCCGGAGTCTATATGCAAGTTAAAAAATTCTTTAAAAAATATATAAGTGTGTACAGTGCCGGAGCCAGAAAGCTCAAAGTGTTTGTCCATTTTTATCATTGAAGACTACAAAGTACTACACAACTTTGGCACAGTTATACAAAGTGCCCAGCCACACTACATGATCATTCAAATGATCATTCAAATGAAGCTATGCTTGGCTCCGGCATAACAGTATAGTGCGGTAACTGGACTATTAAACACAGTTGAAGTATTTTTAAATAAGATAAAAAATATTAAAAAAAAAAACATTTATTTCTATAAGTTCCATAGTTTTAAACTGTTGGAAAACTTTTAAATCTAGTCTATATGATATATATCGGTATTGCCCCACTAGATTCGAACCCGTCCTTATTGCTACCTCATGAGCTCGCTACGAAGCGGTGCCGTGAGTGACTCGTGCGTCTAAAACGCCGTCGTTATATCAATTATGAATTCCACTCACCAAAGTCTAAGTTAAGGAATTCCTTTTAAGTCATTCATGCTACTTTCGCTAGGACTCTCCGCTCTTCCTTTCAATAACAAATAGATCTAGGTGACTAAAATAGAATAGGTTTGCACATGTGCCAATGCGTGTAATCTGGGCCGGCCCTACTATAGGGAGAACGGATTGGTCGCTCCAGGCGCCGAGTCCCTGGGGTCGCCTCAGCAAGGGGCGAATTAATATACGATATTTTTTTTAATATATTTTATATTATAAAATATAAGCAGGACAAGTAAAGGGCGCCATAATTTTATCTCGTTCCGTCCTAAAATTTACCTCGGGCCGGCACTTCATGCTTGTGTACATATATACGTGTGTTAATTGTAGTGCCTGTGTGCGTGCGCACATGTGTGTATATGTGTGGGAGTGTGTTTCGTATGTTTTTTTTTATGTTACAAGGGGGCAGACGAGCAGGCAGCAGGCACCGAAGTGCCTACCGGCGCCCATGGACAAAGCTGATTTTTGGAAAATCGCAAAAAACGTTCATTGACGACTTATTTTGCTTATAATTCGATTAAAACGGCATTATAGTAAAAAAATACGTATTTTAATAATAGTTAATAAAGTGATTAATGATACAGAAATTTTATTTTATTATTTATTTGTCTTTGTAACAAAAAACTTATTTTAGTCAATAAAGACAAAAATGTATCTTAGTGTTGGGAGGTTTTTGATATCGCTGAATTTAAAGCTGACATTATTTGTTCAAAAAAAAATTGGTAGAAGGTCGAAAACAAAATTTTTATTGTTTACAAAAATTTAACTGTTTATGATGTTGTAAATTATTGTTATTAGTTAACTCAACATTTACTAGACATAACAAGACTTTTTTTACTAAAAAACGCTTAGATTTACGCGAACGTCATATTTTTTGAAAAACAGAGTTTGTTATTTTACTTATATCTCAAAAACTATCAGAGATATTTCAAATTTGTAAAAAGGTTTAAAGAAAAGAGGAAATTTCCTAAATAAAGTCTTGACAGTATGTCTTTATTATTTATAGTGATTATTTGAGGAGGTCGTGGCCTAATTAGTGGTCGGCATTTGAGTCGATCGCTAAGTTAAGTTGCTCTGGCTGCGACCGGAGTAACTAACAATCTGACGCATCTAAATTCGGGGACAATTGATTACAGAATGTTCAAATTAATAAAGAAAATTCTAACTTAACAACATTTATATTGTGTAAAAACTTTTAGTTACATTTTGTTGCTCAATCTCATTCGTGTCTTTTCCATTGAACGTGACATTGGCGAATTAAATTGTGCTTATGCACAAAAGCAAGCCATCAATCAAAAGAAGTAAAAGTGGATTCCGACGTTTGAAGGCAGTCTTTAAGAACATTAATAACTTTTATTTCAAGCTCTTTTTTATCACCTCTTTATTCTTCAATGTTGTAAACGTATACATGCTTTCCGCAAATTATATATATATTTTTTTTTTTATTTCTTTATTTATAAAATTAAAAATTAACATTCTTATTTACATTGAATGATTCAGTCATAAACTCCTATTAGCCGAGTGGAACGAAACGTTTATTAGTTCCTTCCAATTACTAAAGGGGGTAATTTGACTCGCATTTGGCGGGAGAGGTACGCTCATA
Source organism: Charaxes varanes (assembly GCA_024363005.1). Lineage (NCBI taxonomy): Eukaryota > Metazoa > Arthropoda > Insecta > Lepidoptera > Nymphalidae > Charaxes > Charaxes varanes. Next base: position 2,533,841 of record JANCMC010040816.1, read on the forward strand.
GAATTTCTAAGATTTCTTGTTTGATTCCTTGACAATAGCCTGTATTCGACATTGAATAATCTTTATTTATTTAGAAAATCGACTTCCAATCGTTAAAACTGGACCAAATTGAAATGGGGTTTCAGCGAAAAATGGTCTGCCGGATGTGACGACGAAAATGTCGCACTTTTTTGTAATAAAAAAATTATTTTATTTAATTCCAAAACTTAAAAAAAAATATTAATTAATTGATTTTGTTGTTAATTAAAATTAATGTTTGCAAAAGTGTTCAAACATATTGTTTTTATTCGATCCGCCGACGGCGGTTCTTTAGGTTGACAAAAAAAACCGTAGATCGGCTGATAGTTTTTGCAAAATGACTTCAATATATTTTTTAATTTGCAACATTTACTGAAAATAAAAAAGACTCTTACTTTTAATTAATTGCTTAAAAGTTATTTCAAAGAAAAATTTCAATAAAAAATGTTAAGGCAAACTGCCATTTGTTATTACATGACCGAACGTTTAAACAAGCCCTTATCAATACAGTGTATTAGAACCAACGAAACAACAAATTTGTTATAAATTAAGCATACATCTATACTAATATATAAAGCTGAAGAGTTTGTTTGTTTGTTTGTTCACTTGAACGTGCTAATCTCAGGAACTACTGGCCCGATTTAAAAAATTATTTCAGTTTTAGATAGCCCATTTATCGAGGAAGGTTATAGGCTATATAACATGATGCTAGAGGTTTTCGCCTTATTTTACGTTCTTTTTTTGTTCTAATAGGTTATGTTACACGAGTATTAAAGTGACTGAAGGTTGTCAGTTTCTGTCACTAATAATAATTATTATTGTTGTATAATTAATGTATGTACGAAAGCGTTTATGTTTTATTTTGTTTCTCCGGTTAAGTCTTTTAACCTTGTCAATGATATAGGTACTTTTAAATAATGCAATTGGCATAAATCGAATAAACTATAAAGATATAGTGTGAATTGTCTCAAAAATAACGATAAATGTCAAGTAAGTAGGAGAAAATTCTGCCGTCTGCGAGCTATTCTAGCGTGCACTGCGAAAGAGTTACACACACATATATATTGTATGAAGGAAATATTTCCACATAGAAGCTCGCGACAGCGTATAACATGTATCTATCTTTAACGCCAAAATAGTGAACCATTATGGAACGTAAAGGGAACGGGGACAATAATAAAAATAGGATAATAGAATGTTGTAAATAGTAAGTAGCCCAACGTTCGGGCAGGACAAATTCTGCTGGGTCCGCTAGTATAAAATATATTTTAAATAATTGCATATATATATATAAGAGTCACCCCTAGCTGAGGCGCTCCCTGGGACACCGGAGCGGCCGGTCCGTTCGCTCTACGGTAGGATCGGCCTGTACCTTTGATTTTGGTCGAAATGAATGTACCTGGGCGTAGGCATCCGGAGGCCAGGGAGGGTAGTGTGGCCACGCGGGCCTCTCCCGCTCCCGCTGGCGCCTGTTCTCGTCCGCTGCCGCGTCCGCTTCCGCGAACGCCCGCCTTCTCTCTTCCTTACTCATCGGCGGTACGGCAGCCAGGACGCGCTCGTTCAGTCTGCGAAATAAAACGAATTATTATACCCCAATTATTATACGTTTTAAGTACAAAGCAGCTGTAAAGGGTAAAGGGAAATTAATTCACAATAACTGTACAAATTTTTTAATTCCTTCCCTCCTTTATCACATTTTCTAAACCCCTCCCGCTTTGTGTGCCGTCACATAGTCAATAAAACCACAGTTTCATTTAAATATTTTATGTAGTGTGTTAATAACAGATCAAAAATTTAAATTTTGGTATGTGACGTCCCAAAACCTGTGCCCATTGTCACATTTTTGTGATACCCCCCCTTTAACGTGTGATGGTTATGGAAGACCCCTTATGTTGAGCTAATCGATCAGTAATGGCACTATTTAAGGATATGACAGTCGGTATAAAAAGTAATAAAAACCGTACCTGATACTGCGTCTAGCTTCAGGGCTATTCCTTCGTTTTCTCCTATCTCGATCATCTCTCTCCCTGTCCCTTTCGCGTTCCCGCTCCCTCTCTCTGTAGCGTTCCCTTTCTCTCTCGCGTTCTCGTTCTCTTTCCCTCTCCCGCTCGCGTTCCCTCTCTCTCTCCCTGTGTTCCCGCTCGTCTCTCCGTTCGCGCTCGCGCTCGTCTCTCCGGTCACGCTCCCGGTCTCTATCCCGCGTCCCGCTAGAGTCCGCTGCTCGCCGTTCTACGTTGGCCTGACGTTCGTGTTCTTTCATTTGCTGTATGCGCTCTTTCTTTGGTATTTTGAAAACCTCCTATAAAATTGTTATTAAATTGTAAACATCGCAAATAGTATGATTTGTTAAATAATATAAATAAACATATAGCCCATATGACACACGGACGTCTGTTCCTAAGGTAGACAACTTAATGCCTGTGTTATAGGTAATAGACGCCTGTTATACACAAATATATATTTTTTAGAAATATATAAATACATACATATAGATAATACACCTAGAATCGAGGTGGGAATCGAACCCACGACCCCCGGAGCGGAAGGCAGGGTCACTGCCCACTGCGCCAATGGGCCAGCCAAATACAAGATTAATTCTATGAACTATTAATTTTTTGGGTTTGAGAAAACCTGGTCATCCTGTGGTACAATGGACGGATGATGTGAGGAGAGAGGCAGGAGGTAGCTGGATGAGATTGGCAAGGGAGGCCTATGTCTAGCAGTGGGTTATCAAGGGCTTAAAATAAAGATGATGGTTAATTTTTAAAACCGACATCAAAAAAAAGAGGTTCTCAACTTTCGACTGGGTGAACCGATTTTGATGACTGTCTTTTTGTTTGAAAGCTAGTGCTTGCCGTGTGGTCACTTTTGTCCAGTTTTGACAATTTGAAGTCGTTTGTTTTTGTAAAAATTATTGATTTTTTTTTTTAATACCCTTGAGGGAAACCCAAATCATCCATACGTAATAAAAAATGGCTTCTTACAAAGTCCATCAAAAAAGGGAGGTCCTCAACTTGCGACTGGGTTGACCGATTTTGATGACTCTATTTTTATTTGAAAGCTAGCGCTTCCGGTATCCTATTTGAATTTGGTCCAGTTCTAACAGTATAAAGTTTTTTTTTTGTGAAAATTTTTAATTATTATTTTTTAAACACTCTTAAGCGAAACCCAGATCATCCATACGTAATTAAAGAATGGCTTCTTATAAAGTCCAGTACACTCATATACATAATTATATATAAAAAACAGCTCTCTAAATTATTCGTATTAAACTTAGCATTATGTTACTTACGTTTTTCTCCAATGGCGCAGTGGTAAAATGGTTGTCCATGAAACTGGCACCGTCCAGAAGTTTCTCGAAGTTATCGAATCCAATATATAGAGCGATGGAAAGGCCGATGGCTGACCATAGGGAATACCTGAGAACCAAATTACAACTTGCAGAAAACAGGTTAAAAAGTGAAAAAAAAATCACAAATTATAGATTAAAATAAATAATTATTTATCATATATTTCCGAGGAGGTCGACGCAATTAGTGGTGGGCATTTGATACGATCACTGGGTTAAGTAGTTCTTACCGCGGCCGGGCGATGGATGGGTGGCCCATTCTAACACTGGCTTATATTTGATATCCGACCTCCTCCGTGTTTCGGAAGGCACGTAAAACAGTGGGACCCGAGAATTTACAGTTAACTTTAGAACATTTATTAAATTATAAAAGTATGATTAACTTTTTAGTTTAATTAAAAATTTTATGTATCTCGGCTAAACTTTTCTACAATGTTAACAAATTCTCTGTGTGATAATATTTTGAACTGTACCTACAATTCCTCACATTTCTGATCTCTTCGTTGCTTTACTTTGCAGTTCTAAAATCTTCATACATTCACAAAAGTGATTAAAAAAGTATTCGCACACTTTTTCCAAATTAATCTTAGTTCTTTATTTAGATAAAGAGCTTTTCAGACTTTGCAAGACTTTTTCAGATTTTATAATAAAAAAAAAATACTGGTTACTTATTTAAGATTTTTTTTTCTTAAATTTTCATTACTACGAATAAGTTTATTCGTATAGTCTACTTGAATAAATCATTGTCATTTGATTTTCGTAAAATTTTAACGAAAGATTTTGCTTCGCATCTTAATATATACAATTTTTTTAGCTAGAGGAACCTTTTCCTGAATTATGTAGTATAAATGGTCACCAGACGTGATGTAAGTGCGTTTTCAAACTAAGCTAATTTGATAAGGCCAACGAATTTCGAAAACTCGTTTTAGATTAGCGTCCGCGATGTTAGTACGTAATATAGCTATTAATTAGTGTCAAGCTTTTATAGGTACTTTTCTTCTGTATAAAATCTGAAAGTTAAAATAATATAATATTTGTATCAATTTATATTTCCATTCAGTTAGAACGATATTCACGAATCACGAATAGAAGTTATATTATAAAATTAAACAGTCATTATTAATCAATATTGCCAAAATACAAAAGAAAGAAAAAATAGACACATTAAAATAAAAAAATTCTATTAAAAGTCGTTAAGCTTCAAAAATTATCAGTCCACGGCATTATCCAACAATATTTCACGTCAAGCTGGGCGGACAGCAATTGCAAATTTATTCACAAAACGTACACTAAAATGATTACGCAAATGAAGAACGTAAATTAATTATTAAAATTTATCCATAACTTTACAGTGGCTTAACCAATACATAACACAAAATTACCACAACTTTTGCGAAACTTTAACCATTTACGCAGCGCACGCAGCGGAAGCTCTCAAATGGGAAAAAGAACCCCCGATTTTAAAACATTGTTCATTATTGCTCCGCTCCTATTGGTCTTAGTGTAATGATTTATAGCTTATAGCCTTCCTCGATAAATGGGCTATTTAACATTGAAAGAATTTTTCAAATCAGACCTGTAGTTTCGGAGATTAGCATTATTATATTATGTATGTGTCTTATTGTTTACTTTTCACAAAGTTGGAATAAATGCTGTTTCTTTCTTTCTTTCTCTTCCATTTATACCTTTGTAAAATAAAAAAGCTATTCAAAGTTCAGTTCTCAGTTATTTGATCTAAAAAGAACATAGTAGATGTTTGTATGGGCGATGCAGATCGAACTGTTGTATAAAGCTAGCTTAGAGCTGTTCAACATGGCGACCAAAGAGGTGACTTATCAAAGGTTTAATTTAAATTTCGAACTGGCTTGCACATAGAAAGCTGTTTGAAAGAAAATACTTTAGCGTGTAAATAACTATTGTTATTAGTTGTTCGTCAACTTTTTCATTGGTTTTAAATACTTTTTCAAATAAAAGTTCTGAATTGTACCACTTAGTTTAATTTCCGCGCATTATTTGAGAGGCGAGTGGTTCGAATTTGTACACTTCCATTTAAATTCCTGAGTAAGATTGAATTAAAGTAAAGTTTTACTATAAAAATTATTATTCAATTAAACACTTTATGGACACATAAACTCTTTTAGGATATCTGTTAATAAGTATTAACACATCGTAAATACACTAGTTATAAAGAATAATATAACTCAGTTTTAAAGACTCCAATATTTAAGCCAAGGTTTGTTTTTATTTTTACATATACTTAATATAAAACCGTTAGCTTTGTCGTGACGCGGTTATGTAGTGGAAACGAGCCAAAAAAATTCAAACAGCGATGGCGTCTTAAATTTACATATTTTAATATAATAATTAAATATTTTACGATAACTATCGCGATAAAAGAATACGTTAGCAGTTTTTGAAATTCGTTACGTAACATTAATGTACCTACTGGTCTTAGTGTCATGATATATAGCCTATTCTTTCAGTGTTAGGTAGCCCATTAGGCTTTCTCTATAAATGGACTACCATTTGTGGAGATTCACAAATGACTTTAATCTGAGCTGTTTGTGCGGTACAACTCAAACAATGTGCCATCTTTTATAATGCCGTCCATCCTAACCTAACCTAACACTTACACGTAAGAGAACTTAATGGCTGCCACTGATAAGGCAGTTACAATAAATATATACAGGACTATATGACGCACGGACGTCTGTTCCTAAGGTAGACAACCTAATGCCTGTGTTATAGGTAACAGCCGTCTGTTATACACAAATATGTTTTTTAGAAATATATAAATACATACATATGGATAACACACCCATAGTCGAGGTGGGAAACGAAACCACGACCGACGGAGCAGAAGGCAGGGTCACTGCCCACTGCGCCAACGGGCCAGCCAAATTATGGATGACCCCTAAACATTATAAATTAGGATTATACATAGGTACCTACATCTATTTTTTTATATTTATTTTTAAATTGGAATTAAGTTTATGGTGAGCGCCAATTTTTCCTTTACCTTAAAAGTTTTTAATTTTTTTTAAGTTTACAATTTTTTTAATAAGGAGGAGGTCGTAGCCTAATCAGTAGTTGGCATTTGGGTCGATCACTAGGTTAAACTGTTTTTACCCTGACCGAATTATAAAGCGGTCAAGCATTATAACACTGGTTTTCAAATATCCGACCTCCTCCGTAGTTTCGGAAGGCAAGTATAACAGTGCATCCCAATTAAAGTCACTGGGTGATATAAGTCGTGAGATTGTAGAGATTGTGAGGGTTTCGGGGACACCGTCAGACGGCAGTCGGTCATCTTAACTCGCCCCACAGCCACATTCTCTGCAATTTAAGCGGACCGTAGTACTAGACCGGGATAACGCTAGGAAGAAAAAGAAATTTGTTTATGAGATTAGTTACATTTCCAGCTCTACTATTGAGTGTCCGCCATTTTGAATCGATCGTCTGTAACGACGAATGGACTTGTTTTACGAGCGATTAAGGCCACATCCAATTTAGAATCCGTTTGTAGTAAACGTACGACCTGGGGACCCCACTTTGTTTTCATTGCTGTCATATTGCACGAAGAAGGGGTTACTAAAGATATAAAACTGTATTAATCTCCTATCATTGTTTTGCTTAGGGGTATCATATCTTACCGTTACTATCATGGTCGAATATACTATTTGTTTATTAGCGTTTCCCAAACTTTTTTTCCAGGGCCCAGTTACTTACATGTTGTTGGAGAATATATGAAACCTCATTCACCGCCTTCAATGTTCTTTTCCAGTTCAAAGTTTTCATTCTATTATTTAAAATAATTGAATTTTGTTTTTTAGATTATGGATTTCTTCGTTCCTTTACTTAACACGTGTTATGAATATAAATACTAATTTTGTATCTTCTTTTCCATTTTTACCAGCCGCTAGGCTTTTTATTCGTACGCATATATTTTGCGATATTCAAGGTAGGTACTTAATTTAATACCTGTGTCATAGTTACCAGCCGACTGATACACAAATTATTGATTTATTATATAAATACATAGACATATACGTATACACCCAGATTCGAGACAGGAATCGAACATACAACCTTCGGAGTGGGAGGTTGTGTCACTGCCAACTGCCTAACGAGCCAAAGGATATTATTATTTCACTAACGGACTCGGCAGACACTGTCCGGCCCGAATGTTGGGTTACTTACTGTTTTGTACATTTATCCTATTATATTATTTCCGATCCCGTTCCCGTTTTGGTCACGTTCCTGTTCCGTTCCCCGTTTTAGATGGTCTTTGGCGATATTACGGCACGTATTCTACCAGTGTTCTGTCAAACGCCATTAGTCTATCCAAAAGTTGAAATTGAATTATCATTAACGCTAATAATTAGAAATAATTTTATATGGTTAAGTATTCTTAAATTTCCTAATTTTCGCGCAATTTTCTTAATTTTGTTCTTTCACAAGTACCTTCTCCTGACAATAACAAACAAGACCAAACGAATTAGCGAAATCGGTCCAGCCGTTCACGCCCGACGCCGTGACCAATGAATAGATATTCGTTTTTTATATATAGATATTTATTATTAGCCGCCGAATTAATCGAATGGCTACTTGATTTCCAAATAACCTAAAATGTCACCAATAAAAACGTACGATGTATATTATTTCCCACTCGACTGCGATATAAAATTTCAAGTTTTTTTTTATTCTGGCAACCCTGGAGATTTACAATGTATTTAAAGTTCTTCTAAACAACTGTCTTTAGTTTTTTACAGTTCTATAAAGGTTTGTAATAAGAAGTTCTTACATTACCTAAAACACCTTACCGGAAAAAAAAGTAGCTTTTTTGGTATCTTTGTTTTCCTTTTTTAGTATTCTTCCAAGGGTTGAATCTTCCTTTATCTGTCCGAAAACTGACCGGATCCACTACGTGTACGCGACCGCGGAGCACCCTAGCTCCTATTGTCACTCCCCCTATACCGTCCGTGACAGTAATTCGTATCCTCTCTGCTCCCCATCTCCCTTTGTATCCTTTTACTCATCACCTTCCCTTACTCCTGTCTTTCTAATAAGAGGTAGCGCCATACTTGGGACAGCGCGCCCCATCCTTGGTGCGCCCGACCACTAGGAAAGATACAAGAAGCAAGCTGTAATGCGTATTTTTATACGTGCACGCGAATCGAACGGAATAAAAAGTATCTTATGTCCGTCTCCTGGCTCTAAGCTACCTCCCTACCAATTTTCAGCCAAATCTGTTATGCCGTTCTTGAGTTATAAGTGGTGTAACTAACACGACTTTCTTTTATATATATAGATTTGATACAAATTGACTTTTAATAGCTAAATTGACATTATTTATTATTATTTAAATATCCTGACATACATATAACAATTGTGAGTGTTACACAATTACAGATTAAAGTAAAGTAAATAATAAATTAAAAACAAAAAGATTCACGAATTAATAAACTCCTTCGGTGCCCGTTTTCTACTGTTATAAACTTTATTCTATTTTAATCAAAATGTGAATATTAAAATATATTAAAAAAATTAAAGAAGTAACTATATTAATAAATAAAAGTATATAACTATAGCGCCGCAATAAATGTTTTTGTTTTTGTAATAATATTTAAAAATGTATTTAAGAATAAGATATAATAAATAAATGATAGTCATATATATATATAATAATAATAATTATACTATAATTGCAATATTTACAGCTCAATGTTTTTTTTTTCTGAAGAAGGCGATGGCTGTATTGGATTAAAATAATATTTATCATAAATATCCTCCCAAAACAAAGTTCGATCGTTATAATTATGTCGCTTAGATATTTATTAGCAGTTATTTAATTCGTATGTTTATACAATAATATAAAATTAAAACCGAATTAACATATCCCCACATTTATGTTATACTTTATATTTATTAAAATACTTTTTAAAAACACCGACATTTACTCTCTATTTCTAGATATTATGTAGGTACTAAATTGTAGCAAAAACGAACTCAGCACTTAAAAAGTCGTGGGTTAAAGCTATTCGCGAAATAAAATTATTTTCCTAAAATTTTACCTGTCTGACTTCGTTGTAACTTGGCACTTACTAGAAATCATTTTGTTCAGCTACGGGGTTTTTATATTTTTGCGTGGAATAAAGTTCTTTGGTTGAGATAAAAGTAGTCGTTGTTGTTCCTTAAAACATCAGGTATCTGCCAGTGGAAATCTTATCGATAATTAGAGGTAACCGTCCGTGACAGTATCCGCATCCTATCTCTTCTCCCCATCTACCATTATATCCTTTTACTCCATCCCTTTCCCTTACTCCTGTCTTTCTAATTAGAGGTAACCGTCCGTGACAGTATCCGCATCCTATCTCTTCTCCCCATCTACCATTATATCCTTTTACTCCATCCCTTTCCCTTACTCCTATCTTTCTAATTAGAATTCAAATTTCATATAAACACTAAAAAGTCAAACAGTAATAAAAAGCAAAATTAAAATTCATATAAAAATTTAAATGAACAATTTTGATTTAATTATACATTTTAATTATACGTTATAGCATTTGACTTAATATAAATTAAACTCTATATCTCTACGCGTTTCTGAGAAAAAGGGTGTTGACAAATAGACGGACAACGAAGTGATCTTATACAGCTTTTCAGTAGAGCAGTTCAAAGTTAATTTTGACGATAAAAAATAAATGACAAGGCTGTGGATGTTCAATTTTACATTGATAGTTTTTTGCAATGATAGCAAAATTGAATATTCACAGCCTTGTCATTTGTTTTTATAGTCAAAATTAACTTTGAACAGCTCTACTGAAAAGTTGTCTTTTTGCAGAACCGACATTGTTAATAGGGATAGCCTATGATGTCTCGTAAATTCAACTATCTGCAAGTGAAAGGTCCGTTCAAATCGGAAAAGCCGTTTCTGAGATTTTTTTTTTTTTTTTTTTTATGTTACAAGGGGGCAGACGAGCAGGCAGTAGGCACCGAAGCGCCTACCGTCGCCCATGGACATCTGCACGACCAGAAGGCCTGTAGATGCGCTGCCGGCCCTTAATGACGAGTTTAACTGCTTCGATAAATCATTGCTTAGACAATAAATGAAGATAAAAAGTTATCTCTGGTATGATGATATCTGATTAATTAGTATTTATCGCTAAATATAATATGCTCATCGCCAAAACATCAATATTTACCTAATATATTATTTTCTATTCGCGTTGTGCTTATGCCGGAGCCAAACATAGATCCAAGTGTTTGTACATTTTTGTCCTTGAATAACGTCGCATTCTATCAAGTATTTATTAGAGGTAGCGCCACGCTTGCAGTCCTTTTGGTCTGCAGCCGCATTGTGGCGGCAAAGCCGTCACGTTATATGACATAATTGTCGCGTTCCGTTCGATTTGTGTGAGCTCCCGGTGGCTTAAGCTAAAGGCCGGCAACGTATCTGCAAGCCTTCAGGTTTAAATGTCCATGGACGTCAGTAACCACTTAGGTGATAGGCCTGCTCGTTTGTAATATAAAATTATATTTGTAATATAAAAAAAAAGATGCAGCATACAAAATGATGCAGATTTTTTAAATGTAAAACTTTATAATTAAAATGTTTCCAGGTTAAAATTTTCATAAGATCAAAGGTGCTAAAATGCATAGTCAAGAATCTTTTGCTGCCACTTGTGAATTGCATATGTTAATGTGGAATATAAAAATAGGGATATTTAATTTAGGCGAAAATAAAATAAGATAACCGGTGAATGATGTTAAGTGGAAAGATACACTAAAGCAAACTAGATGGCGCTGTACGGACGGGGCACGAATGAGGTACAATAGCTATCGCGAACCATACAAAATCTAACTCACGATAGTGAAGTTTTTACTTACGATCACCAAAATATGGAAAACTCTACCTAGGGAGGAAAATGGGAAACTCTACCTAGCCCGAACTGAAGATCTTCCTCTGAGGTGGTTGAGCATATCGACCATTACTTTCGCCTCTCATCCCTCGCGAAAAACGTTCCACCTTGATGTGCCTTTCCACAAAATTAATTCGTTAATCAAAGTCCCCATGAGTTTGATTAACGAATCAATGTCTTAGACGCGACCTACTGCATCTTTTATCATTTTCAAATAAAATACATTTAATTGCGTTTTTCTTTCTCTACTTTTTGTTAAACTATCCCAGAAATAAAACAGATAAGGGGTTCTTTAAAACTCAAAAAGCAGACATTTTTTGAGATTTAGCTAGTGACGTACCTACTTACTTTTGCTTACATACAGGCAGCAGCGCCACCTATCGGGTCAATTTCTTAACAAACTATCAACGAACACATTGAAATATACATTCAAAAGTTTATCCAAACCGCTTTAACGGCTTAGTAAGGGTGCGGTGACAAAGGCTTGCAGACAGTCGACTTTTTTATAAAAACAAGGCATATATTTTACTATAGTTAATGGCTTCAAATACACGAGCGAAACCAGGTACAAAACGCTAGTTGACCTGATATGCACGAATATTAATATGAATGCATTTAAATGCACCGAAAGTGCTCAGGAATCTAGTTAAGTATGCATCTTTAGAACTCGGGGCATGAAAATTTTAACGCGCTGAGTTCCGAACTAGTTTGAGATCAGTTATAAGATGTGGTTACTGGTTAATGTATGCGAATGGCCTACTTTGAAGACGTTTACATTTTATGTAAGACGCGGAGCTACCCTCCTACATACCCACCACTCTAGATTTTTGACGTCACACTCTCTCTCGAGCTTTGTTGGAAAGCTCGAAATTTCAATTTCAATCCAGTCAAAGCTCTTACGGCAATACCAACTGGTGCTTGGCGGTAAATAGTGAACTTGCGAACGTAATGACGTGGCGAGAGCACTTAAATTTTTTATTTCCACATGGCCATCTGGACTACCCACTTCAACTAATAAATAAAAGTTTATTTCTCGTCAAGCTTTGCATGTCCTAAAAATTTTAACGATATCAATACTGACTAATAGGGGATTGCCCCTCCTTTTATTACGTACAACATAAATTTATATTTACATATAATATATTAATGTTAAAGAAATATAATAGATATAGATAGGGATAGGGATCGCGATAGAAACAGAGATTGAGATACGGATACAGACAAAGACAAAGATAAAGACAACGATAAACATAAAGATCAATAAATATATACATATTTATTGCACAAATTCATATAAATACGTACAACATTATTACGTAATGCAAACCTTGTATTCTAGTGTTACAATTGAATTGAAATTAACAAAAGAAAATGAAACTCAAAACATTTGAGTACAATTTTGGATAAATAAATAAATACAGGACTATAATATGACACACGGACGTTCTTTCTTAAGATAGACAACTTATTGCCTTTGTTATAGATAACAGACGCCTGTTATACGCAAATATTTATTTTTAAGGAAATGTATGAATACAAACTTATATAATACACCCAGACTCGAGGTGGGAATCGAACCCACGACCCTCGGAGCGGAAGGCAGGGTCACTGCCCACTGCGCAATCGTGCCAGTCAAAATTGCCAGGTACCTGAATTATTTCTATATAGATATTTGTTTTGCAGGTCACACAAACTCAAGTCCTTTTGGCTGGGCGTGTCCGAAGAGCCCTTGCCGGCGTTGGACTTCCTCTCAGCCGCTCTTCTCTCTGCTGAATACGAGAGGGCGCTGGGCAGAGCCCTGGCCATGCCTGAATGTCGACTGATACCCTTCTTCGGGGCCTTTTTACGAGAACTCAGGTATTTATTCGGTCTTCTTCCCAGCGTTATCCCAGTCTAGTACCAGGGGCCGCATAAATTGCAGAGGATGTGGCTGTGGGGTGAGTTAGGATGACCGATTGCCTGACCTAGGTACCCCCCCACGATGTCTACAACCTGACGACTAATACCACAACGTGACATTAATCAGATCCCACTGTTTTACTGTTACCTTCCGAAATACGGAGGAGGTCGGATATCAAATATAAACCAGTGCTAGAATGGGAAAAGATTAAAAACTTCTTATAAAAAGTGGCCAAGAGCGTACCGAGACACGCTTATATAGAAAGGTTCCATATTATAGATAAAGCTATTTGTTAAATAACTTCAAAGGTTTCTGTCTGGTTTCACTCAAAATAATTAAGCATATCATATCAACATGGAAAATTTCAAGGCTTTACATCTAATAGTTTGGAAATGCTAGGGAGATCACCTTGGGTGGGAATCGAACCCACGACCCCCGGAGCAGAAGGCAGGGTCACTGCCCACTGCGCCAACGGGCCAGCCAAATATAGTTAATGATATGGTGAATGATATTGAAAAGTTATTTTCGTGATATTTTATTATTTGGTTGTCTTTTGAACAAAAAATCCATTTTACTTAAAAAGCAAAAATTGCTGTATCTCAGTTCTTAATGGAGATTTCAAAGTACCGGCCGCGGCGGAGCGACACGCGTCATCGCTTTGCATAGGGAGACGCTCCGCCGGAATGGAATGTCAAGGGCGAGGCTAACGCTACGCGTGAATTTGAGAGCTATTTTTAGAATTCGTGACCTCATTTAAGTTTTTACATCGGTTATTTTGTTGTTATTATATCTCTAATTAGCTTTTCTCTTTTACATTATCACGAGTCCTTTATAGCACTGAAAGAATATTTCAAATTAGACCATTAGTTCCTGAAATTAGCATGTTCAAGCAACCAAACAAACAAATTCTTCAGCTTTATATATTAGTATAAGTATTAAGAAAAGTAACCAGTAGCCAGCGTGCCAAACTAAGAATAAACATTCTAAAACATTATTATTTGTTATAGAGTATATACAATGCTAAACCCAAAGTTATCCCACAAAAACTTTAACTATAGTCCGTTTTTGTTAATAAAATTTAATAATTTATCATTCAGGATCTTGCGTCTATCATCAGCAAATATATAGTTACAAGAATTTAAACTAAGTCGCGCGAGCTTCGATTGTTCAATTCCAAAGGTCTCAGCACATATTCGGTACTCTTGTGAAAGGGATGTTCCGAAAACGCCTTTGTCGTCCGTCTGAAAGTAATAATTCGTGGCCGAGTTGCTGTAATCTATCCTCAGTGGCTTTCGTGCCAGAGTCGTCAACCTGATAAAAACAGTGATATAAATATAAACAACAGTGATATAAAAAAAATTATGTGTAAACAGAAGAAAGAAAAAAAATGGTTGTCCGTAAAGTTGATATATGGTCGATAATTTTACGTGATAAAACCGAACGCTTCGGTCGTTAGTGCCTCTTTACGTTTGAAGCCATACTAAATAATATTAATAAATATGTATTACAGGAACTTATACTTTTCCAATCTAATATTGCTTGCCATAATCTATTTCCATAAATAGATTTATTTATGTTTAACCTTAATTTAAATTGGCAAATTATTTATTTATTTATTTATTATTTTACATCAAATAGAACGGCACAACGCCAATTACACTACAAGATGTCAAACTTAGTTTCCTTGCGGTGGCTCTTAGCTATGTTTGGTGAAAATCAAGTAAGAGTATCAGCTCTTTCTAAAATCATAACATTAATTATCTTGCTTTTGTTTGAAAGATTAAGATTTTGTTAAATTTTATTTATTTTAATTTTTTATTTTTTTATTTTTAAGGGAAACATACAGTACATGTTTTACATAAACTTAATGCTAATAAAACGAATACATATTTTTTAGATTCACAATAGAACTAAATAAATGACGCCGCAATCTGGTTCCAAAAATTTTATTTAAAAAAACCAACTCGTCCGTCAAATCTGTGAATTTTTAAATTTAATTTTTTTGTACAATTACTATAAAAATATACTTATGTATATTAACTTCGGAAATCGACTTATAATCTCATTCCACAAACCATTATTGGGCTTTTATTTTAAAGTCGGTACGTTTTGTAGACAAATTAGAATAACTGGTTATATTTATGGTGTGAGTGAAATATAGTCTTGTATACATTTGAAAAAAATATAGTCTTGTATACATTTGACAAAAATATACTCGGAATTCAATTGGTCTGTTTTTGTTTTTTTCATATATATATCTAATTGAAAAATTATCATTTTGACTTCAGGGTGGTGCATAACTAACTGCATATAGGAAAATTATTCTGAACGAAATCGGACAACAACTTTTGAAGTTATTTAACAAATACGTTTATAGTGTATCAGATATGAAAAACCCTTATATATAAGCAAGCCTCGACACGTTTTTGGACATTTTTTTGTTATTTCCAGGTCCCTTTAGGTTTCTTTTGTAAGGATGTTTTCAACGACCCTTCTAAATTTGAGCTGTATTCGAATTCTTGTAAATTTTCACCTATTTTTTAAACTAATCTGACTGGGTTATGTATTTATGCTATCATTCCATTAGGCTAATTAAAATTGAAGTCTTGCAACATTGTGCATTGGCAGTTAATAGCTGACCTAGTACTTGCGATCCAATTACTTGTTGCGAAATATGATGTTGTTGCGTATTAGTTGCTAACAGTAAACTAGTATTTGGACCCTGTGACGTTTATTAATTTATTTTTTTTATGAATGACCTTGAAATATTTCATCACATTACTATCAACTAGTTGAGACGTGCGACTTTTTATATGGCCCACTTTCAGTATATTTCGGCTGACCCTAAAAGCGTCATGTCGAAAATGGCTATTTTTTTACATCAAAGGCATCAGTAATATATCAAGCATATACTCATATATAAATTCTTTTTTTATGCGAACTATTTTAGCAGATATTGAAAACTTATAAAAATTATAAAGTTATGACTATAGTTTAAAAGATATAACAAATATTATAAATATTTTTTGCAGTGCCAAAATGGCGCCTTCCAAGGACACCTTTCCCCCTCGACAACTATCACCACCACCATCAACGGACCCCGAGTACTCCCGATCGCAATTTATTATCGTGGTAAGTTTGATTTTAATTTCCTAGTTTTACTGAAACCTAAATACATATATAACAGATATCTTATATACTCTACAAAATCAATCTTTGTTCTATAAGGTAAGGGGCAAACTGAAAATCAGTGCTGCGCTCAAGCACAGTATTCAGCTGAGTTAGCCTCCAATTGTTATGTTAGCAGAAAAAAATGTAAATTATAATATCTGTGTTATTCTACTCGTATAACACTGTTAACTTTTCTTCCTAGCGTTATACCGGACGAATACCAGGATCCGCTTAGATTGTAGAGGATTGGCTATGGGGAGACTTAAGATAATCGATTGCCATCTGACGTCATCCTTGGAACCCCCATGATATCAACCTTATGGGGTTTTAAAGAAAAGAAAAAGAGAAGCCGAAAGATTATTTAAAAATACTAAAAACTGCAGAGTTGCTCGCTACTTCAGAATTCTTCAAATGAATGAATGAAAATGAAGTCTAGACTGACGTGCAATGTAAAATTATTATTTCATAAAACATTCGACCAGTGTCAAGTTTTATCGAAACGAAATAAAGGAGATTGGTTAATTAGCTAATAGCAGATGAGCCAAAACTCGGGCAAGACAACGTCTGTCGGTATTATTACATAAAATATGGTTACGATGCGTCAATTGCGTTATTCAAAAATTTCTTGCCATGTACTTGAAATGACTAATTTATTTGTAATAACGTTTCAGAGTAACATCAAGAATGAACACAATGAGCATCAACGATTGGGCGTGGTCGCTGGCTTCGGCCGACGGCCTTCTCACTGAAAATGAACGCTATTTGCTGCGTGACGTCGATCTTTTTAACATCGATGAAGGTATTTGAAAACTATGTTAACGTAATTAACTTATGTATGAGAAGTTCTTTTCGTGAAATAGCGGGTACTGAAAAAGGCTATATATGGATAGGAAGGGTGTAACTTGTAACCCCATCTTGAGAAGTACCTTTAACTAGAATTGGCAAGTAAGAGAGGATAGGTACTGATAGGTAGACGGCACTATTATGACCAGAAAGTTGAGGTAAGTAAAACGCTGAGAACCGAAACACGCCGAGAAAACACAATAAAAATATGACATATGTATTTTAATTTCTTTTTGGCTATTCGACCACATCTACATATACTTCTAAACGGAACTAGTAAAAAAATAATAGATTCCAAACACATTTGGTGGGTATAATTAAATTATGTTTTACTCGCTGTTTCACTATCCGCCTTGACTCTATTAAACTGTTATCAAACATTAGACCTAATGACTTAATTGGTGAAACTATACATATTAGAGCTTTGATTTTAAATGAACTACTAATTCCATGTAAAATAAGGATATTCCTAAGTTATGGCATTGATTACCATATACTGGACTGTATAAACGTTTTGGCTCGTTTGATTTAATGAGCGGATTAAAAATCGCGCTTATTATTATGTTCCATTCTAATTTCCATTCATTGATGGTCCTATACCGTTCTATTTTAAGAAACGGCACCCAGTGTAAGGGTATTAATCATAACAAGATGAAGTATGAAATTGCTTAGTACGGCCGGCTGTGAGATTTACTTGGGCTAGTAATGTGCACGCGTTACTGTTGCAATTGTTACAAAATGATTTTCATGCCAATGAGAGTTGAGATCGAGACAAACCCCGAGTGAAATATAGTGACACTGTTACGGAACAAATTTTGCGTCTTTTTCTATCATACTCTAAACTCTTAACTACCTTGGATCGTGTTGTATAAAGTTCATGATAGTTTTTTTTCTGGTTAGCGATAAGAATTATCAATATTATAACGTTTTTTAGCAGCGGTTTGGACTCTCGACGCAACATTTCTTACACCATTAAATTTAATTAGTGATAATTCTGAATTCTTTTGGTTTGGTATGTTTTTGGTAATAATTACACAAATCAAAGTCACATCTGGTGTGTTTGATATTTATTCTTCTTCTTCAAACGTTATATCGGGATTAAATTTTATATCTTACTAGAAACAAAATCAAGTCTTTGTCGCGTTCGGAAATCCTAACTGTGAAAGAACTAAATTCCAAAGATATTAAGTAAATTTGTATAATTGGTTTCAACTAGAAAAATAGGTTATTTTTAACTCAATTGTGAATGATTGAATGATTGAATGATTGAATGATTGAATGATTGAATGAATGAATGATTGAATGAATGAATGAATGATTTTATGAACGAATCAACGATAAACTTTTGATTTAGTGAATGTGAGTATTTTTTATTGTTTCAATAGATGACCTTGTTGCCTTGCTGAATATACAAACAATAGAAATGTCAAAAGAGGCGATACCAATCGTCTTTTTTCAGGATTTTCTTTCAACTATTATACACACACATAAAGCACTGGATATTAATATATTATTCACATATATATATATATCGCCAGCACAATAAGCAAGTAAATATATTCAAACAGATAGGATTCAATTGTAATAAGACTTTCTCTTCACTAATTACAAAACATTTCATTACACTTATATTGTATTATAACTCCGCCATTACTATCGACAACTTTGAGACACTAAAAATTATGAAGTTATATATCTTCATGCTATTATATCGCGAGTAAAAACACAACAACAAACATGCTTAAACATAGTCGTTCTAAATAAAGAAGCTCCTAAGATTGTTTAAAAATTAAACACTTTAAAATTATTTCTTACAATAGACTACCGACTAGAGTCATGAAGAACTTCGAAGCTGAGCATACTTTAAAACGTTTTAATAACAAGCTTTTGACAAGCAATCGATTCAACATACGCAATAAAAAAATATTAAAACGGTTTTATTTTGTTCTAACACAAGGAAACGCGAATACAATATAGTTTATTGATTTACTGTTATTTTATCAATTGGTAGTTTTTTGTTTTGTACATATAAATAAAGCTTTATAATATCTTCGACATAGAATATAGTGAAAAATAAAAATGTAAGAATTCTGTTGTGGAAAGTCGGCTAAAATACCAATTACCGTCAGCTATTTCAAAAGTTAGGTACAGAGCATTCAATTAAACTAACTACAGTCTCTAGTGGCAATAACGCTCTTCGAATGTCCTTTTTATCCGGCGACATGCCGCCTCTAGAAAGTTAATTCCAAGTGCGGACTCTCTAAAGGTTAGAGAGATGCTACAGTCGTTAGGTTTTTCATAATTTTCGAAACTACCTTATCAATGTCGATGGAACTTTCCCTGTGTATATTTAAACAAAAATGATTTATGGACCATATTGGACGACAGTTGCTACTTAAAAAAAATTGCTAAGGTTTATTGTTAGAAATTAACGTATAACAAGCAAAAATGAGCCTTTTAACTAATTGACGTGCAAACGACATTCGACCTTAGCGTGGCGAACCAATTTCTGCGAACAACCTCTTTATAACGTGGTTTTCAACTATCAGGGGAAAAGTATTCATACCTCTAATTAACGAATTTTGTCAACCCAAAACCTTTACATAAAGTTCTCACCAATATATAACTCTTAATCTTATAGTAGGTGATTCATGTCGCGACATGTTTCGACACGCTTTTGTTCGTAAAACTATTCTTTTACCTCTTTATAACGAATTTTAGTCTTTCTTTCTTTCTTTCTTTCTTTCTTTCTTATAATAATAAATAGTAACAGATAATAGTAGTTGGACTAAAAATGAATTCTATAAATGGAATCCCGCGGGACAGGAACGAAAAGGGTAGGACCATATTGGATGACCATGGCCTGAGATAGAGAGAAATGGAGCAGCATGTTAGGGGAGGCCTATGTCGGAGGCAACTTCTACAGTGATTGTACCTATTAATAAACTCTTTGCTGAATTGATTACTTGGAAAATACTACTCTTCGAAACATATGGAACTTAATTATATCCAATGTTTCTGTCATAACAAACCTATCTAGATAGATAGATAAAACATAAGTGCACAAAAAAGGATATATAAAAACTGTACTTGATTTGCCTTATAAAGAAAATATATGACAATGCAAAGGCGGCCTTCTTGCTGCGCAGCCGTTTATATAGTGACATTCAGAAATACGAAAAATTATATATAAAGAATAATGTGGTTTTAAAGGTAGAGAAGTAATCTTTTATGTTATATCATAAGTGCACAGCGGAGGCACGAATTGTGGAAACATTTTGCAGCATCCGCGATACCGTTAGCGGCGGGGAACGATAAGCCGACTACAGGGTGCGCCTGTAATTCGATTTATAGTCGCGCTGAGAGTAAACACTCTTGGATACTTGAGAATTAAATATGTGACTTCACTTAGATTAACTGACTGCCAGTTAGCGCCTTGTTTCCGTCTCTTTAAAAAAATAAGAAAGAAAAATGTGATTCCACTTAACGATCAAACAAAAAAAACTGGCACTCCGGGAGTGAGCCAACAGAAGTGAAACAGATTGTCAAACGTGTCAACTAACGGTAACAGTATCGCAAATTCGATGGTTTTCCCATGTCAAAAAATGCCAAATACGCGTAGATAAGTTGTCACTTCGAAAACTAGGGGACCTGGTAACGTCCTACTTGAAAATTTCCAGAAAATTTTATAAATAACTCCTGTTACTAAACATGATTGATTTTAGAAGAGGTAGAGCAGAAAACGCGAAGCGAAACTTCATTTGAAACCATCCAACCTAGCAGATACTAAAAAGATTACAAAGTTCCTTATAATGCCATCTATCGGATTCAGATGTATTCAAAGCTTTTGAATTATTATTATATCTATAGTTTTTAGTTAATTTGTTAGGCGACGTTTAAATTCTTGAAACACACATAATATTAATTTCAGATTATTAATATTGAAACACCTTTTTGTCTAATTTTCAATAATCTCGGGCCAATGTATCTTATTCTTATCCATAACAGAATGCAAGCTCTTGGCATGCGTGCTCAGTATCGCAAGCCGGTCCGCCCAATTACCACTATCTCTGGGAATATCAGCGCTTGCAAATTGTAAGATAGCGGCCGCGTTTGCTCGAAGATTTGAAGGGAAACTTGTAACAATAGTAGATTATAACAAATAGCGGTGTATTATTCTGCACCGTGTGCTGAATTGTCACTTCGGTCAAACGGTTTTAGACTCTTAACATTGTGTATTGTCTCTTTGGCCAAACTCTTTCCTATATTACTGTAGTCATCGCTACATAACGAGATGGCAATGATGTGGAGTGGAAAAGGTTACACTAAAGCAAACTAGATGGCGCTGTACGGTGGACGACTACCGCAGTACAAACACTGAAAATCTCCATACATACTAACTCACGCTAGCGAAGTTTCTGCTTACGATTACTATATATAGACCTTCCGACGACCGAGACCTTTCCACATTACCAGACGATTGGGAACACAGTTCTTCAAATAGTGTTCTTAACCTAGCTTGTGGAGGTCGTGGCCTAATAAGTGGTCGGCATTTGAGTCGATTGCTAGGTAAGTAGCTCTTGCTGCGACCAGGTGATAAATGGGCAACCCATTTAATCAGAGGTAGCGCCATGTTTGTAACGGATTTTGGCCGACGCGTGCGTGTACCAGTACCTCTTTCTCGCATAATGACGGCAATGCTGTCGCGTTTCGTTCGGTTTGTGGGATTTCCCGGTGATCGAAACTCGTCATTAAAGACCGGTAACGCATCTGCTTGCCGCCTGGTCGTGCAAATGTCCACGGGCGTCAGTAGGCACTTAGCTGCCTGCTGCTTGCTCGTTTGCCCCTGTAACATAAAAAGATGAGATTTCATT
Source organism: Charaxes varanes (assembly GCA_024363005.1). Taxonomy (NCBI): domain Eukaryota; kingdom Metazoa; phylum Arthropoda; class Insecta; order Lepidoptera; family Nymphalidae; genus Charaxes; species Charaxes varanes. Next base: position 2,555,918 of record JANCMC010040816.1, read on the forward strand.
TTCAACTGATTTGAAAAATAGGTTCTCAATTAGACTATATACTTTTTTTGTTACCTCAGAACTTCTGACTGTGTGAACCGATTTCGAAGATTCTTTTTTTATTCAAAAGCTAGTTCTTTCCGTGTCACTTTGGTCCAGTTCTGACAATTTCAAGTCGGTTTTTTTTGTTAACATTTCTAATTATATTTACATAGTGACGTTTAACAACATAGCCCTCTATATTTGAAGTGTACATACTATAATTTAGAAACGATTAGACGCAGTAATTGTGCCAGTTTACAACCGTTTGCGTTTTTCCTCAAACACGTGCACATTCAGAATCTGTTATTTAAGTAGGTAATATGAATTATTGCCTTGTGAGATAGGTTTTCCTTCGTTTGTGCCTTCTAGTAGAGCTTGTCCTGCCTGTGCGTCAAAGTCAAAGTCAAAAGTCTGTATGCACAGCTATATGAATGACAATTTTAATATATCGGCACCTCCCACGTTACAAACAACTTAACTGTAATATAACAGGCACTTTTTAATGTATTATTGTATACAATAACGTAATCGTCATAATTGAAAATGTAATTGTATACAAAAATGTGTTATATAATGAGGTTTTTATTTCAATTTACATTTTTGTAATGCTTTACTGTGAAGTTGGGAATTTGGGATTAGAACAGTTTACTTGAGAGGTATCAATATATGTATTTAAATAAATAATATAAACGTAATTATTTTTTAATAAATACATAGTCGCCTACCATGAAATCTCGAAAATGGCGGGTAGTACAAAGATGAAATTTGGCAGGGAAGTAGTTTTTAATTGGTAGACATCCGCTAAGAACACATTTTTCGATAGGGTCAGATTAAGCATGTCTAAGGGCTCCCGCAATTCTACGCAGACAAAGACGTGGGAAACAGCTAGGTCATAGATAATATATTCTAGTGATAATATATTCGACTTAAAGCTAAGTTAACTAGAATTCCTTGCTCTCTGATCTGAGAAGAAACCACAAAAACATTATGGTCATGGTCACAATCATTTCATTTTCACTAAAAATCCTTCATTTAATTTTACGTTTACAAAGACTTTTATAAACATGACATATTTTCATTCAATACTTTAAAACAAAATTACACTATAAAAACTATTCAGCTAGTCTTTTGAAAATAAATGTAATGAGAATAGATGAAAAGACAGAGTAGCTTATAAATGAAATATTATAGGATTATTTAATGAATTCCTTAATTCAATCCTTTTGGAAACGCTTTAAAACGGAGTATCTTCATAATTTACAAACTAGAGAACTGGTTTTATATAAATTATTGATTGCTTTTTATAGGTATAATCACAACATACTAAAGACTAATAAAACAAGAAACCAACAATTAAATTAAAATAAAAGTAGCAAAACAATCTAAGAAAAATTCTTTCTACAGTACCTCACAATACGTGCCGTCTCAAGCAATACCGCCTTCTGTATCCGACTCTTGACCCAACAATCAAGCGAGAGCTTTTAAGGTGTTTATTAAAGCTCTTCGCTATAAGATTCGATAATTTCATATAGATTTAAAGTATTGTTATACCTAATTTTTAATAATGTTAGTTTTTACTCTATTTTATCTGTCAGTGTAACTGGTTCACACCGTACTTATCAGTCGGATTTTACCTATAAAAAGGATATTAGGTTACTTACCTTAAAAAAAGATGAGTGTGTTCAATGGTTCTATATATTTATAAGACTATCATTTATTTAAATAACTTACTCTAAATACATTTTTTAAAAATTAATATAAAAATACAAACATTTAAAAATATATAAAAAAATAGATCTCCGCCGGCAGCGGGGCAAGGACCCAAGCACATTCGAGTTATTAAACCATCGGATACATCCCCAAGCGTTTGTATTACTATACTAATATATAAAGCTGAAGAATTTTCTTGTTTGTTACTTTGCGTGAACGCACTAATCTCCGGAACTAATTTGAAAAATTCTTTTTGCCTATTTGTGGAAGTTATTAGTATTTTAATATGATGTACTTTTCTATGAGAAATCTTTTATATTCTCTGAACAGAAATGGAAAGAAGAGGACGAAATTTATCAACTTCTATATAAATATTACAATAAACCCAATGAAATGTTGGTGCCAGCTATAAAACCTGGACACGGAATGCCTCTGGAGGTTGTAAATTTTTTTAACAAGTTCAAGGACAGAGTGAAAAAGTAATTACAACTTTATGTACACAATAGACATGTCATAAATCATTTAAATTATGTATTTATCATTCTTTGAATTTAAAACAATACACAATAGAGAAGTTATTACTAAAATACAAAATGTAAAAGTATACATAATAAAAATGAAAAAAGAAACTATATATATAATCTATAAATTTGAGTGCCCGAGTAGATCGTTACGAAGAAGTTTTAAGGAAAATAATGATAGTTCACACATATTATATACTATATTATGAGAAAAACTGTTATTATTTTTAAATTGCATACGACTGCAGAGCAATACAATTAATCCCATAATACCTATTTATGTTAATTGAACTCTTGTTCTAATTACCTAAATATGACTATATACACGAGACCTACAACAAAGATACAAATTAAAACATTTTTGTCTGTCTTTCTGTTTCGGGGAATCTCCGAAACATTTTGGAGCGATTTCGATAGGACTTCCACTGGCAGACAGCTGATATTAAAGTCGGTTAAAAGAACATTTGTTACTAAACAATCATCATGTATGTATGTACATAATGACCATCTCACGACGCGCGGTTCTCGAGCATTGTCCAATTTGCATCAATGCCATATAATCACAATTAGTCACGGATGCTTATATTTGTCAAATTGTGTTATTGTTATAACGACAAGTTATTTAATATGGATTAAGTTATTATTAACTAGCATCTCTAAGAATAGTTTCTTCTGATTAAGATTGTCTTGATGTTGATATGTTTCATATAGATATATAAATTTATTAATATTGTTATAGATTGGTGTCTACAAAGTACGAGACCGTTTCGGAGACAGACGACGCAGAAAAGAAATACGTAGTCGAAAAAGACGTTATGCTGATGTGGAACAACAAAAAGGTGATTATAAAGAAGTGTTGCTGACAGCATTGGCTCAGCAGTTTAGTGTTTTAGGTGTGAAAAGGGTACAGACAGACTTACTTTCGAATTGGAATGCTTACATTAATTTATGCTGAGTTTAGATGCTGAAGTTTGAACTATATAAGACGTTTTATTTTGCAAACACATTTGATTTCTTGTGATTTATAATACTTGGCATTATTAAGGACTACAGAGCCAAATGACAAAATTTACCACCTTCATCCTAGCCTCATCCCGGTACAGTACCAGGGTCCGCTTAGATTGCAAAGGATTCGGCTGTGGGGCGAGATCAGATGGCTCACTTGTGGATGCCCCGGAGCTGTAGCCCCGGTTTCCCCTACAAAATCCGGTCCAGAATATTATTAATTATATTAATAATGTTATATTGTAATTCACACGTCATTTGGTACCTAACGACCTGGATAATTTTGTTGAACAGTTAGCCTGATTATAATATGCGCTTGAAAGGCTATCGGCCCGGAAAACCGAATAATCCAAGAATAGGTACGTTATCTAAATTTAATCTGAAAATGCATATTATGCATATTAGGGGTTATCCACAAAGTATGTCACACGTTAAAGGGGGTATCACTAAAATGTGAATTTGTGTGACAACGAGTAGGGGAGGTCAAAATCTCTGTGACGACGTGACATGTCAAAAAAAATTTTTTTTGCCCTTTATTAACGTACTACACAAAATAAGTAAAAGAAACTGCTCTTTTCTTGATTTTGTGACGTCATGTCAACTTCTCCGGGTTTTGAAAATCCTGTGACAAGGATGGGGGGAGTTAAAAAATCGTACAACTCGAGTGACGTAATTCAAGGATGACCCTTTTCTTAAACATAAAATTTCATCAAAATCGGTCTCGTTGTCTTGTTATTAAGGACTTCAGTGATATACACACGTACCTATGGAAGATATTACGCATATACATAGATGTTACAACATTCGGCAATCAACGCTTACCGACCAGCATTGAAGTGTTTACTCTGCGATTAGTTATTGGTTTACCGGCCGTGACACAAACATGGCTGCTAGAATATACATGAGATTCATTGTGCAGACACGATGTATTGTGTACACAGGCTTATAATTTAAGCAGCTCAGCATAATTTTTTATTTCACAAAAGGCAAACGCTGCAATCTGTTCTGCAATGTTTGACTAGCCCGTTGGCGAAGTGGGCAGTGACCATACCTACAGCTCCGTGGGTTGTGGGTTTTAGATTCCCGCCTCGAGTCTGTGTGTATTATCTATATGTTTGTACTTATTTATTTAAAAAAAAATTGTGTATGGTATTGCGTCTGTTACCTATAACACAGGCATTCAGCTGTCTACCTAAGAAACAGGCGTCCGTATGTCATATGTAATCCTTTATATGTATATTTTTGTATGTATGTATGTTCGGCTGAGTTGTCTATGAACGTTGCTTAACAAACAGAAGGCTCCTAAAGAAATTGTCGGCCTTTTATGGATAATATTTCCATAGCGAATGAAAAATGTGTATGAGGAAGAAAGTAAATACGCTTTTTTAAACGACGTTAATATATTCAAATATTTTAAAATTAGTTCACGATTATTTGTATTAAATTACACAGAGAAAGTATATATTAATCCTATTTTACTAGGGAAAAAGCCCAATGACAAAAACATCACACATGCGCAACACTAAAATCTAATTTCAAAATCAAATGTTTTCAGTATATAAGCATAGTGTCCAAAAGTATGTCAAGACACGCTTATATATAAGGGTTCCGTGTCTTATAGGTGATTAAAGCATTGGTTAGATAAAATCAAAAGTTCTTCTCCGATTTCGCTCGAAATAATTTTCCTCGTGAGTTTTTAGCATGTCCTTCATGGGAAATTTCAAATCTCCACATCTTATAGTATGAACATCCTAGGGGGAAACACATTGCAGGCGGTCAGACGGAGGGATAGACTGAGCGAAATTATAAGGTTTTCTTGTAGGACTACATAGCCCTAAAAATGTAAGCTTTGGGTAAATTTGTTGTTTTTGTAAAATGTTTTTGTCATCAACAATAATAACAACAATTGTTTACACTTATAACGACAATCACTAATAATCATTAATACTTTACAATATCTATATCTACATTAATACATACTTAAAGCTGAATAGTGTGTTTGTTTGTACACATTAAAGTCAGTAACAACTGGTCTGATTTGTAAAATTCTTTCAGTTTCAGAAAGAACATTTATCGAAGAAGGCCTTATATCATTAAGCCATAGTTGAATCTGTTTTTTTTTTGCTAATTTTACGCGAATGAAGTCGCGTGCACAGCAAGTTAAAAGTAAGTTAGGTAGATAAACAAAAGATTATGCGGTTATTAAATCGCGGGAAGATTGTCTTTCGTTAAAGGCGAAAGGGAAATACTACTACGCCTTCCTAAGTCATTATCCAAAGCTCCTACATAAAGATAATACCGTAAGCAGTGTTAGCTCCGGCTGAAATGATTCCTGCCTTATCTTCGCGGGACACCTGATTCTCATTAATTATTTCTAGCCTTAGGGGCCGCATTAATGCTGCGAAAGGAATAAAATTGATCGCACCTGCGTAGTTTAAGCGTGTCGCAGGGAAATAAAGGCTAATACCATAAATCTCTATACCGAATTTCATCAAAATTGGTTCAGCGGTTTAGGCGGTGTTTTAGCATATACGCGTTACTGACAACGGCTTCGCTCTTGTCAATAAAGGTTCAAACTCTGAAAAAAGTTTAAAATAAAAACACTAGGCAAAATGCAATTTTGCCAGAAGAGTTGAAAGAGCAAGTTACTAATACGGAATTAAGTTTTCTGCCTGAGAATGTCGGGAAAATAGCATAACATATCTTCAATAAATTGAAACTTACTAGATGCGAAAACTTTTTCGGAAACTGTGTTACTATCGTATTTTAAAATATTCAGCATTATTTTGATTAATAATAAATATATTGCTTGAACGCGCTAATCTCAGGAACTACTGGTCCGAATTGACAAATCTTTCCGTGTTAGATAGCCCATTTATAGAAAGGCTATAGGCTATATCATTTCGCTAAAATTTAATCTATTTTTTGTACCTATTTTGACGCGGACGAAATCGCGGGCACAGCTAGTTAGAGATAAAACTGCATTCAATATAGTCGTTTCAGCTTTATACTTTATATATCTCGTTTAAAGGACCTCCTTAGGGTCTCTAAATAAAATAAAATGTTCTTTACGAAAGCCTATCTATATCTATTTATTAATATGTTAAGCTGAAGAGTTTGTTTGTTTACTTGAACGCGCTAATCTCAGGAACTGAATGAGGAGGTCGTGGCCTAATCAGTGGTCGGCATTTGAGTCGATCACTAAGTTAAGTTGCTCTGGCTGCAACCGTATAGTATCTAAATTTTATGTCGAAATTTTTCAATGAATATATTAAAATATTCTTTATATTAATATTAAATAATAGATAAATAACAGTAAATATGCGAAAAAAAGTATTGCTTAATAATTTGCTTTTTAAGTAAAAAAAAATAAGGATTGGATTCAAGAATACTTTCACTGAAATTCAGCCAATGAAACGGTAAATATATTAAAGATTTGGTCAAAGAGAATACAGCCTGTGGAAAAGTTTCAGTCTACTTATTGATGCTTAAATTTGCTTTGGACATAAAAAATTTGTTTCGTGTAAATCTGAGTAAGCCGTCACATTTTTTTGACGTTGTTATTTAATATGTCTTCTTCTTCTTCCTAGCGTTATCCCGGTTAAGTACCAGGGTCCGCTTAGATTGCAGAGGATTTGGCTGTGGGGCGGCGGGGAACACCAGACTTCGAATAAAATAAGGATCATCAAAATCGGTTCACCCAGTTCTGAAGTAACAAACCTAAAAAAACACAGTTAAACTGAGAACGTTTTTTGAAGTCGAGTGAACATATAACCAATTTTTTTTTGAGATAGACGGTATCTAATTATGATATATGTACCTTCACTTTACAGTACCTAAAATAAAGAGTTTATGTATTTCTCAAAAGACCGTACTAGGTTTAATATGACGATGCTGAAACATAATTAATTAGTGAAATAGTTTTGTATCATTTTTTATATGATATCACCAAAAAATTTTGTAAAAAATTTTTATTACAACATTACAATCAAACGGTTTAAGTTTATTTACATAATTTAAAGTACAGATACTATAATTGACAAACAGCCACACCCATTGTTGTTTGAAATTCCTTACATTTAAAGAAAAATATTAATAAAATTATAAATATTAAATATCTAAAATTTTTAATATTAAATTATTAAAATCATGTTAAATGTTATTGTAGGGAGGTGTACAATATGTATTTTATATGTAAATAACATTGTTATAAAAAATGTAAGTCTACTTATTAGTATACAGCATTCATTGGCAGGTCGTCACGTTAGCGCTGAAACTATTAAACAACACACTAAACGGTGACTCTTACGTTCTTTACGTTGCACGACAACGTTCTAGCCGTGCAACGGTCTTCTGTATACACCGCTCACAATATTATGCGCCGGGCAGCGATTCGTTCAACACACTGCGCGCAAAAATATTTCGTTCTGAACGGCGAATCTTCTTCACGACGTTCCCAGTCTTCGCTTGTTCCGATCCGGCTTCGAAGGACCTAATTTTAGTTAAGCTTAATATAATGATTAAAGGTATATCTCCTATCTCCTTAAATGTTTTCATAAACTCTCTTCGATGGTTGAAAACCTGGTGATATACAAACAACAATGTTAAATAATGTTATTGCTTTGGATACTGGGAATTAACATTCTATGAACATTTAATATCAAACTCATTGCTCAGACTTTAATTAATTATTTTTTATCATCTTCGACTAAACTACCTTAGTGGCCAACCTGCTTGACACAGACCGTTTGTTTGTTTTTCAACATAGTTCCATAAAAAAAAAGCTTGTGAAAATATTATTATGGAGCCAGAAATGGCTCTAAATGTTTGTACATTTTTGTCCTTGAAGACTACAAAGTTCTACAAAAATTTGCAGAGCTACAAAAAGTCCCCGACCACATGATCATTGAAATGAAGCTATGTTTGGCTCCAGCCTTAGAATAAAACATCTTTTAAATGTGATATTTTCAATCCTTCCCCGTATCTGTAACGACGCTAACGCTATCGAGTTTCTTGCTGATTCTTCTCGAGGCTATACTTTTCCCAATCAGTGGTAGCTTTTAAAATATTTCACTATTCAAAACACGTCATTAAAGTCTATTTAAACAAAACATCTTAATATTTGATTTGTAGTTTTAATTGTACCGTAAATTTTTTGTTCGATGACCTAATGTTTATTCGAACACGAAATTCGTTTGCCACGATAAGGTCGAATGTAGTTTGCACCTTAATTAGTTAAAAGGCCTACTTTTGCTTGTGCAGTACGTTAATTTCTAACAATAACCCTAGGCAAAATTTATTGACTAGGAGCTGTCATCCAAAATGGTAAAGCACTTTCTTGGTCGACTGTACACTGGATTTGTAAGCGTCTATAGACAGGGTATCCTCCTAACATCAGGCTATATGATTTTTGACCACCTTGCTAGTAGAAAAAATGTGGCTCTTGATACATTACACATTAAATTCTCCAGTTATCATTGCTGTCAATCGGTATCCTAATAACAATGGGACGGATGGAATGTGCTTTATCAAAAGACTAGTCAGGTTTCAGCTGCGTTTGTTCGGCTAATTCAACTGAGATCGGAATGCTGTATGTAACCGACTTCCAAAATTCGATGGAGATGGAAAAAAATGTTTTTAAATGGAACTAACTCCGATTATAATTTTCAGTGAGCTTTTTAGGATTCCGTAGTACTACAAGTAACTTTTATAATTTCGCTGTCTCCGTCCGTCTATCTGTCTGCCCGTAAGCTGGTTCCGCACTAGCATTTCCAAACTATTAGAAGTAGAGACTGAAAATTGTCCATGTTGACAGTAAATGCTAAAAACTCATTAGGAAAATAATTCTGAGCGAAATTGGACAACAACTTTTGAAGTTATTTAACAAATACGTTTATAGAGTATCAGATACGGAACCCTTCTATATAAGCGTGTTTTCACACGCTCATTTTTATTTGGTATCATATTTTTACTTCATCAAATTTAAAGTAATTTGCAAACAACGTTAAAGATAATTTATTGGAGATTAATTGTCTTATATTAAAAAATAATGTCCATCGTAGGACACAAGACAATTCAATGTCAAATTTATTTGAAAAACCTTACCCATCTTTGTTGATCCTTTTTTAAAGATTCGTTTTACCATCAAAACGAAATTGATATAAGTCATGCACTCTTGGATTTTCTAAGCAATTTGTAAGATACTAGCTATGTCTCGCGACTTCTTCCGCGTAACATTAAACTTACGAGGGCTTTTGGACCTCTTAAATCTGGCCCTACCGAACAATAAGCTGATCCTTTCTCATGTCTACCAACTATAAAGCAGCTGCCAAATTTCATCATTGTACGCCCCACGGTTTTCGTTTTTAGCGGTCGTCTACTATCCATAATCTTCCTCAAATATATTCTTGTGGGTCCCGCGGTTTTCGAGATTTTCTAGTAAAAATAAAGCTAGAAAACGGTGTTCTTAAATCTTTATTTTATTTATTTGCCTAAGTTATATTTAGAAGTCACAGTGAAATGATGGATCGGTTACAAGCGTGAACAAATAACCCATTATGCGCTGTTATCACTAAGGCGAAGATAGGCCTGACGCATGACAGGACGACAACACAAACAACACTCGGGTGATACTTGACAGACACATGCGTTACTTTGCCAAATGCCACGACAAGCAGGGAAAATGAATACTAGGTATAAATACATATACCAGTATATTTTGACACTCGGACGTCTGTTCTTTAAGGTATACACCTTAATATTTATTTTATAGGTAACATGTAATCAAAATAAAATTATATGGAATATTATTCGTGGATTTATGCACACCCTTTTCTGATTTCTGTCACAGATATTTTTTAGAAAACAGTTTCCATTTTCAATTTTGACACCAACGAATCGGGACGTGTCCACTCATATGGGCTAAACTTGTGGTCGCCCTATCTAGACGTTATCTTCTGTCCCTGTCCTTACTGATAGCAAGTAAGGGGTTAGATTTATGCAAAACATGTGGTTAACGAATGACTTTAATTTTGCATTTTGGACCCCAGTAAATCGGGGTATGTCCACTTAAGTGACGTAATTTGTGGTCATCCTGGCCGAACGTCATTTTTTTGTCATGCACTTTAATTCGGATAACGGAGATTTCATAACTGAAGCAGCGTACGGTTCTTACTGAAAATCAATAACTTTACTGAGTAGGTTTCCTTTTAGACGTATTGCAATGCTTAACATTTTGTATTAAGTTTTAAGTCTAGAGTTTAATTTAGAAGTTTAAGTTGATCTACATATATTATAAGACTGCAGTGCTTTATTTTCCTAATAATTTCTTATTATTATTCAGTCTAAGCACCGAACCGATACACCAATCTTTATGCTATTCAACTCATCACGAACTGGGTTATATTAACTAAGTATTTGGTTAAAGAACACCATTAATATCTCTACCGCGTATAAGCTGGTTTTATAACCGTTTTTAGTGAGCTCATTGGTTAGGTCAAAGTATTTGTTCGTTTTTAACAGATGGTCTTTAGGGATGTTGGTCTCCCATGGAACTGTAAGTTCTACAAGTACTGCTCGCTTTAGTGTCTTTGAATAAAGGAATATGTCCGGCCTGGATGACGAGACAACAACATCCTCTGGGATTTTGTAATTAGTCCTATATAAATACCAGTCAGTCAATCAGGACTTTGTTCGCTCTTTAATTTGCTCAGATGAGTTGGACCGGTTCATTAAGTGTATCACGACTCTTTTGAACTACGGGAATAATAGACTAACACAAATTGTTCTTTGTACAGTCGCCGGTAGTGAATAGAAGCATTCTTGGTATAGTGGAAAAGAACAATCGGCTTACACTTCTAGAGGAGAATATATTGTAATTCGCGGATATTAAAATTCCTCGCCGAGGAATTCATCATTAATTTTATTTATCAATTTTCGCCAGATTGTACTCGTAAATCTTTTGCAAGGAAGCCAAATTGTTGTACTAAACACTAAAATATATTGATAGAATCAGGCGTTACTTTGCGGAAATCCATGACATGCATGAGAAACTAAACTACTTTGCTTTAATCCTATCGGTAATAATTAGAGATCATAAAGTAAAGAACCAAGTTACTCAATACTAAAACTAAACGAGTCACGTCGCTAACAACCGCACACTATGAACGCTAACGAACTAATAGAATAGAATATTTATTTCCTTCAATAAATTACATCTCATTATTGGTTAGTACAACTTATATCTATGTTAGTATGCTTAAAAAAACTAAAATTGTATTTTGATATGTGAGAAAGAGGTACTGGTACCCGGGCGCGCCGGCCCAATTCGGCTACAAGCATGGCGCTACCTCTAATTAAATCCTGTCTTTCTCAAAGTGTTGTCTGCATTTTAGATGCGATTAAATAGAAGAAAATGTTACAAAATTGTTTCAGTGTTTTCGTGCTCGTTACTTCCTTAAAAAAGAATCCGTACCTATAACGGCGAATCTTTAGAGAAATCAGGAGTGATGAAATAATAATATGATAAAAGGCTTTGAGATAGTAAATTATCAGTTATATGAAAATCTAATATGGGAACACCAAAAAGTGCAAGAGATATTAATGTTTAGCTTAATCAATATTCCAACATAAATAACATATTAGAGATTATTAAAAATATTAATAATTAAAAGCAAAAGATAACCTAAATTTCCACTAGAAAAATATATTATGGAAAAGAAGATACTAACTACATAATTACAAATTAACAGCGTAAAAAATTTGTAACAGTCAAACGATATCAAAGGATACTTCCAATCGGAATAAAAAATAGCTACAGACGTAGTAAAGAAGTTATACTTAATATACTAGTTTTAGATAAACCCAAAGGCTAAAAGCCCGACTCACTTAAGCCGCTATTACACACGGATTAGTTAAACCTTAATTTTAAATGTATTTCTTCTCAACTATTAACTAACTTTTGAAGGAGCACAGGCTTACATTAAACTTCCTATAATATTTATACTTCCTATAATATTAAACTTCCTATAATATTAAACTTCCTATATTCCTATATAAGACTCATGCATTCACTCAATACATTCAAAATTTTCTTAGCAAAACATCTAACCTCAAAACTATGAATGTATATCCTTCCTTAGCAGCTCTCTACTAACCATAGATAGAACCAAATTTCATCAATGTAATTCACATATTTTTTTTTTTTCAATAATCTTCAATGCTAATCTGAAGAGCATATTAATGTTCATTTTATGTGGCATATAAATTTGATTAAGAATTGCAATTATCAGATAATACCTTGTATTGCCTTTTAAGTGAATGCTACAAACGGGTTTGATACTACACAAGTCCCCAACCACACTACACGATCATCGAAATGAACATTCAAATGAAGCTATGCCTGAGCATTATAAATTATTGATTTTGTTGTTATTAGTGTCAAGACAACGAATAAGTAGCATCTTTAACGAATCTGTCTAATAAAATTAATTCAGTGACAGTTATAAAGTATGCATGCGGCGTCCTTTTAATGTCCTGAGGGCAGGGATGAAATTTCTACTATTGTAGGACTTGTAATAAAGAACGATGCATTTTTCATTCATTTTATTTATAAAAGACACGAGGATACAGATGTTTCAGTTTAAAAATGCAAGCTCCCTCCGCTAATTAATTTTAACGCTTACTTATAATAGATGGCGCTATAATTTGATATTAAAAAAGCCAACGTTCGGGCAGAACAACGTCTGCCGGGTCCGCTAGTGTTATATATTATAGAATAATATTAATGCGTTAAAAGAATACCGTGTTATAGACGGGATTACAGTACATCCAATTGCAAAGAACCGAATTTGAAAAATCAGCGCAGTTATGGGTTTGCTGGTTGTGGTAGCAATGAAGCATTGGAGTTACAGCAACGAATGAGCAGATTTATGCAAAACATTTTTTTTCTTGTAACTCAAATTAGTAATTCAAATATCGCATCTAACATTACCGAATTTGATAGGAAGATTCCTATAAACGACAATATACAGCTATTGTACGTCACTGAATTCTAAATGTGTACCTACAGAATTAGGGAGCGCTCTATGTACCCAAGTTAGGGTTGCCATGACATAAAATCCAAAAAAATCAAAATATCATTTGAATATAACGTGAAGGTAAAATATTAGAAACGATTTTACGAAAATTGTGAAGACGGAGGAGCATGAAATTTGGAACAGCTAAAGTTCGTATAGATTAAGGTGTGCAAATCTTTATAGTATTTTTTTAATGTGCTAAATAATGTATTAAATTATTAAAATAGAACCTCACGCACACCAATGCCAAACGATTTATACACACATGTATACGTTTTATTATAGGATGTTGTCAAAGTCCCGACAACCGTCACAAAATGACAATATATTTAGTTAAACGTGACATTTATTGTGATTAAATTGTGAAATGTCGTTGGACTAAGGTTACAAATTTTGTGCATAGTTTTAAATAAAGTAAAAATAGGGTTTGCAAGTCTAGAGCTGATGATGATAGGATGATGGACGACGACGGGATGATGTCAAAGCGTAATCGTGACAACCGTTTGTTATATTAATTATCAAATTTATTTTTTCTGTGAATCGAACAATATATGTCGTTGTACGCAAAAAGGTTTGTGGGCGAAGGCGTATTTCGAACAGCCGGCGATCTTTAGTACGTACATACTACGTACTAGTATGTAAATAAATGTACTAGTATGTAAATAAATGTACTAGTATGTAAATAAATGTACTATGTTCGAAGTACGAAGCGGCAAATTATTTTTTTTCCTCTATTTTATACTGCCTAATTCAAGTATCTCTTGTAGGTTTATTCTTATTAAACAGTAGCTGTTTTCGCGTAAAATTCGGTAAAAATAGATTCAATTTTAGCGTGATGATATATAGCCTATATCCTTCCACGATAAATGGGCTACATAAAACTGAAAAAAAAATTTCAAATCGGATCAGTCCGTTCCTGAGATTGCCGCGTTCAAGCAACCAAACAAACTCGTCATCGTAGATATAAATTTTTAAGACGAAGAGACTCTTGATATATAAAAATAAAAAATATTTTTTATTGAAGTTTAAGACTTGAGTATGAAAATGGCATTATAAAATATTAATTTTGAATTGTACCTTACATTGTTATTTCGTCGTAAATATATGACATTTTTCCAGTACTTCCGACAGAGATATCATAATACGCGATAATGAATTTATTAAAAAAAAAATATGATTTTTTTTTTATCCTGTTTGAATTTCGTGACACCCCTTAATGACTTTGGTAAATAACACTAATTGCCCAACCAGTGGACGCTTGTTTGATATCGAAACACAAAATTATTTATGTTTATTCATATTTCATCGTTATTATCCCCTCAGCATCCATACGCTTTCAGCTCAAGCCCGTGTTGATAGACGTGACAAATAAATAATACACACATAAGTATCACCTTAAACAAACATTTTGTTATAGTACCAGTTTTCCGTCTCTGCAATTAGATAGAATACCAATTTTCCGTCAGGGAAATTAGAGAGAATACCAATTTTCCGTCAGGGAAATTAGATGGAATACCAATTTTCCGTCAGGGCAATTAGATATAATACAAATTTTCCGTCAGGGAAATTAGATAGAATACCAATTTTCCGTCAGGGCAATTATGTAGATTACCAATTCTCCGTCAGGGCAATTAGATATAATACCAATTTTTCGTCCGGGAAATTAGATAGAATACCAATTTTTCGTCCGGGAAATTAGATAGAATACCAATTTTTCGTCAGGGCAATTAGGTAGAATACCAATTTTCTGTCTCTGCAAATAGATAGAATAACAATTTTCCGTCAGGGCAATTAGAAAGAAAAGCAATTTTCCATGAGGGAAATTAGATAGAATACCAATTTTCCATCAGGGAAATTGTAATGTTTTTCAGGGCACACTAGTATTTGTTTTAAGATATCAGAGATTATTTCTATTTAAAGACCTAAATCATGTGAATTGTAAAAAAAACAAAATTTCACAATAAATTACTAATCGCCGGTCGATCGCCATAATGGTCAGTAAACGGGTCGTTTGACTACTCGCCCTACAGATCGACCAACTGGTCGTATCGGTCGCTCGACTGTTTATCCTACTTGTCCCCTACCTGGTCACTCGATTGGCTACCAGTATGGTTCAACATCTAGTTTTTTTTTAAAAAGAATATTAGGAATACTTTATAGGTATGTCTAATATTCCCTTTTTCCCCTCCTACTAAGCTTAAATTAAAAGCAATTGTACTACTAAGTTTAATTTCCGCGCATTATTTGAGAAAAGTAGTATGCAAGCCTTGGTTGCAACTAAGCATTGATGGACTTGCGTACGTGGGCCGAGGCGAGGCCAAGGGCCGAGGCACACATTCACACGTTCGTCCATCAATGCCTCTCTTGCCGGCCGCTGCAGCAATGCACTATTTAACAAAAGAATAATCTAGATGAAATTCTTAATCTCAGGAACTACTGGTCCAATTTGAAAAATATTTTTAGTGTTAGTAGCTCATTTATCAAGGAAGGCTGTACGCAATATAACATAACTTAAAATTTAATATATAGTTTTACCTAATTTTACGTGGACAAAGACGCGGGCAAAGCTAGTAGATAATATTCGGGGTTGTTAAATGGCTATTTGATTTAGCCGTATTATCAAGTAATTTTATTAAAAATATTAACCTATGAGGAAACTGAGGCTTTATTAAAAATTGTCATATAATTCAAGATACTACCAAGGCACAACACACACACACACACACACACACACACACACACGCATACACACACACATTCATTCATACAAACATACAATGTGTTTGTACACTCTCATTGCATGAAAATAAGAATACAAATAGAATATGTTAATAAAATAAATAATCAAAGGCAAAGGAATCACTGTTTCAAAAAAATTAATAATAAAACGCTCTACACTGATTTGTTTTTTAATTTCAAGTTCTTTTTTCAGAACCCTTATTAATTTAAATCTTATTATTTAAGTCAAAGTAGCCCATGTTATTTGTTATCAACTATTAAAATTGCTCCAACTGTTCTGGTGATTTAATCTCCATTAACAAATTCGGCTGCCCCAATTGGGCTATAATATACCTATGAAATAATACATTTTTTATCAGAATTAAATTATTCTTAGTTCATTTTAGTAACAGATAATTAAAGCTTGCTTTTAAAAAACATTTTTTCCATATTTATTTCATAGTGTTGCACTTCTTCTTAGCGTTTCGTTGGCAAGCACTAAATCGTGTCGGCCCAGAACTTAGCCACATCAACTACGTTATGAGTGTTCTACTCCGCAACATGGCGACCAAAGAGGTAACTTATCAAAGGTTTAATTTAAATTTCGAACTGGCTTGCACATAGGAAGCTGTTTAGTGAAAACTTTGGCACGTAAAAAACTATTGTTATTAGTTGTTCGTCAACTTCGTCGTTGGTTTTAAATACTTTTTCAAATTAAAGTTTTGAATTGTACTGATTAGTTTAATTTCCGCGTATTATTAATGAACTTGTCTAAGACCAAGTTGTAAAATGCAAAACAAAAAATTCTAGTACAAATGCGTGCTTTTAATTGATTCGAAGTCTGTGTTTATTTTTTTTATTTAAAGATAATGAGGGCTAGTTAGGGCATTTATAGCTCAATGATTTTATAGATAGAATTGATTCTGTAGGGTGCTTATTTCGATTCCGGAATCCAGAGATCACCCTCGCTCTATAAGCATACATAAAATTGAGGTATCTGTTTGTAACGTAAAAATATTTATTTAAATAAATAGTCCGGCTGAATTTCGACCGGCTGGCTATCTCTAATTATTATGCGTCTACTGAAAGATTATTAACTTTCTTAGTCCGCGTAGCCGAAATTTTTAGCGTAGCTGAAATTCGTAGTATTATACAAATATTAGCTACGTACATCGCGACTTTGCTAAGTGACTATAGAGCTGGCTTAAAAATATATATTCTGGAAGAAAATGTGGAAAAATTGTTTTAACGCTAGACATTTTTTTATATATAACAAGGAGCAATCAGATAGGCATTTTGTGTGATTATATATATTCTTGCAGATTCGATCCTATTTCAATTAAAAAAAATAATAAGCAGCCACAAAGTAACGTTAAATATAACGTTCTCACATTAGAAGTAGGTTTTCCGAAGTAATGACCATTTCATTTTTAGTATTTTTAAATAATCATTTGACTTCATTTTTTTTATTTTGAACCTTTCCGGACTTAAGGGACATGAAACAAAAAAAAAAACTGAATGTTCGAAACTTCGAAATTTAATATTGATTATTGGAATAATTCTTTCCAAAACTCCGTAGTTTGAAATGAAAAAAGAATAACACCGATTAATGCCACTGAGTGATATTAGTCGTGTGATTGAAGAAATTGTGGGGATTCCGGGGATGACGTCAATCCATGCGACACAGGCAACATAAATCAAGCGTAGTTCGTACACAATCCATTTTGAATTCCCTCTTCCATAATATAATTGACTAGTCGTTACCCGTGAAATTAGGTGAATTTTTTTTTAGCATGATATATAGCATTCCTCGATAAATGGGCTGTCTCACACTGAAAGAATTTTTCAATTCGGACTAGTAGTTCCTGAGATTAGCGCGTTCAAGTGAGCAAAAAACTCTTCAGCTTATATTATTATAGATTATTACCACATATGGAATAAAAAGAAGTTCTAGATGTTTCCCTGAGTCTAGAATGGAAATTACAGCCGACTTTTGTAAATTGTTTCTTTTCTTTACTATTTATTAGAAATTCTATATAAAACTATTATTTTCGGTAAACATATTTAACAATATGGGAATATTATTTATTAATGTTAAATAGTTTCTAAAGTTCAAAAAAAATGGCGAAGAGCGTGCCAAGATGCGCTTATAAAGAAGGGTTCCGTATCTGATACGCTCTAAACGTATTTGTTAAATAACTTCAAAAGCTGTTGTTCGATTTCGTTCAAAATAATTTTTCTTATGAGTTTTAAGCATGTTCTATCGACGTCTAATATTTCGGAAATGGGGGAGACCCCCTTACGGGCAGATAGACGAACGAACAGAGGAAAATTGTAAGGGTTCCTTATAGTACTACGGAACCCTAAAAACTAATAGAATATTGATGGAACGACGAAATAGTTGGTCATCACTCATCAAAGTATGAAATAAAAAGTAAGACTATTACTGATTTCTCTTCCAGAGAAGATTTCACATTACAATTGCTGGCGAAGTTCAAAACGAAACTTCACGCTATAAAAGAGAAGGCGCAAGACGAAACCGAAACCGAGAATGCGGAAGATGAAGATATTAATACGGATGATTGGTGAGACGTTTCCTTCCCTTCACATTTAATGTGCTGCGTCCTTGCCTGATGCACGATATACGATAAATCCTTCTCGCTCGCACTTATATTTAATTGGCCGCAACCCCGATTTACGGGCCCTCTAAAACAGGCAACCCTATATCATAGTGAAGCTTATAAAATAAGCTTTAATTTGATACCTAATTTGTTTAAAAATAGACAAACGAAGTTGTTTCACTGTGGGGATTTTGTACCATATTGTTTTCTTAGAAAGGTTGTTATGGGTGTAGTTAATAACTCCCGTCTCTCTTTCATTTAAATTACGCTGAGTTGGTTGATCTTTTTGAATACTTCAAGGTATCTATATATTACAAAAGTGAAAGGTCACCTATCACGAAATCTCGAAAAACACGGCACGTACGGAGAGTAAATTTGGCAAGGTATATAGTTTACAGAAATTCGCTGCGAACGAATTTTTCGGTAAGACCAGGTTAAGGAATAAATTCTAAGAGCTCTCAGAAAATGATCGCAGACATGGCTAATCGGTTAGTTTTTGAAAAAAAAATAGTGAAAAGATATATTCAGTTGGTCGTTATATCCGAATATTCCGATAGTAGTCCGTCGCCTTAACCGATACGTAGCTTTAACCACATCGGTTAAAGCTACCTATCGGTTATAGTGTTATAGGACGTTTAAATGCGTTTTGAACCGGAAATTCATCCGAGACATTGCTGTTTAGTCATTGTAACCGATCCGACGCTGTAATCGGTGTCGTTATATTCGGTTTTGACTGTATTTGCTTTATTCCAGGATGGGTCACAAACTACGGTTCGAAGATAAAGGCGCGGTCCTAGCGAAGGACGCGTCGACGAAGGGAGATGACTGGTTTGACATCTACGATCCGAGGAACCCCATTAATAAGAGAAAAAGGGAGAAAACAGATAAAAAGAATAAGAAATAAAATTGTTTTTGTTTTTACATTATTATGTTTTTATAAAATTGTATTTAATAATCCTAAAGGCCATCTATAGTGCTTATCTATCTTAATATATGTGTATAAGTTACGCGTCACGTTGTTTGTCCGCGATGGACTCCTAAACTACTAAACCGATTTTAATGAAATTTGCATACCGTGTGCAGTTTGATCCAACTTGAGAGATAGGATAGCTTACATCTCAATTTATAGTCGCAAATAAAAATGAGTCTCTGAAATGTATGCACGTGCATAACTTCCGAACGACTGCACCAAATTGGATAATTTCTTTTTTGTTGTGTTCGTTATTGTTAGGGTAAGGTTTGTATAATAAAAAAGGAATGGCAAAGCGAAAAGGAAATGGAATGGAAAAGAAAAGGGAACGGGAACGGGGAATAATGTTATAGGATAATAGAATATAGTAAATAGTAAGTAACCCAACGTTCCGGCAAGACAGAGTCTGTCGGGTCCACTAGTATATTAATAAAATTTAATAGTTGTTCGTTAGACTCGCTAAAACTCGGAAACTCTGGACCATTTTGGATTTTGTTTGTTTTGTTTTATTCCCATTTTTTCGGGAAAGTTAAAATATATGAAAGTAAGGAAAAGTAGAAAGATTATTAAAAAAAAAAACTCAGGTTTGGTAGCTACTTCAGAATACTTCTATTGGATGGTATTTACAATAGACACTTTGACTGACGTGCCATGTAAAAATATTATTTTATAAAACATCAAGAACCATCTTCTATGAAGGGCTAGTTGAAAAAGTGGCACATAATAATATGTGCATATAATTTCGATTCACAAATGCTTATAAAGTACACCTAAGTGAATAAATTAATTTTGATTAGATTTCACTTTAATGTTCAAGAAATAATATTTTGACAAATAAAACTGCGCTCTACGCAAATATTTATTTATTTATACGCTTTACTGTACACCACAAAAGAAATTAGCAGATAAGAAAGTAACATACAGCAAGAAAAGAAGTACAAAAGGCGGTGTTATCGCACCGGGCTCTATAAAAGACCCGTGAATAAACTTTGTTCTTTGCCTTATGCAAATTAAACGAATCTTATTTTTTTTTATTATTATTTAGTTCTTAGTCTAGTTATTAATTCGTAATTAATAGGTACACTCTACATTTACACTTTCATTTATTTTTGTTGTTTCGTAAACAACAAGATCTTTCATATCAACCTACATTTTTACATGAAATCATTAACTTCATGCTGCATTCGTTATAAATAAACAGTATGATGCATCAATATAGAACACAATTAACTCTAAAGACGCGTTGCTGGTGCTGTTGATGTGCATTGTTAATGAAATCTCTGCCTTCTTTGTCGATTCACAACGACCTGCGCCATAACACGGTAACCGTCTGCTTTTCTCACAATGCTAAAGTCAACGGACGACTGTAGGTATTGTTATTCTTCAGCAAGGCTGCTGCACCCAAGGTAGCTGTTAAGACTGGCAAATCAGCGTGATCCAGCGCTTCTTGAGCCAGTACATGTAAATGTTCTGTGAATGACCAGTATACTATAGATACATAAGTGAGATAACGTAAATGTAAATATATAAAAGGGAAAGGTCTAAAATCACGAGACGTAAAAGATGGACTTTGTCAAGGAGTTATTTCATAATGTTTTTGTTAATACAAAAGTATATTTTTATTTTAAAGTTCAGTAAAACAAACAATAAATGGAAAAGAGTTTTTAAATACTAATTTGCAGACTTTGCATCTGTATGTCTGTTTGTATCGAGTGATATCTAAAGCATTGAGACGAATTTCTTAGCATTCCATGGATTCACCGTGCGGGTGCCGGGTCCATCGCGTTGCAGAGGAAGGAACTATATTTTAGTAATTGCACTCGAAATATGCAACGTTTAATCCTCTGTCAACTATCCAGAACAAAAATTTATATGTTCCTTTAGTGGAAACTACCGTACTACCGGAACCAGACATAAATAATAATAATAAATAATAATGTTTATTTGGAAAAAAAAAAACTTAAAACTACATACATTAAATCTTAATGGTATCGGATAATTCCATACAGAAATATGCGCCGCCAAATTCAAATGGTATTTTATTCAAGTAGAATTTTATTCAAGTATAAAATGGTATACCTATGCGCCGTCAAATTCAAATGGTATTTTATTCAAGTAGAATTTTATTCAAGTATAAAATGATATGCCTATGCGCCGCTCATTTCGGCTGCATGCCAAAAGGATCCAAGCGTGGTGCTACCTCTAATTACATAGACGGGAGTAAAAATTTGTAGACAAGCTTTAGTGAAAATAAAAATAAATAGTTCTCCCTTAGATACGGGTTACCTTTACATATATTAAACAAAATTTCAAATTGTGAACTTTATAATTTTGACACAAAGTTCAGAAACATATTTCTGTAGATGAATCTTTCATTAGAATAATATTTAATATTGTCTATTCATTACACGAGACCTGATTGCCTTTTGCTGAAATTATTTCTTATTTAAACTAAAAAAAATATTGAACAACAAATAAAAACAAATATATAGAAAAGGTAAAACTAAAAACTGGCTGGGTTACCTCGTTGGATAGCAATGTTTTACCTTTGACCGAGGTACGAGCCAACCTAAGGGTCCCTCGTTGAGTCTACGAGGCGCGATGATATTTCTTAAAATAAGGCGTGTCGCCTCTGGACTCCAAGGCAATAAAAAAAATTGGTACAACATTCTATTGCTATAAATAATGCAATAAATAATATCGTAAACGCAAAACTTCTTATGCCAATTATACATTTCATTATAATCGATTATGACTTATTTGCACGAATATGCAAATAAGCGACAATTAATAGAATTTTTATAATTCAAATTTCTAAGAAAATTAAAAACTATAAGACTCCATATTCATTTAAAAAAATATAAATCTGGCAACACTGGCTCAATTGCCGCCAATTACTAAGGCTTAACTAGATCCATCACGCGATCGCTCTGAATTGGGAATAGGTCTCGGGGTCGATTCGCTTTAATAATATCCATACAGAACTCCAAAGTCGGTGGTTTATTTGAAGTACGTGCTATTGAGAGGTACAAAAATACAGTTAAAATAGTTTTTATTCAAATAGGCCATTTGACTAGTACTCGCCTTATTTATAGTAGATAACCTATATCTTCTTTATATATCTTCTATACATAAGTATGGTTAAATAAATTTAACATGAGTTCTCTTCCAGATTTACTAAACCTACATTAATTTTTATACTCCGTAATAGATTCGCATATAAAAGAGAGTCATTACTGATAACATTTTTATTTGAATATTATACAACTGGAATATGTTTACGCTATATAATACTGGCTGGACTCCGCCACACAACTTTTAGATTAGTTATCTATTCAATAATTCTTATTTTCCGTTCCTTTACTAATTTCTATAATAACATAACAATTACAATTGACAGTTGACAGATAAAACCCCTAATTCCCGCCGTTATTCCATAACGTTCCTCTTTTTTTTATATCTTTGACGACAGTGTACTTGTTATGTGCCAGTGCTACCAGTATACTTCGCGAAAAAGGACGTTAGAAATGTTGGCGACAACACGCACTTTGCTTTCTCAGATTAATATTAATACTAGTTATGTAAGTCGCAGGTCAAATAAAACTTTTGCTCTGTGAATTCATAAAAATAATACATGATTTATATATTAATACGTGAAACGAAAACTTTTGGTACCATTTTACATAAAATGCGCGGACGGAGGAGTATGAAATTTGGCACAATTGTAGTTCATACAGAGAAAGGTGTGCGAATGCTAATATTTTTTTATACTATGCAATATTAATATATTAAACTATTAAAATAAAACCACGCGCACACCAATGCTATACGATTTACACAATATACACACACATGTATTGAATGATGTCAAATCGTGACTAACCGTATGGTGTATTTATTGTCATATTTTACTTTTCTATGAATAGAACAATATAAGTCATTGTAAGCAAAAAGGTTTGTGGGCGAATTTCGACCAGCCGGCCATCCCTAGTAATTATTATAACCCCTTAGTCATAATTTGTCGCTCGTACAATGTTATAGTTGACGGTGATATAGACATTTTTAATGATAAGTTTTTGTTATTTGCTAATTAAATATCTAAAATATTATCTAATCAATGATTTGTTTTTTTTTTTCTATCTTGTATAATTAAGACGCACACAATGTGCTCTTTGTATGTAAACATAAATCCTTGTTATGCTGTGCTACCATATTATAGGATTAAAATAAGTACTAAAAGTTTTTATAATAGTTTTGTTAAATGTAATAATATTGTAATGTTGTGGTTGCCTAAAGAAATAAATAAAATAAAGAAGCCTTATATAAAATATAAAATTCTCGTGTTATAGTGTTTGCTACCTAATTCTTTCATTTTTCATTTCGTTTCTAGCTAGAAATAAAAAAAAAACGGCTGGGCCTAATTGACTCCTGTCTATTATCTATTATACGCATGCATCTTGGAAGGGTTAAGAAAAAATAAAGAAAGGAAAACAAAAAAAAAAAAATTAAAGTACTAAAAAAATGTCGAATAGGTCGCAACTTCTAGCAGATGGCGTTCGTACTTTCGTCTGACCGTAAATCGGACAAGACAGCGTCTAACGGATCGGCTAGGGTAGGTATGTATATTTTATAACAAAAAATATTTTATAAAAAATGTAATATATATTTTAATCTAAGCATTTTTGCGATCATCAATCTGCTTATATAGGCTAACTACAGACGGGTTTTTCTAAACCACACCCTTTGCGTAGACCAAAAAAAAAAACAATTTAAATTTTAGAAATTAAATACAAATAAGTTTTTGTTCCAAATTGAAATGTAAAGTAACTCACGTTTACTGCACGTGTGCATAGGGTCTTGGGTTTATAAACACGTGTTCTTCGTATTCAACAAAAAACAAAGCGCCATGTCTCAATATTGTATACATTTGAATTTATTTTGTTTAAGACAAAATACACCATGAATCCACGGTTAACTGAGATTATACGTTCGTTTTGATTTTACGATAACCAGAAATTTTAAACTTATTCAACATTGGATTTTCTATTTTATAGCTCTTTTAGTACAATTACGTCTTTATCCGTGCTCTATTTCATTCAAGGATAAATTAAAATGTATTTTCTGTTCTAGAGACACCTTCGATAGAGCCGTCCCAAGTAGGGCTCGGCTCATAGGTCTAGAACTTTAGAAGCATTGCCAATTAATCTAGGCGCTGATGAAATTGAATCTATCGGCATTGCGGATACTTCCTCGTTAATTTAAAAAATAATTTCACCGTCTATTATAAGATTTATAAGTGAAATTTTTCAATAAACTTTTAAATGTTTCTTTGGTTACATTTTAACTTGAAAGTTGGTGTGTAAAGTTTGTAGCATCATTACAAACTTTTTCCTTTTAAATCTCGACACCAACATTGACTTTGATACAATTTGAATCTAACTTAGGTACGCATCTGGTGAATCACTCAACATGTCTGAGAGGAGAATATTTATATTTATGAGACTGTACCTTCTCATAAATAGAAATAAAAGAGTGAAACCAATTTACCTTATTGTCTGGGTAATTTTGATAAGAGGTCACTAGAAATGTTACGTAGACTTACGAGGAATTAACCAAAAAGCGAGTTTAGTCTCACCATAATATTAATCAAATTTTATCTTAGTCGGTAGTAGCTTAGCGGGTTGCTAAGTCTATCATAGACTTAGCAATAAGATGATGATTAGATGATTCTATGAAGTATAAAGCATCATTAAATACATCAATAAACTAGACTTTATTACAATTTAAACATGTGTAATTTTATTAATAAAAAAGAAAAACATTTTAGTACAATTAGGCGGTCTTATCGCTACATAGCGATCTCTTCCAGACAACCTAGTCATATTTATCGTATAACTAACCGAATTTAAATTATCGCACCGTAACACTGTTAATAAGAATAAAATCAACAAATGGCCTTTTCATTATTAAATCGTTTTACTAAAACAAAGCATATCAATTATAATTTCTATATTTTGTTTGCTATTTTTAATAGGCTAGTTGACTATTTTTCAGAATTTATAAATTATAACTTACACTCAACTAAACCTAATATTTAAGGGAAAAATCAAATTTAATTTGGTTAATTTTGTGTTTATATAAATCGCTAAAACAAAACGCTCTAAACTACCATGGCATCTTTCTGACGTAACATCTTCCCAAACAAACAGTACTACCTGACTGTACCGGAATATGGGAGACAATAAAGTTAGACGTGCATTTTTCATGAAACCAGCTCAAAAACTAAATACTGCCGCATTAAAAACTTAGATAATCTATATCTATACGAATACATAAAGCTGAAGAGTTTATTTGTTTGTTCGTTTACTTGAACGCGCTAATCTCAGGAACTGCTGGTCCGATTTGAAAAATTCTTTCAGTGTTAGATAGCCCATTAGAACATGCTAAAAACTCATTAGGAAAATTATTCTGAACGAAATCGGACAACAACTTCTGAAGTTATTTAACAAATACGTTTACAGCGTATCAGATACGGAACCCTTCTATGCGTGTCTTGACACGCTCTTGGCCATTTTATTTTATAGTCACGACAATTTTTAATAGCTTGAATTCTTAAATAGTTTGATTCTACATAAATAGTTCTTATATACGTTTATAGCCTATCAGATACGGAACCCTTCTATGTAAGCGTCTCTTGACACGCTTTTGTCAATTTTTATAGATATTTATCTTTAACCAAATAAAGACTGTTTATTTTTATCCTATTTATGTATTTAATTTTTATTCGCAGACTGAGTGTACAAACTTGTTATAAGTTAGACATCCAGTACAAATTATCCAGTCATAGAAATAAACAATAATCTGTCAAAACTTTTATTATTATTATTATGTGAATTATATTATTCTGCTAAGTTTAGTTTAGTGATAATAAGGGACAATTTTTCTTAAGTAGTACCTGAGAGTGAAATTATCTTCCTGTACCTTAATACTTGTTATTTTCCTTAATTTCTTAATACTTCCGGTATAAGCAAACCTTCAACTTTAGACCTTAAGCTTAAGCTAAGTATATTAGTATAGTCTAGCTGAAGCCCGCGTCTTCGTCAACATGATTTCAGTGATTTTGTAAAATTTTAAAGGTTTTCATTCGTTTTTGTGCGGAATCCTAATTATTTATCGTAAAGTTAAGTAGAAAAGAAAGAAAGAAGAAAGAAAGAAGAAAGAAAGAAAGAAAACACATTTATTCCAAAAGTGTTACAAACAGTACATACTAACAGAGGTAGGGTTGCAGCATTACACCGATTTTCCCTCGTATTCTTTCGCGGATTAAAGCAAAGTAGTTTAGTTTCTCATGCATGTTATGGATTTCCGCTAAGTAACGCTAAGTGATTCTATCAGTATATACAATTTTCCAACTTCAAATTATTAACATTGAAAAAAGTTGGCGGACTTAAAAATAAAAATTTACTTTACTTCAATTAAAGTGAATACTTTCTCATACTATTTTGAACCCGACCTTCCAATCGAGCCATACCTGAATCATTTAAGGAAGATTGTCACCGAAATAGGGCTTCAGCATTTGATAGTTGGGGGAGATGCTAACTCAAAAAGCATTGAGTGGGGTAGTGGGTTTACGGACCGAAGGGGTAAAACCCTCACAGGAGCTCTGAATGAACTGGGGCTGCACATAATAAACCAGGGCAATCTGGAGTTATTACTTTATTTGTGTCAGCGCGTATATATAAAGATGTTCTCCAATTTTTCATTGTTTTTTCTAAAAATTTTTTTTTTATTATTATTATTATAAATATATATAAAAAAAAGAAACAAAAAAAAACGCATCTTGTAAGTGCGAGGTAAGAATTCCGTCAGGTCACCACAATTTTACGTTCGTTCCTGATTATTAGTATAGTGAACGATATTATTGCACGCCTAATAACGCAAAGCGTTGTGTGCTCTACTCTCTCATCATCAAAATCGGGTGATTTCACTCTAATTCTTTGGTATGGCACCTATTTTGATAAATGTAAATACACACACATAAAGATGAAAGTCGTGGTTTAAAACTTTTGATATTTCGGAAGGATATTTATTTTATTAAGTGTAAAAAAACGATTTAAACAGTATTTCCTTAGACGTCCGGATGTCTGTGTGTGGATCTGCCATAATCACGTTGGAAACAGTCAACTTATTACGTTAAAGATTTTTTTAGTAGCTTTTGAATCACGGTGTACTGTTTCCTAGTGAAAATGCGTTTGTAATTCGGTATCGTTTATTTATAATCAACGAAATACTATATTTCAGCTGGTCACATACCTCCTAGCGGAATATTACCGTACTATAAAATATTAAAGTTCTTCTAAGAGATGGCGCTAAATGCCAAAAGCGGTCTGCATAGTTGATAGCTCGTAATATTTAGAAAATATTAGGTGTGCATTTTGGATTTTCTAAACTATTATCCATCCTTAATCAGCTAACAGTTCTGTATAATTTATCGCAACTTTCAACAACACTCATCATGAAAACCGTTTCACTGATTAACCGCCAACTTGATCCAAATTCAAACACTACATAATTAAACCGTCACTAAATAAACATGGCGGCGCTCGCTGTCTCTGGATTGGTGGCGCGGCTGTGAATCTGGGAATACAACCAATCAAAATTCGGCTAATAGCATAAACTTTTTGTGTTGTCATTAATTACTGTTCGTTACCCTCCGATGAATAAGTGATAACTCGATTTCGTTACTAAATAATCAAATTAATTTTGCGCGGCTTAATTCATTTTCCATGAATATTTTACTCGCGTGGCGCTTAGCGCTTATGTAATTAAAAATAATAGATGGCTGTTTGTTGACTTTAATCGAGAGTTATACATACTCGTTTATTTATTTTGTGGTCATTTATTTTCATATGAGGGTACAGCGTCGACAGATAATGTAACAGTACATTTTTATTTAAGCCTATTTTGCTTTATATTTCGGTGTCTACTTTTGTTTTTTACCTTCATAAAAATCTGTGGAGTTGATTCCTCTCTAAAGTCTGTAGAAATCCTTGCTAATATTGTTAAGAACCAGGAGACGGATATAGGATAAAAAAATCAGTTTAAACATCAGGAATGGGAATGGAAATGGGAGCGGGAACGGGAAAGGGAATAATATTATTGGCTGTAGTAAATAGTAAGTAACCCAATGTTCAAGCAGGACACGGTTTGTCGGGTCTGCTAGTAAATAAAATTAATCAAACTATAGTAGGTATTTCAAGAATATATCCAACCTTTGGCATTCAAAATTCCTTGTACAATGACCTTGCGTCCCCGTTGTGATATTGGGCAAAAAGGACGCTTTCGTGGGTGCCTTTGATCATTACTTGACGACGTTAAACAATTTAGAAATAATTTTATTGACATAAATAACATTTAAAGGAGACGAGACGGTCTGAAGGACTTTTGTTTTACATGAAAATAAATAAATTGCCATGTTAGAAATAAGAATAGAATATAACTGGGACTTATATTAAAATTGAAAAGTTTGATTTGTAGTCATTCACATCTAAATTGCTGATATAGTAAGTTATTAATTTCACCATATTATTTAAACAGCTTTATAAAGTCTTATAATTAAAGATGATGTTTTTGAGAGGTTTTAAATGTCTACTGACGACCATGTCAACACCAGAAGGCTCGCTGATGCATTGGTGGCCTTTGAGGAATGAGTATGCTCTTTTCTTGATGTTCCCTAATTCAGTCGTATCGTTTCGGAAACACGGAAGGTGGTAATTGATTCCACAGAGAAATTGTGCAAGGTAAGATGTTTCTAGAATACCGCACGGTTGTGGACTCAAAGACATCGAGGTAATGAAGGCAATGCAGGTAGGTAGGTTAAACCTATCTAATTTGGTTCAAAATTCATATTATGAAATAATTCTGTCATTTATCTGCTTTCGTTGGAAAGACGTTATAAATCTAAAATAAATTGATGCTTCGCAAATTCAGGACGCAATTATAAATCAAAGGTTTGAGGGTTTGTATCTGCCTAATTCACCGGCAAATTGACTTCACCATTTTTTGTACCTATAAATGCGATGTGTTTGAACGTTTGATGCCAATTGTACCTATATTACTTTGCTTTTTATAAGGTTTCTTAAAACCTAATTTTAATAAATAAAATAATTTTGATATCTAATTTACAAACCCATTTTAATAATAAATAATATAACAATTTCTTCAACCTTTTAAAAAAAGTCATAGAATTCATCACTTAGCTAAAATATACGAATTATACTTTACGAATAACCTTTGTAGAGTCTATCTCCTGATGATGCTTCAGTGTCGAAGCAAAACGTGCGTTGAGGCATATCGGAAAGTCAGTGTAGTGCTGTGCTTTAGTGGGCGCCGACGGCTCTGCGTATAGGCCCGCCTGGCCGCCACGCAGGCGGACCGATTGCAGCGGTTGTAGATTGCAGCTGTGATATATTGATTGAAACGGTGATACATAGATTGCAATGGTTGTATAGATAGCATCAGTGGTATATTGATTGAAACGGTGATACATAGATTGCAATGGTTGTATAGAGATTGCAGCAGTGGTATATAGATTGCAGCGGTTGTAGATTGCAGCTGTGATATATTGATTGAAACGGTGATACATAGACGAGCTCACAGGGCCGATTTTCTTCAGTAATAAAAATAATACTTAATTATTATTTAAATTTATTTCAAAATAAACTTTTAAAATAAACTGTATAAATTATAATACCTATAACGTATTTGCTAATAAAAAAAAGTATATTTCACTTTATTAAATAAGTATTTGTACACTTATTTCTAGAACAAGCGAGATTCAAACGCGATATTACTAAGGTTGTAAAATTGTGAACCGCAAATATAATGTGCCACGTTTACTTCGCAGAGTACTTTGGCACTATATTTTTACAAAAAGATTATACAATAGATTATTTTACCTACTTCTATTTCAAGCGTTTGATTACTACTTGAGATAAGTTTTGAAGCGAAACCTTCTTTAGGCATTTTGGGCATTCTTTTAGAATGAGAAAAACCCATTAAATTTGCCTGTTGGTAAAGCAGCCTTCAGTCTAGCGAGTAATCAGATGAGACAACACATAGTGTACTAGCTGTTCCCCACGACTTCATCCGCGTGTGCCACTCTTATCACTTAGAGGTTTAAAAATAGTTTTTGGATAAGGATAAATATTATGTTTATAAAAAGACCTTCACAAATAATGCATTATTTTAGAACAAATTTGATTAGCATAAAAAAGGTTAAACTAAACGCAATCTACTAGCGTTAAGGACAAACTTTTGTAATGCTCTATTTTACTGTGTGTAAAAGTGTACTTTATTCATATATATCGCACGAATCTGACTCATTCGATTTCATTTCCCATATTTTTTTTAAGCCATGGACTTTATATATATCGTTTCTTAAGGAATAAAAGAAATAAAAGCCCTTCCCAAATTATGGCTTGGGGTCACGCAGATTGGCTGAGCGAACTTGTATATTTCTTCATACCCGTGTTTGTATTGGTGTTATGTAACGTAGTGCTGTTCTCAGTGACGGCTCATCGCATACGTTCTATCAGACAAGAAACCGCCATTTTGAAAAGCGCTGAATCTTCCCGGAGTGATAAATTAAAGAAGGATAAAGAGAGGTTGGATTGTAACCATAACCTGAAAGAATTTTTTATTGTTATTCATTATGTTAACTTCTAACAATAATAACCCTTAGCAAAATTTTCTTGACTAGGAGCTGTCATCCTAAATGGTAAAGCACTTTCTTGGTATACTAAGCATGTGATACTTAAGGTTGTGGTCGTAAAATCCTTAAGTGTAAGAAGATGCTGTCCTGTAATGGAAAATACGTAAAAGAAAAGAAATTTTCTTTACTATTGACAAACGCTTTTTTGCTATTAACTGATTTTTATTATATTCTCTCATGTGTTCAACAAAGTGCTTTAATTCTAACGTAATCGTACCAATAATCAGCAATGCTTATGCCAAAAAGTAATAAACTAAGAAAGTCCAATAAAACATAATAAATAAAAATATAATTTATGTAGGGTTCATATTAGCAATTAAAGTGATGAAGTATTTGAGTTACTTTATTCATTTAGTATACGAATCTTATCCAAAATTTGTACGTCACATTTTCGGACATTATTTTCGACGTTGTTTGAAAATGTTTCAGCAAATTTATTTGCTATATTTTTAATAGTGATATTATTATTACAGAATGCGTTTAAAATTATTTTTTTTTTTTATTGGAGATAGGCAAGCGCTTGACCGCAGTCACACTTGATAAAGTGTAGATGCGGTCTATGCATGTCAAACATTTCGCACTGAAAGGGGCTTCGAGGCGTAACAATAACATTTAAAATGCTGCATATTTCTCTTAACTTCGGAAAAAATATATATATAAAAATAACATATATTTTAATAAAATCTAAACTTTATAATAAATTCTAAACTTAACAGCAGATTTATTGTAAGTACGATTGCCTCATTATTTAGTATAACTGAAAACTATTACTATGATAAATATATCAAAGCTCTTTAACATCACCATTGTAAGGAACCCACGAACTTTAAATGTACCACACCTGTTTAGAGTACCGCAATACTTTGGGGTATTCTAAACAGCAAGTATTATTTTGTCAATTTTTTTTCTCATTACTTTATTTCTTACTAGCTGTAACCCTAGTTGATGCTAATGATTTTTTATTCCATCTGTTTTAATTTTTTTTAAGATTAAAAAAAATAACATTTTTCCAAAAGTAAAGTATGTGCTAGTGAACTCTTAGTAATGTGCATAGATTGTAATGTACAATAAAAAAGAAACTGAAAGACAGCCAGAAATATTGACGAAATTAAAAAAAAAATTATTAACAAATCTACAGAACCCTTTATAACAAAGCCGAGATTTCACTTCACCTTACGGCCCTTTTCAATACAACTTACTGATCCCATTGTATGTTAACAATTGCATAAATAATATAGATTATAGACGTTCGATGAGTATATTTTGGGAAACTTTTTATCGGCACATTGAGGGACCACCCATATTTGGAATCCAAAACAAACGTATTTACTACGAAAAATCTGAATAGGTTTATGATGCACTGGTAATGTAATAAACTATTAAAAAAATTGTATGTGTGAATAATAAATAAAAAAATAAACTACTTGAAATCAGTTAAGTAAGTCTGTCAGAAAAAAAGTAGAACAAACTTCTCTTTTAGTTACTTTTTTTTGAACCTTGTTTTTTTATTGTTAAAGTTGAACCAATGAATGTAAATTAACGAAACTCGTAATTTGCAGTGTTTTTCCACCGACAAAAGTTACAAAGTGAAGCTACAAAAGTGGTCAGTTTTATAAGCGTATTTAATACGTGACGTAACACCGAAAACACCCTTGTCCCAATATCGTAACAGAGTAAGAAGTTGAATAAACTGTAGCTAAATTTGGAAATACAAAATCGGCTTGCTCACGTGAATCATTACATAATTTGCATTTGGTTGAGCAAGTTTGTATTAAGTTTGTTCAAAACAATTAACTTTAAAGACAAATACGCAATGGCCAGTGTTATTGACTACCAAAAAGTGAAGTTATAAATGTGGCGAGTTTCTATAAGCGTAGTAAATAAAGGATTACATCATTCAAGCACTTCATTGTCCAAGTACCGTAACTCGTCAGAAAAAAACAACTTTATTAAACTCTTTCTAAATTGCGAACTCGCAAGCGTAAACTTAGTTGATCTATGTGAGTTATTATGTAATACAATTTTAATTAAACAACTTATTACTGGAGCGTATAAAATAATAATTAACAATAAAATCAAATAATCGATGGCCACAATTTCCCCATTAGAAATTTTAAAGTTGCTAATCAAAGCTTATAAATAAGTGGTAATTTAAATATTCACTTCAACCATTCCGTCGTCCAAGTAACTCTACAGAAATAAAAAATTTTAAACTCTCTGTAAATTGTTAACTTGCAAGCATCAAATTAGTTGCTCCAGGTGAGCTATAATGAAATCTTGATTAAATAGCAAACTTTTGGAGTGTCTAAAATAATAATCATCAACAAAAATTATTAAACTATAGGAAAAATTTTCCTATTACAAATAAAGAAAAGGAAAATATATAAGAATTTTAGATTGTTCAACCAAAGGTCTCAGCGAGACGTAAACTACACGGTAATTACAAAAAATAACGATATAATTTTTAAGTCTATAATATGTTTTTGAGTCCGTAACAACCATATAGCCAACTATATCTTTTGATCTGCAGTGTTCTTCCACTGCCAAAAAGTTTCAAATGAGCCACCAAAATAAACAATTTATAAGCGTATTTATTACGTGACGTAACACTGAAACACCCTTGTCCCAATGTCGTAAACAAAGTAAAATGTTAAAGAAGAAACTGGGCTTAATTTAGAAATACTCTTGCTTTGCTGTGTTCTACCACTGTCAAAAAGTTTCAAAGTAAAGCCACAAAAATAAACAATTTATAAGTATTTATTGCGTGACGTAACACTGAAACACCCTTGTCCTAATGTCGTAAAAAAAGTAAAATGTTAAAGCAAAAACTGTGGCTAAATTTGTAAATGCGATTATAGGGTCGGCTCGCTCACATGAATTATAACATAATTTACCTTTGGTTGAGTAAGTTTGTATTAAGTTTGTTCAAGACAAACAACTTAAAAAACATATACGCAAAATCCAGTGTCATCCACTAACAAAAACCTTTAAAGTTAAGTCATAAATGTGGCAAGTTTCTGCAATTGTAGTTAATCAATTATTATATCATTCAACAACTTCATTTCCTAAGTACCGTAACTCTTTTTCTAAAATTAGCCTATTGTTTCCCACTGCTGGGCAAAGGCCCACCCCTTCTCGGCCCGCTTTCCTCTTTTCTGGGCTAATTTCATTCACAACTTACCCGCAAAGGCATGCAAATCGTCGCGAAACCTCTTCTTCAGCCTGACAGGAATTCTGAAAAACAAAATTAAAGTCTTCCAAATTGTGAATTTGCATGCATAAACTTAATTGAGAGAGAGAGAGAGACGAATTTCTTACCATTCCATGGATTCACCGTGCGGGTGCTGGGCCCATCGCGTTGCAGAGGAAGGAACCATAGCAGTGCCCGGGACTAACAACTCAGGTGTAGGTTTAAGAGTGCGCTCTTTATGCCAGCGTCCGCTTAAATAGCAGAGGATATGGCTAGTGCCATTTGTACTATAGAAATTGTGGAATCTCTACAATCTCAAGATTCAAATCTGTCCTTCCTTATGAATCCCTATTGTTTAGGAAGTAGTATAATCAATATCCGCCCATCGAAACCAACCATCACAATACTTTTTTTGGTTCTCTTATACATATTTTTACTATAATTTACAAGGTTTTATTTATCTTTCCTTTTCTGTGTTGTTCCTACTATGCAGTTTTACTTTCAATCAATATTCAAGTCAATTTAATTATTTACACAATTTATATATCTACATTTACAATTATTGTAAAAACCCTAGCCAGTAGTTATGTAAAATTTAATTTATAATGTTGGTATTTTATATTATACGATGCTTGTATGAAATTCTCCTAAATGCATTATATCTAAAATACCAGTGTATGAATATTGGCGCAGATTTTCAAATTAAAATTTTTACCGCATCACGCCAAAAATGTCCAATCACTAATCGACACTACATCTACAGAGAACATGTAGAGATAGTCCAAGTGTTTTTGTCAACAATTTGTGATTAGAACCTTCTAGAAGTATTAAAACAATTGAAAAGAAAAAGAATAAAAATTGTAAAGCAATATCTATTCCACATACCAAAGATTATAAATTTAGATGTACACAATAAATTAATTACACTTGATTTACTACGGAGTTTAATTATTGGAGTTGAGTCGCTCCAGCTTTGTACTTGATAGTTAACATGCAAAAATGTGAAAAACTAATTTCTGTAAGAACTACTTTTAAAAGAGTGACTAACGAGTTTCTTGCCGATTCTTCTCGTGGCTCGACTCTTGCGAATCAGTTGTAGCTTTTAAAATATTTGACGATTTAAAAGCGTTTGTAAAAGGCTACTTGAATAAAATATCATTTGTAACAATACTGGCACTCCGGGAGTTGCAACCAAAGTGACAACGGATCGTCTGAGGTGTTGGTAACGGTAACGTCAAAGTTCAGCGTTCGGTGAGGATGACGTGAGTTCCATGGCTATTGTTCATCGAAAAATCGCTCTTATCGAACAATCACACGCTTTGTCATAAACTGATCTAACTCAAAAAAGCTGATTTTTGGGAAACAAAAAAAAATCTATTTACATTATTTATAGATTAGCTGACTGGGCAGACATTGTCCTGCTGCTAAGCTAGCCTATCTTTCAAGTTGGGCCAAAATGCATACGGGGTGAAAATTTGATTAAAATCGGTTTAGTAGTTCGGAAGTTCATCGCGGACAAACAACGTGACGCGTAATTTATATCTATTTAGATTATTTATAGACTAGCGGACTGGGCAGACATTGGATTTTTATGAAATTTTATACGCATATTCAATAGGTCTGAGAATCGGCTACTAGCTATTTTTCATACTCCTAAATGACAAGGGCGGCCCACACGAACGAAGTCGCGGGGCACAGCTAGTACATATGTATAATAGACTGCCTATGTAAAAAATATATATAGAAGGTCATCTCACAGACTATTAGTCTCACAGATCGCGCTCTTTGATAAATGTCAGCGTCGCCGGTTACCACGTTTACTCGCAGTACCCCGAGCCAGAACTAATCTTCTGGCTCAAGCACCCTTAACGCTTTGTATACGGACGCTAAATCTATTTGCTGAGAAGATAGACCTATTCTCATGCTCAGAAAATGTTTTTAAAACTACGACACTTCATGTATTGTTTTATTTAAGTTAACTACACTGTTGCATTGGGCGTAGCCTGCTGGCCCGTTGGCGCAGTGGGCAGTGACCCTGACTTCTGCTCCAGGGGTCGTGGGTTCGATTCCCACCTCGAGTCTGGGTGTATTATCCATATGTGTGTATTTATATATTTAGAAAAAGTATAAAAGGACGTTCTGGCTTTTAATCATATATAAAGTAATATGCACTTAACTTATGCTGATCTGTTAGCCATTTGTAACTTTACAAAATAATAATTATTAAATAGATTCATGAAAATACGTGGAAGAGTTTAATTCCTAAAATCCGACTCGCATTTAACCGTTAAATTAAGATAAGATAAGATAAGATAAGACCGTTAAATTTATACGACAATAACCTTTCTTGGATTGCGAAATATTTGTAATAAGGCGAATATTTATTTAACAATTAAAATTTTACTTCCTCATTATGGACCATTGTCTCCAATGTGGTTTGTTTTAAAGTCAACAAACCTCATTGTAACAAATTACGCGTTATAGTGGGCGCTTTATTGTCAAGTCAAACTCAACCACGCAGTATAATGCCGGAGCCAGACATAACATGACAATAATATTGACGAGCTTGCGTGTTTGCGTCTACACGCTACTTTGTATGTAGACGTGAATATTTTGGAGGGGCGTGCATGTTTAAACCGAAGGATCTATACCAATCATGCGAGCGACGCCAAACTCACCCCGCATCTACAAGATGTTTGCTGACAACTAATATATAGAAAGATGAATGCAAATAACCACTAATAAATTACTAATGAAGTATTATGATGCACCATAAACAATATATTTTTCTAATTCTATGATGTAATCTAACCAGGAGCGGTTGTAGCAAGTATTTTAGGTGGTACGAGATTGTATATTTGGGCCCAAAATGTGCAAAGAGTATTAATAAGAGTTAGGTTACAGCCTAAATGTAGTGGAGGTTTTGTTTAACATTGAATGACCACTCTTTAATCAACACGAGATATGCAGTAACGTTTAGGCTTTGTGAGAAGTAAACGTTTTTCGTTTATTTGACATATAACAAACGGGCAAGGGGTTGAAACCTGATGTTATAAAGCTACCGACGATCGTAAACCACATGTTATATGTTTATTTAATTCCGGGTTATGACAGAACAATATATTTGATGCCCTAAGCAATTGCTTTGACAGAGCAGGCACACTTAAATTTATTTCATGACCAAGCTATAAGCGCATTTCTACTGCTTACGCCTCTTAATTCAGTTCCAAGCCTTTGATGAAATGTATGAATTAGTAAACTTAAAAGGACCAAAATCGGATTTGGCACGTTCACAAAAACTTTTCTTAAATTATGTAGACGTTTCATATAAAACGCTAGTAAAATATATAAATAAATATAATTAAACAGTAATGTTGTTTTATTTTCCTACAGTACAGTTACAGTCTAAGATTCGGCGGCAGGGGCCGGCAACCCGTGGCTTGCGGGCCGCATGTAGCCCGCGATCCCTCTCTTTGTGGCACCTGACTGTTTTCTAAATGGCAATCTAGTTCTTATACTTGAGACACAGCTCAAAGTGTTTGTACATATTAGTCCTTGAAGAGTACAAAGTTCTACAAAACTTTGCGCAGCTACACAAAGTCCCCGGCCACACTACATGATCATTGACATGATTATTCAAATTCCTATATTTAAAAATTGTGTACTATAACAAAAACGCAAGATAAAAGATTTTTGTCCGTTTTTTGTTCCGTGTAATCTCCGAAACGTCTAGACAGATTATTTTATAGACAGTCTAGGCAAATATTTGACGTTGTCAGGAGCAACATACTTGGTTTAGAAAAATATTTAGGGTTGGGCGTAATAAATTAAAAATTCCAAAAATTTTACAAAATCGCTAAATTTAAGCGGACGTAGTAGTCGGTTACAGTTAATTTTATATAGAAGAGGCGACTGACAGTTAGTTTATTTGTGTGACAACGTCCATGGGTCCTCATAAATTCAAAAGTTCAAACAAAAAAAATCAAAACACATATTGGCAAGCATTCACAAATAAAACCAACATTTTTTTTGTATATTTTTAATGAAACAATAAATTAAGAAAAATAACAATTTTTACAAACATTTATCACTTAAGTTTAAAACTTCTCTTTACATACATCCATATATATATACTCTACATTCGATATTATATAAAACAAAGTTGCGTTTGTTAAATAGAACTCATGAACGGCTACGGTCGAATAATTATTAAAAAACCATTAGAACATTGTCAAACTTTTTTTTTTTTAAGTTTTCATACATAATGTTCCTAAGTTTCGTACCTATCAAACAGTCATGTCCATCCCGTTCGCAATAATTATATCCATCTGTCTGTTAAGACCCTTTTTCCAGGAACAAGTAGAGCTATAAAGTCGAAAGAACTTCAAAATACTCGACACAAGATGGCGTTGCTCGTTAATAGATCGCACTAGCGAAGTTTCTATACACAATTGCTGTTCTATAAAGAATTCTCGAAAAATGAACCCTCACCACATTATCTTCAACACTAACTTCACTTATAGTTCATACTTTCTTTTCTTCATAACTTTCATGAACAGCACCATGTCTGAAAAAATAAAATTATAAATATGTATGTAAGACTAATTACATATAGGCCATTGTTTGGCATTTTGTAAAGGCATAAATGAAAAATATTCAAAAAAGATATTTAAGTTTATTGACTCTTAAATGTATTTACATAATTTGTGTTTTTTAATAAATTCCTGTATGCTGTATATAATAAATTAATTGGATAACACATTTTTATAAATTAATTGGATTTTACAAGTAGTGTCTATTATTAATGGATTTGGGACTTTCAAATAAATTTTTCGAGACCCCTTAGGCCGCCATAATCCGGTCCTGTTTTAAAATCTGTTCATAGCAGATGCCCGCTAACCAAAAACTACCTCTCTGCCGAACTTTATATTTGTCCCTCGCTCGGTTGTCGAAAGAATAATTTACATTAATTTTAAATATCAATTAACTTCTAAGTGAGACTGAGAGAAAGTTGTCTAAACATGTACGGAACGCATGGACATAGTAGCGTACACATGATGACCTGTCTTAAACAGGATAATACCAAGGCACCTATTTCACTCATTCGAATCACTAATTTGTTTAATAAGTATAGTGAAACAAAACAAAATTAATTAATTAATTAAAAAATTAAGTATTTAATTAATTAACAAAATAAAGTAATTAATTAACAAAATTAATTAATTACAAAATTAACTGCATTATAATTTTATTTATAATTCGCCTTTAGTTTCCACAGATAACCGTCATTAAATCTTTTTTATAAGTGACCAGTTTGTTTTACGCTGAGAAATGCATTTATGCACTATTTTATTCGAAATGCAAACTAACCACATAACGTAAGGCCACACCGTCAAATTTTCAGAAAATTTGTCAAAAATTAAGTACCCTCTTTTATTACACAATGATAACGAAAATCGAGTACTGAGTAATCTTGTTGAGTATTCTAAGTGTCTCACCATTCACCTGTACATACTACATGTACGGGTGACTGGTGAGACACTTAAATATAGCTTGCTTGAATGTGCACAGAGTTTTTATTGTATGTAAATTATATGCAAGTAGAGGTGAATACTTTGGAGGGGTATGCATTTTAGACCGAAAGATCTGTTAGGCTCTGCTACTCACTAATGAATATAGCCATGACAACGGCCAGCATGATCCACAGCCAGCACTTCCAGGCACTGCGGCTGTGCTCTTGCAGCCTCTCCGACTCCACCTTCAACGACCCAAGATTTCTGTCTGTGAGGTCTGAGGACTTCTTTAATGCCTGAAATGCCCAAATAAGTAAAATTAAGACTTGGTCTCACATAATGGAAAGCATCAGGAAGTGTTCAATTATGAAAAGTAGGAATAAAATAAATTATTTTCATCTTTAGGGTTCCATTGTTCTTCAAGGAGCTCTAATAGTTTGCCTCTGCCCGTGTGTCTGTCTGCCCACAAGGTCATCTCCTTAGAATTTACAACCTATGCAATGTAGAGACTTGAAACTTGTTTTATAGGATATGCTAAAATGTCATTACGAAAGTTATTTTGAAAAAAATCTGACAACTTTGGAAGTAATTTAACAAATACTTTTGCTTAAATTTTTTTTTGTATTTATAGATACAGGATTACTAGAAAAGATATGCCCACATTTAGAAACTCATATTTATTAAAGTACAAATTTAAAATTTTATTATATAAATAACCGCGCCTCAACTAACAAAGTTTTTCAAACATCTGACCTCCTCCGTCTCCCGTCCTCCATCCTCTTGATTAATGTCACTGAGTGATATTACTCATCCCAGAAAATATTGGGGTTCTGGGGATGATGCCAGATGGCAGCCATTCATCTTAACATAACCCACAGCCAAATTCTCTACAATTTAAGCAGACCACGACACTAGAGCAGGATAATGTTAGGTATGAGAGAGATAAAAGCAAATATTAGTATACTAACTTCAGTGTCAGCTTTGATGATAGTGCTGGCAATCTGTGACTGCTCCTTCAAGCTCTTGGTCAGCAAGACCATGTTCTCTGCCACCTTCTCCTGCATGTTTTGGTGGTACTTGAGCAGGGAGTCAATGTCCTCTTGACTCGTACTGTTGCTGGTAAAGTTTGCTGCTTTGATGATATTGCGCTGCCTGAGAGTATCGTCACTGTCATCTAAAATTTAGTTTCATTTTTAATAGTTACTAGAGATCACATGGCGTTCAAATTCGGCTCCAAATCTTTAAATTTGTGTACTATATTGTGCTTTGTGTAATATATGCTATTTTACTATTAGAAAAATAATATGAGTTCTGCAAAAAAAAATAAAATCAGTAAGAAATTGCAAACAAAAAATAAGACAGAAAAAGAGTATTAAATACATACATTAATGTTTAACTACTGACCTAAACCAAATAACTCTGATCGCAGTTCAAGCCCATACTTGGCAACAGTTTTTTGGTGGATTTCCTGTGCAGAACCATCAATGGAATTGGTAGCAGCACCATGAGACAGAAGCTGTACAGCTTCCAACTGAAAAGTAGACAAAGCTCTTCTCTTATAGAATCATTTAAAAATATATATAAGAAATAAAATTGGCCAAGAGCATGTCAAGACATGCTTATATAGAAGGATTTCATATTTGATAAGCAATAAACATAGTTGTTAAATAACTTGGAAAAGTTGTTGTTCAATTTGTTTTGTCCAATCTCCTTTAAAACAATTTACCTAATGAGTTTTTAGCATGTTTGATTAAAATGGTAAATTTCAAGTGTCTATGCCTAATAGTTAGTAAATCTTAGGAAGGAAGTTCCTTTATGGG
This sequence comes from Charaxes varanes, assembly GCA_024363005.1. Lineage (NCBI taxonomy): Eukaryota > Metazoa > Arthropoda > Insecta > Lepidoptera > Nymphalidae > Charaxes > Charaxes varanes. The sequence goes on from JANCMC010040816.1 coordinate 2,597,856, forward strand.
TGGGCACAGGCGGATAGATAGACATACAGAGGAAAACAACAAAGGTTCCTTGTAGAACTATGGAATCCTTAAGAAAGGTTACCGAAGAATTTAAGAATATTGTTTAACATTATTTATATAATATTCTATATATATTAAATATATTCAAAAATAAGTACCTTCTCTATAGGACTGTTAAGTGTAGCTGTTTGAAGTAGGCCCTTCAAGAAAGCCGTCCTTTTTGCATACTCAGCTAAATCATCTTTTGCAGGCTTACTTAAAAATAGTCAAAATTAAACGATTATTTATATTAACACTGTACACAACATCCAAATCTATAATATTTAAATTGCATTTCTTGAGTTAAAAAAATCTATAGATTGTTAAATAAGTAATTCTATGATATAAACTTTAAACTGATCTATAATAAATTGACAACTTTTTAAATGAAAAGAAAAAACATTAATATGAGCTACTTACTCCTGGGCAGTTTTAAGTTCAGTTAACATCAAATTAAGAGATTCCACGTACTGTTTGAGCCTGTAATTTGAATCTATTGGTTCTTGTTTTGCAATAAGCTCGCACTTATTCAAGAGTTGGCGAACGTTCATTTCTAGTCTTGATTTCTTTTGAGGTATTGCGTTACTCGCTTTTGTATGATCGACCGTCATTGCTCTCTATTTTGATAAATTATTTCACTTCAATAAATTTGTAAAGCGTTGAAAAGAGTTTCAAATTTCGATCAATAATCTCCTTGTTTGATATATGGCTTGCTTTTGTAAATCTTTACAACTTATTTGCTAATGTCAAGTTCACTGGAGAAGACACGAAAGAGATTGAGGAACAAGATGTAACTAAAAGCTTGTCACACATTATAAATAAAAATTAAAACTTTAAAAACTGTTAAATTATACGTGAAATGCAACAGTCAAGACACAATATTCAATAATAATTGACATATATGAATGACATTTACCTGACGTGTCGTGCCTCACGTTTTAAAACGTCAACTGAATTCTTAAATTCTTTATCAATTTGTTTTATATGTTGTTGTTTTCATTCCGATGCAAAATTAATACTTAAACCGGCTAAAAATCATGCTTTCAGATTCTAATCAATAAATAAAACTATTTAATTATCATTGAGTCTTAAGACTCAAATCAAATGATGTTTTATTCAAGTTGACTTTTACAACCTCATTTGAATTGTCAAATATTTTAAAAGCTTCCACTAATTCAGAAAAAGTCGCGCCACGAGAAGAATGAACAAGAAACTCGGTCGTCACTTTTTAAAAAATATGAACACCTTTTAATATTTTAATAGATGCTGCAGGTATAGGATTAATAAAAAATCATGTAATGTAAAATATTTAATGTGCAAATGATATACAAAATTAAGACTTGGCTGGCTGCTTCTTGGCTGCCTCAGCTTCTGCTTCACTTTTTTCAAAGTTTGCAATCAACTTCTCTACCTCAGCACTTGAAAGCACCCGTATAACAGTCTCATTGTCTTTTCGTGTAAGGGTGGCCATCTCCACTGTAACCAAAAAATTACAATTATAACTCTCAATACAGGCAAAGCACCTATATAAAATGGCAATGAAATACAGTAAGACATATTATAAAACAAAGACCTTTGCTATGTCTGCCTGTTCGCAATGAACTAAAAACTACTAAACAAATTATCAAGCAGTTTTCACTAATAGATAGAGTGATTCATAAGGAAAGTTTACATAGTTACCTTTTTCAGGAGTGAGTTTGGTCATATCTAGTGTCTTACTGAGCACTTTGATAGCCAGGGCCTGAGCTTCAGCTAATGTTGTTTCATTCTCTTTGTATTCCTGTTTCAAACTTGATACAGCAGCCTGTGGAGTATTATGACATTACATACATTAATAAAAAAAAGAAAACTGGCACTCCAGGAGTACCAGAATAAGTGAAAATTAATTATAAGAGGTGCCAGTAATGGACATGTTAAAGTTAAGCTTTCAGTGAAAATGATGTCAGTTCCATGAGTTTTGTTTGCCCAAAAAGTACTTTGACCTAACCAATGAGCTCACCAAAAACGGTTATAAAAGTAGCTTATACACGGTAGAAGTAAGGGCAAGGGGTATACCAGCAAAATCCTTGAGAAAACTACTAAAAGACCTTGGCTTGTGAAGAACTATTATAAGTTCATTAACAAAAAGGACATCTAAAGCAGCGCTAGTAGGATCATACCAGATTTGACTAGGCAGGTGAGGGAGCACTGATAGTGAATATGAGTGTTAGTGATCACTATAAAGAGTGTGCTCTTAATCCTACACCTGGGTCACAAGTCCCAGGCACTGCTATGGTTTCTTCCTCTGCAACGCGATGGACCTGGCACTCACACTCCATGGAGTGTTAATTCTAAATTTGTTTCTAGCTCAAGGAAAGCCTTCAGTGACATTGAGGCCAATACTTGGTTTGGTAATAATTTTTTTGTACACCAAACCCTAATAAAAACCTGTTGATCCTTGTAACACCTGCCAGTATTAGGCCCTTCAAAATCTATCCAGCCGATTCGGATATTACCCGCTACATACATAGCCAGACAAACATGTTTTAGTGATACAAACCTTATCCTGATAATAGCGAACACAAGAAAAAAGTATTATCAAATTTGGTACAGTCGTTAGAAAGTTATGCTCGTACACGTTTCCGTGATTTATTCCTTTGATAAAGAGACCCTTGCACAAACATGTGGAACGGAGGGCCTAGCATGAACATTCTCGCTTGTTTTATTTACTATGAAGGTTCGTGCTTCCATTTTACACGACTTACGTGGAAGTAACGTCAAGGATTTGATACGTGCGAATTCTCATTTCATTCGTGCTAGCAATATTTAGCTACCAAGTTGTGTGAAACGATAGTATCAATGTTTCAGTTGATGTTGCCCAGCAATGGGAAAGTAAAGGCTAATAAAAAAAACGGAGTAGCAACAAATTATTCTTTTGTATAAATGCAGATGAATTTTCTGATCAAAGTTTTCACAACGTTGTTCTTGATTAAAGTACTTTTATTGATCAGTTTATGTCATACCATCCATCATCATGGCATCCGAAATACATAGATTTGCGATTGCGAAACATGTATTCCTCGGTGCAAGTAATGGGATGTATAACTACAACTAGATGCCACTCGTGACTTCGTCCGCGTAAAATTGGATGAAAAATTCATCACGATAAATGGGCTATCTAACATTGAAAGAATTTTTCAAATCGACCCAGTAGTTCCTGAGAATAGTAGCACGTAAAAAAAAAACAAACTTTTCAGCTTTGTATATTAGTAAAGATTATAAAAATTAAGATATAGAAATAACAATATCCGGCATCGATATATTTTAAACGTATTTTGAAGACTATTTACGTTTTGTTGATACTACTAACCTTAATAGTTCCAAGTGTTACGGAATTTGGAATTCATCCTTGTAACCTGGACGGGAATAATAATTTGATCTTTGCCAAACCAAGTAGACATTTTTTCCTACCGAAGAGTTCTAAATCAGATTTTCGATTGTGTGATAACGTTGGCATCATGAGAAACTAAACTACTTTGCTTTAATCCGCAAATGATGACGTTGGGAACATTCGAGGCTTAACGACAGACTTTCACGGAGAGCCCTATTTAGTTTTGTAAACCATAAAGACTTGTCGAGTTATATTTTTGTTTTTAATTTCGTAAATTTCATAACCTTCATTAAAGTGACTATGATGATAATAAAAATAATTATGACACATCAAAAACTCTTTATTTCAAAGCCACAAAATTACACATTATAATATTTTATTTATTTTTTATTACGACACAGAATTTCTTATTATATATTCATTTTTAATAATAAATGTTTATTATTAGTAAATGATCTTCCAATAGAACATAAATCATTTTAGCTCTATTTTAAAAGATATACGTAAATGACAAAATTGCAAGCTACTAGGAATGCTACTAGAAATTTATAACCTCAGGGCATAGGGCCATAGTGACACAGGCATAATGCTATGATTTAAAATTAACCTTTACTTAGCATATGGCTTAAGCCTCTCCGGTTTAGAAAGGAAATGCAAGCTCGCATATATTCGTGCTTTGTAATTTCCCCTTATAAAAAGTGGAATCAAATGGCAAACTCACACGAAAGTCACTTAAAGCAAACCCCGTTAAAAATAACACTAACTCAACAAACAACTATCTAAAGCGGAGAATATCTAAAAAATTACAATCTAATGCTAAAACGAGATTACAATACATCTCAATACTTAGTTACATAATTAATATCGAAATTGCAATAATACTATGGTGTATGTAAGGCAAAGTTGTACTAGACCGGTAAACAGGGCGATGTTCATCGGAAAAATACGCCAAACCGTGTATTTTGGAGGGCGCGTGTCTATATAGGCCAACACTTCGTAAATAAGAGCACGTAAATTGTCATCTGGAAAAAGTAATGCTTTGTTATCAACAAATATAATATATGTTTGTGATGATAAATAAAAAGAGATAATTTGCAGGAACGATTTGGAAGCTGGAAAGCTTAGATACCCTTACAATTTTATATCCAAAATTGTAAGGGTGTCTGTATAAGTCGGTTTGTGTACTTGTTTGTCTGTATCTTTTAGGGTTTTATTGAATATGTGTTATAAAGAATCTTCGTACCTATGGAGTATTAATGACAATGCTACTGTTTCAACAACCTCATGTGACTCCTCCTGGGCGACTGAATTATATTGAGATACTTACAACTTGCCATAAAACATTTTCAACGAGCTATTATTCTTTAGAATACAGGAATTTTAATAAATCTCTAAAACAATTAGTTTTAGAATATAAACTTGGGTGCAATGAAATCGCACATGAGAACATTTTTTTGTAAAATGTTTTTATTTAATTTTTGTTCTTTTAATATGCGATTATAGATTATTCACCAGATAGGTATTGAAATAACATTTAATCCTAAATTAAAAAAATATATTAATTTTTCTTACGCAAAAAAAGATAAAAATGTTGTACAAAAGAATGTTTTTATTTTATTGCAGCCGAGTATATAACATTTTTTTCACTTTAGCAGCACAAACATGTATGTTTTGCTGCGTAAAAACAGCGATTGGCGCAGTGGGCAACCACTGCGTGAGAGAAAGTAATTTTTCACTTTTCCTCAACCTTTTTAATTATCTTAAAGATCATCTGTGTTTTCATGCTTCTGACACACAACTGCATCTGAAATTACAATCTCATCTTGATAACGAACTAAACCCCGAAAATTTTCACCCGAAATAATATTATATTTTTCTACGCTATTACTTTTTGTAATAAGACTGCTTTGTTACAAATACCGCACACATTTTTTGTCTTTAGAAAATATACGTTTGAAGAAAAAAAAGAAAAATTTTAAAAATATCCCCACCTTAAAGCAGAACTGGTTTGATGTTTTTAATCATTTATTTATTAACTTTTGCCAAGAGAAGTAAAGGAAAGTTGGATTAAACATGATCACGTAAAAGAATACCCAAGAAGGATAATGTTTAGCAAATCAAAAAGATTTCCGTAAAATTGTTCAGTAAATTGCGTCTCCTGACTCCTACGTGCTTCAATAGCATCGCATTGGATGCACCGTAGACTTTATCATTACCCATTAGTCGCTGTCATGGTTCAGATGCGTTTGAGTGATTCGTCGAATCATTGTGTATACCATCGATTTATACCGCTTTTTTGCTGTTTAAGTTTATACCAAAACTTTTCTCCGTATAATATATATGAGGTAAGTCAGGCTTCGGTAAAATTCTCAAAGAAATGATTACCGAATAACACATTACTGTTCGTTGGAAATCATGAGATCAGATGTTTTGTTTTATAACAAAGAATAACTAAGAGGGACTTGTGCAACGCAGCTATGCGTAATACTTTTTCGCATTTCAAGTGTTCAATGACAGTGTAAATATGATTGATAGAATCAGGCGTTACTTTGCGGAAATCCATGACATGCATGAGAAACTAAACTACTTTGCTTTAATCTTTACGTAGTGCAAAGAAATGTTGAGTACATCCGACAAAATTTTGAATCCATGCATTACTGTAGCACTGCAAGCAATAACGGTCAAATTTTAAATACAGTATTCTTTTTACGCGTCAAAAGAATATTTCGATGATCCCTATTAACAATGTCGGTTCTGCAAAAAGACAACTTTTCAGTAGAGCAGTTCAAAGTTAATTTTGACTATAAAAATCTGCTGGCCTTCTGGTCGTGCAGATGTCCATGGGCGCCAGTAGGCACTTCGGTGCCTGCTGCCTGCTCGTCTGCCCTCTTGTAACATAAAAAAAAAAAAAAAAAAAAAAAAACGTATTTGTTAAATAACTTCAAAGTTAATGTCCGATATCCTTCGAAATAATTTTCCTAATGAGTTTTTAGCATTTTCTATCAACATGGAAATTTTCAACTTTATTTACTTAGTGTCATATTACAGAAAAGGACATACATTTTATGATAGAAAAAGGTTATATTACCATAATGCTTTGAAAGTCATTAATAATGTTCATTGTCTTATTGGCAAAGACAAAGTAGCTCTGAAGCCCGTTAGACAGCATGGGTTTTCTGTTTGTTTTTAGAGTCCTATAGTTGATTAGTAATGCGGGCCTCGTGAATACAAATAACGTAAAACGATTGATAATTTTATATGTACCTATATAGATAGCACGTGGGCTAGTATTTTAGTTTAGGACATTAATAGATTTAATAACATAAATAGTTATTTTAAATTAATAGTAGTAATTTTAAATTATCAATAAGAAAACAAACCGTCTAAACATATAGCATATGTCACCTCAAAACCAGTTGCCTTGACAACGTTATAACCTAAAACATTGCAAAAATGCTGAGCTGTTGTACCCATCCTTAAAACTTCTACAAGCAGTCAACATGTGATTTTTTTTTTTTTTTTATTTTGTTGCTAAATTTTTAATTTATTATGATATATTTATTTGTTAGCTGTTTTGTAGTATTTTTAAAGATTAAATTGTTTTCATTTCATTTCATTTCATAATACTACCAATAATGTCTTGAATCTTATATCTTGATTTGTAACTTTGACTTTAAAATTATTAAAGTCATGTTATTCAAGTAAATCTAGCTCATCAATGCTATTTTGACGTTGCTTTATCGGTCATCAAGGATACTTTAAATGTTTAACTTGAGGAGATCGTAGCTTAATCAGTGGTCGGCATTTGAGGCCATCGCTAGGTTAAGTTGCTCTTCCTGCGATCGGGTGATAGATGGGTGACCCAACTGCCGTCTGATGTTATCCCCGGAATCCCCACAACCTATGCAATCTCACGACTAATATCTCTCAGTTACATAAATCGGCATCTTCTGTTTTACGAACCTCAATAAACACGAAGGAAGTCGGATATTTGAAAAACAGTGTTAGAATGGATCATCCATCGATCACCGGGTCGCAGCAAGAACTGCTTAACCTAGCGACCGAATCAAATGCCAGCCACTAATTAAGGTACAACTTGATTGACCACTATTGACTGACAAGTTCACTGTCATAATTTTAAAGTGCTTAAATTTATTGATTAGAAACTCTATACCTAGAAATAAATTCAAGATCTTATATTTGGCGAGATTTCACACTATGATTATCCAATAATAGAAAAGGAGCGCTCTGACTGGTTCTCTGAAAGTCGTGTCGTAGTAAGTTTCGTAGAGAAAACTGCTACGAGTTGAGTTCTCGTAGCAGTTTTGTCTATTAAACGAAACGACGAATAACGAGCCTTTGATTGATACTGGCTCGAGTGGCAAATTGCATACGCGACATTCCCGTTTCTTTTTACTTTTATTGAATAGTAGCCTTTAGTGCGAGCGCATGTGTCATATTGGAGGAATTCACATGTGGTATAGTGACTGCACTATTTAATGTGTTGTAATTCTTGCTAACCTCTTATCTTTAAAAAGAAACTCACATTTTTATTTGCATACACGTGTTTTACATTTAATATATTATTAATTATACAGTTTTTCATTTAATTTGACGATTTTTGAGCCTCTTGAAGTAAAACCATTTTTGAATTTCAATTTAGTAATGTTACTAATTAAATAACTTTCTTAAATAATAATTATAATTTAAGAAAGTTAGGTTTCTTATAAATTGTTAACCTGTTTCTTAACCACTTAAAATTCATAGTTACAGATTTCACTGTACAGCGAAACTGCAATAAATTTACTCAATGCGTAATTTCGAATTAAACCCAACAATTTTAATAAACTTCATTCACTGTATTTTGGATTTTTAAAGGATATAATTTGCATATTGGTGTCGAAACGTCGAGCAAATTCAAACATTGATTTTCATATTATAAGAAAACAGTTCCGCCTAACGAATTTAATTTTTAAATGGCACCCCACACTTTTTTTTGTTACTAACCAAGAATATTCTGCCTATTGTTACGAGTATGAAAATATTATTTAATGATGTTAGCATTTGTGTTACAATTGTTAAGTTATAAGGAATAACTAATTTGGGAAACAAACAGAGTTGTTTGGCAAATAATATAAACATTTTTCTATTTTCTTTACCTTATAAAGGCCAAGTAAGCTTCCGAGGCAGTAGACGGTCAGAGCGGTATAGCGAAGCAACGTGGGTGCGCAGTACACCGTCGCTGTCACCATCGGGATAGCTCCTGTCAACAAAATATAAACAAGAAACGTCGTTAAACAAGATAAAGTCCTCTTTCAAGGCGCGCCACGTCAATATGGTTATACGGAGAACTGCATTTAATAATATTGTCATTAGACTAATGTAATAAAAGACGCCGGTTTTAATACCGCGGCAAAGAAAGCCAAGCTCAGTACTTAATAACCATAGCTACACGAATCGTTAACAGTTTTCACTAACAAACAACTCGCAAAAATCTAGTTTTAAAAATACAGTAACGATGTTGCCTATAAAAACGTAAAGCAACTTAAAAATCGCTACTGGTCGAATGCCGGACCAATCAGGGGCAATTAGAAAGCAATCAAAAGCCAAACTGCATCCAACGTCCACTTGCAACTGCCAGTGGATTTTGCCGTGTAAAGCCAAATTCAATAACTACGTCGATTTCATCTCGGATACTCTCAACGCAGCTCGATAATCGCTGACCGACTTTTTAAAGGGGTTACTAATTAGTTTAAACTATAATTTATTATTTTTAATTCTCTATCGAAGAGTTTGACCACTTAACCTATTAATACATTTTAGGACAAACTAAAGCACAGGCTGAATCCAGACATGTTTTACTAAAAACTATTTTCTTCAATTACATTTTAGACATTGAAAGATTAGTTTTTGGGACCTCCGCCTAAGGGTAAAGTCTTCTAGAAGACGCATAAGTTAGTTTATTCAATTTAATTTCATTTTAAAAGTAAAATATTAATTAAAAATAGTCGGTTAATAAAAACAACAGCGAAATTCGTTACTGTTTCATATCAGCCGATGAACTTTTTTTAACTCGTAGTAAGATAATAATAATTAGTTTGATCTTTATATTGTGAGTGTGTGTGTATTAAAGGTGATAGATGACGAGTTTACTTTCTGCTTTATTAGTATTTGTAAAGGGCATGGACTGAAAAACGGCTATAAGCTGAGCCCACAACCTTTTCATTGGTATGCAATTTTATTGTGTGTTCTCTGAATAAAGTTCTTATTATCTTTATGTTATGGAAGGTTTAATTATAACGCTGTGAGATCATCGGTTACACGTACATACGAGTACAGAGTTTAATGTATCCTCTGGGATTAGGCCTGGCAGCTGTCCTAAATTATGGACAAACGACCGCCTTTTCAGCCAACCGCCTCAAATCTATAACTAAGAATATATGTGTGTTATGGCGGCAATAGTGTAATGAGATCAAAGTGAGAGTACAGTACACATCGTTGAATGCGGTATGATGTATGAAAACGTCTGCGTCTTTATTTATTGTATTGGAACAAATTAAAAATATCCATAGATATATATCTGAAATGTATGTATGAAAATAAATAGATTTAATACAATATAAATTTAAGTATATTAAATTATATAAATGAATTTTCGATTGAATGTTATTATCGAGGAGTTTCAATCAAAAAAAATCAATGGTCGGCATTGTTGGCAGTGGCTGCTCATGATCATTTTTTTTTTATTGGAGATAGGCAAGCGCTTGACCGCAGTCACACTTGATAAAGTGTAGATGCGGTCTACGGTGGATATTCACTCCTGTACACGACCCCATGTACCAACCATAATAATGTTACATATTGTAGTGTGTTTATGTTAATTTTGGATGTTACTTAGTAGATCCAAACTCCTGGTTCATAGTTTTGTTTGCAAAACGAATCTACTATACTGTCCTTACCAATTTTATAAAATTGAAACATTATCTGGTACGTTTGGACGACTAAACCACTGAACCTATTTTATTTGCATATACTTTGTCAGGAGAGACGAAGACATAGCATAAGTTTGTGATTTATATAAACAAAAATATTAAATTAATATTTATCTATGTTTATCAATAGTGATAAAAAGTCAATAGGATTTTTTTTTTTTATATTACAAGGGGGCAGACGAGCAGGCAGTAGGCACCGAAGTGCCTACCGTTGCCCATGGACATCTGCACGACCAGAAGGATAATCATGGTATTTATTGTCTTAAAATCCCTACTTTCCTGACTTTTTGTAAATTCTTATTTATTTCAGATACTTCAATTTTTTCCACAACAGATTTTTTCTCTTAATAATTTTAAAAAATATAGCATAACATAAAAAAAAAATCTGCCGCACTTGTATAAATCCCATTTTCCCTAATAATTCCTAAACAATTCCATAAAAAAATACACTTACCACAAATTCCTAGCGTCGTCTGACAGACTTAAAATAACCGAAATTAAAAATACTACTAAATATCTATTTTAAAATCCAAATTGATCGTTAAAGCTTTAATTTACACCACGGGTCCATTCCTAAAGGTATTATCAGTTAATGCCAACGATTAGTGGTATCTGACCCTACCCTCGTCAGCTTCACTATTAAATCCCTTTAATGATATCGGTTGAAGCGTTCCGTTAAACGTTATTGTTATTTATTATCTTAAAAGCCTTTATGTAAAAGAATTTATAGTCAACATTTTATTTGAATGTGTTGAGTATCATCTCTCAAATCGACATCTTTGAATTTGAGGAAGTCATGGCCTAATCAGTGGTCGGCATTTGAGTCGATCGCTAAGTTAAGTTGCTCTGGCTGCGACCGGGTGGTAGATGGGTGTTGATGTTCAATTTGAGATCGCATCATTTGTCTCATTGTCATATGATGCGATAATAATGAATGTATGGCCCATCTGCGACTACAACATGTTATCTTAAAACCTAGACTTTACAGAAAACTAAGATAAGATAATTTAAGATAATTTATTTCTCAAAAATTTTTTTTACACGTACATCACTGAAATATTACATTACATGTGTATGTTAAGTCTCGACCACTGATTAAACTACGACCTCGTCAAGGAATTAAAATATTATCTTTTTCTTTGTATAAAACGATGGGTCCCACGTAAATTGCCGTAACCCTAGGTTTCCAGCTTTACTACTGTAACAAAGCGTTAAAAACAGCTAAATTGTAATATAATCGTCACTAATTAATATATTTTGGTATGCAATAATGTAATCGTCGTGTATATACAAATACTATAAGATTGTGTCAAAGCGAAATTTTGTCATGACGACGGTAAAAATATTCATTTCCAAATATTACAATGTCGTTGTACAAATAATTGACATTTTGTATAAAGCTTTACCCTTTAAATGACCACATGGTGCGGAAAACTAAAGATGCGTGATCAAATTTTGACCACCACGCGATATCTATTTTAAGTAAAATCTTTTTGCATGAAAAACTTCATGATATCATCCTAGTACGTTTTTCTCGCTTGACGACCCTTTTTACATACATTTGACATTTTTAACGAGTGAATAAAGGTAATATTTTTATTCCCGAAATGTTATATAACACAAGAACCATTGCATAGCAAATTATTTCAATAAAGTGAGTATAACAGTGAAAAAATGGCCAAAAGCGTGTCAAGACACGCTTATATAGAAGGGTTCCGAAAAAAAAAAAGTTGTAACCCTAATTTTGCCCAACCCCCCCCCCCCAACTACCGGTGACGCTGTCGAGGCCAATAGGGCCAACAGCAGAAACCACACAAAAAAAAACCTAATTTAAAAAAATGCACGGTGAAATTAATTCGTGCTGTAAAATTGGCATTTTATAATATTAAAAGGTTTAAGTAATTAGTATCACTTTCGTTGACTATAAAAAGCGCATTTATAGACTATTTATAAAATATAGTTATTAAATCAAAACCGGCAAAGACTATTTGAAATTTCAAACAAGAAACACTGCTTTTAACCTGAACCGTAATAAATAGTTGAGAAAAAGTAAAGCGAATACATAAAGAGAACTTTTGTACGTGCAGACGTTGAAAAATCGAGCAAAAAAAGGTCACAGTCACCTGGAGCTTTTCGCTAAATTAATGTAAACTTTTGAACAATATTTATTTTTCGCGTCAAAATACGCAAAAGTGCACTGATGCTTTCCGAAATGTTTTCTTTTTGGAGCGAAATATATATATATATATTTAGAGAGAGAGAGAAAAGAAATGACTACGCCTGAATAAAAATATTTTATTACACATATGGATACAAATTATATATGATACGTAAGTTTCATATAAAAAAGACAGACAGACATCAAATTTGGGTCTATACCAAAACAAATTCAATATTGACGACTGTCTGTCTTTTATTACACTTTCATTGTTAACTTATCTGTAAATCTAGTTATTTAAAAAAAAAATATGAAAATTAAAATAAACTCTCACAAGAGTTAGTAAAGAAACCTAAGTGAATTTTTAATTTCATTAGAATATAACATAATAAATATGAGTTGGTCGCGGCCTAATCAGTGGTCGGCATTTGAGTTGATCGCTAGGCTAAGTTGCTCTTGTTGCGACCGGCTGATAGATGGGTGACCCATTCTAGCATTGGTTTATATTTGATATTCGACCTCCTTCGTGTTTCGAAAGGCATGTTAAACAGTGGGACCCGATTAATGTCAATTTGTGATATTAGTCGTAAGTTGTAAAAATCGTGGGCTTCCGAGGATGACGTCAGATGGCAATCGGTTATCTTAACTCGCCCCACAGCCACATCCCCTATAATGTAAGCGGACCGATATTGACCGGGATAACGCTAGGAAGAAGCAGAAGAAGAAGGAGAATGTAACATAATAACTATTACATTGATAGTACTATTACAATAATAACTATTACATTAAAACTAAACTATCTTATCTGTTGAAACACATTTGTGATTATTCAAACGTTATTGTATAAAAACTTTACCGATTGTTCAATCGACGTTGTAGCAAAATAAATTGAAATCAGCAATTTAAAAAGAATTTTACTTTTAAGCGAATGCAAAACAAATTTTTAGTTGCAGGCGTCTCGTGAAAAACACGGCCGGGGCCGATCGCTGCGAACTTTCCTGAATACAGATACCTTAATCTCTTTTGTCTCTTTGTGATTAAAATTATACCGGGCGAGGGCAAAGAGTTTGAAACGAGGACCTTCAACTTGCGCGTCGTAGTTCCGAAACAGGTCTGAAGGCAAAATAAACAGACTGCACGGCGGCGTAGTGATGCGACACCTCCATTTGACATGTGTCGATAAAATCAATGGTTTTTAAATTATTTTAATTTTACTTTGCTCGCTCTAACTTGCAGATAAATTACCTTACAATGTATAAATATGTATGGCAAGCTTAAAAAATGACAATACGTTTATTTCGTATTGTACAAGTTATAGTATTTATATTTTTAAAGCGAATGTGATGGAAAGGTTTTTACATGCATGTAAAATAAGTTATCTAATAATAATTAAATTATATTCTATAACAGAGGTAATACAAATTTCATATGCTAATATTTAATTGGTGCAAAAATAGAAACGAATTAATAATTAAATACTTGAAATAGAAGTGTTCAAAAATACATCGCCCTTAAATTCTATGATTGATTGAATTTGATGAAAAACTTTATTTTGAATCCACCAGATTCAATCACAAACTAAATGTTAGCTAAAAACTTTGATTGGATTTCGACAGTTGGTACATATTGATCGAAATTGTTGTTTATTTATAATTTTAACGACTTATTCAAACTTGTCAACTCTACGCCTGGGACTTAATATTTCTATGGGCTATAAATTGCGTGTCGAAATTAGCTTTACGCCTCTTACTTTATTTTTCATTGTATATTGTCTAGTTGACAAATACATGTCAACTTTTTCATACCGATCTAGTTTTTCTAATTTCTGCCTTTCATCAAAGATAATGTAGGTGGAAGAACTTTTCTAATCGGTCCAGTCGTTTCAGAGTATATTCATTACAAACAAACAATGAAATCTTTCATCTTTATCATATTATTAATAATAATAAGTCATTTATTTCTCAAATTTTTCCAAAAAAGAAAATTTACAAGAAATGTAATTTCTTATAGATACTTACAACAACAATATTTAATTAAATTTACAATTAATTATAATTTAAAAATGGTCATAAAATATTATTATTATATTTAATATTATATATATATTTAATATTAGTAAAGTCTTTACTAGTAACCTTTGTAGAGTCTATCTCCTGATGATGCTTCGGTGTCGAAGCGAAACGTGCGGAGGCACATCGGAAAGTCAGTGTAGTGCTGCGCTTTGGTGGCGGATTCGGTGGTGTAGCTTTCGGGTTGCAACATTACACCGATTTTCCCTCGTATTCATTCGCGGATGACTGCTATACCGGCGCGGGCGCTTAGCGCCACCTTGCGGTGGACGCGCGAATCAAGTCGTGGGACACAGATTCCAATAAATACATTGAATGTCGACAATTCGAATAGCTGAGTTTAATAACATCGAACATATCTCCGAACAGTATAAATAAAACAACATTATTTATATTTAAAAAACATGATTTATTGAAAAAAAATATATAGTTCCGCGATTGAGATATATCATTCGTCACAGCACTGCCATGCGTGCCTCCGAAAATCAGCCTTGGAAGTTGGAATTATTCCACTTCCAACATATAAGCTGAGAGGTTTCGAACCGTTTTGGCGCTTATCTTACTGTAGGCAATCTTTCTTTCTTTCTTTCTTTCTTTCTTTCTTTCTTTCTTTCTTTCTTTCTTTCTTTCTTTCTTTCTTTCTTTCTTAATTAGGTACATTTCGCTTTGTTGTGTGCTTTTTTTTTAATCTAGTCACGTTGTTGTATTAATCGGTAACGGACTAGATCTTTAACTGATTAAAAAAAAAATTATAAGCTTTTATGTACAGTACAGAGAAGGATAGGGATAAATTTGAAGGGTTTATCGCTTTATTACGTTCCGTTTTCGGCGAGCAATGTGCGTTAAATGTATGCCAAAACAAAGTCAAAGTCAAAGTCAAAATCAAAGTCAAAGTCAAAGTCAAAGTCAAAGTCAAAGTCAAAGTCAAAGTCAAAGCCAAAATCTTTTATACATATAGACTCTTTCATAAGCTCTGAACGTCATATATATAATATTATTATAATTTTTTTGTCATTTAATAATGTGGTAATAAAATTTAGGACTTAAAAGCTAAGTTTACAAGGGTCCCTATAAAACCGTTAAAAATGCTTCAGTTCTTTAGGCATTGAACCCTAAAATGTGATAAGAATTTTAAATGAATCTCGCAATTGTTATTCTTTATAGACTACTTTATAAATACATATCAAAGTCGGCTGCTTCTCTTCGTTCGACATCATATATGGAGTAGATTCAAAGTTACGGCTAGTTTTCATTAGCATTAGCGAATTTAATAACGATTTACTTGCACTTTGCATTGATCTTCTGGTTATCAGTTTACAAGTGTTTGTAATTAATGTTAGTAGCTGTTTAAGGTTAATATATAAACTTATATTAAAGTTATAATTAGTGTTGGTATTATTCCTTATTAATAATTGTCTTTTCTTTGTGCAAGAACCCCTTGTTAGCAGGTAAAGGCCTCCTACAGAGATATCCACTTTTCTCTGTCCTTGGCATTCCGCTTATAATTCAATAAAAAGGGCGACTCATTCCGCTTATAATTCAATAAAAAGGGCGACTTATTCCGCTTATAATTCAATAAAAAGGACGACTTATTCCGCTTATAATTCAATAAAAAGGACGACTTACTCCGCTTATAATTCAATAAAAAGGGCGACTTATTCCGCTTATAATTCAATAAAAACGACATTAGTTAAAGTAACAAAAAAAACTCATTAGGAAAATTATTCTGAACGAAATCGGACAACAACTTTTGAAGGTATTTAACAAATACGTTTATAACGTATCAGATACGGACTCTTCTATATAAGCGCGTCTTGACACAGTCTTAGCCATTTTCTATTTGTATAACACAGGATATTTATCAACCTTAAACCCAAAGGTTATATGGAAATTCACAGAGTCTATAAATTTCTCTTTACAGACTTAGTAAGCCTTTCAGATTTAATAATTAAGAAAAATAAAGATTTGAGATTTTTTTCTTAATTTTAAAAAGTCTAAGTCTTTATCTGACTAAAGAAGTCAGATTAAAATTTCGGACTTCTTGTTCCAAAAAACCGACACTATAATATTAAACAAGGACACACGATAATACATATACTGAATATGTAACGCAAGCTATAATTCAGTTCCCGTTCCCGTTCCCGTTCCCGTTCCCGTTCCCGTTCCCGTTCCCGTTCCCGTATAAGTTCAAATTGACTCTACTGTTTAGATATAAAGCGTTTGTATGGGAAAAAGAAAATTATTAGATTTTTTCTCGCAGTAAAAACCATCCTTGGAGTTCAACGAACATTTTAAAAAAAGAATTGGTTATATTAGTCCAGGCGTTGTTGAGTTATTTAATTCTAGACGAACTCAGTTATCCCAGTTCGGAACTGTTGTTCCATAAATTTTCGTAAAACTTTTTATAATGAATGGGGTTTAGGCCAACGGGAACTCTCACAAACCGAACGAAACGCGACAACAATACCATCACATGATATGAAAGCATTGCCGCCACTTCCCGTTGATCTTACATATGTGAGAAAGAGGTACTGGTACACAGACGCGCCGGTCCAATTGGGCTGCAAACCAGTGATTGCAAGCGTGGCGCTACCTCTAATTAAAAAATATTTTTCTATTCTATACAAAAACTCTATATATCTAACAACTTTGATTACCTGTATAAGGTCCCTGACATCATATCCAGGAGGTTATTGGCAGCACTATAGTATCCTCAACTTTATCTACAGCATATTTAAACTATATATTTAAACGAGTTATTTCTCTGGTTAGTTAGTTTTTTACTTTAAGTGTAAACTTACTTCAAAATCATCGTAAAGAAATTAAAAAAAAAAACTATTATATTAATTACATAACTTGATACTTCCATGGTAATTGTCTATGACTAGAAGTTTTCCACTAGCTGCCACCTTGTTAGAAATCCAAAACAAATTGCTAAGATAGAGTATTCATTAGTTAGTAAATTGTTCGAGAGACCTTAAAAACAAAATTTGTGATAAAAACATTCAATTTCAATTAATCAATAAAATTAAAGGCCAACAGTAATTGGTATTTAAAAACATCAACTTTCAGTAACTTTAAGAGACTAGAGACTACAAAATTTGATCTTAAAAAGTGTGTAAAACATTTACCTGTGGAATTTTATTGTCAATTCGTTCAACCGTCCCCAAAAAAGATCGTTGTACTTTGTAAAAGAGATTTGAGGTTACTTCGATTTCTGGCTTGCGACAACATCGCTATAATATTTCTACCAAAAATTAGCAATTTATCGCAATATAGTTATAATAGTTTTAATCTTTTCAAGTTCATCTTTCTTATTCTAAAATACGATATAACAATTACAAAAGAAGACAAAATAAAACCACACAATGACTATTAACAAAGCGGGCAAAATCAAAAAGAAACATCGAGCATACAAATTGAATAATTGTTGTAAATCATATAAATGGAGGGATAAAATACTTGTCTTATTCATCTCAAGGAATAGACATACATATTTAGCTATCTGCTTCTAAAGTAGTTGCCATGACTATTACGAAAGTAGGCAAAAGATCATTACGAAAGTAGTCAGAAATAGGTGTATCGATCAATAACATAACATGAGTTAAGTTAATGCCAATTGTGCAATTGTTCGTAGTAGTATGTTAGATAAAAGACTTGTCTTATAACATATTTCAAGGGAATGATAATATATACATATATAAAAATATTTAGCTATCTTTTTCTAAGGTAGATTCCACGCGGTAAAACCATTACGAAAATAGGCAAAAAAAGGTCTATCGATCAATAATATAACATGAGTTCGACTAATGAAAATTGTGCAATTGTTCGTAGTAGTATGTTAGATAAAAGTCTTGTCTTATAACATATCTCAAGGGAATGATAATATATAAGATAGGTAAATATTTATATATATGTATATACATATATATAAATATTTAGCTATCTTCTTCTAAAGTAGATACCATGCGGTCAAACGATTACGAAAATAGGCAAAAAAAGGTCTATCGATCAATAATATAACATGAGTTAGATTAATGCAGATTGTGCAATTGTTCGTAGTAGTATGTTGAATAAAAGACTTGTATTATAACGTATCTCAAAGGAATGATAATATATACAGATATAAAAATATTTAGCTATCTTTTTCCAAAGTAGATATCATGCGGTAAAACCATTGCGAAAATAGGCAAAAAAAGGTCTATCGATCAATAATATAACATGAGTTAGATTAATGCAAATTGTGCAATTGTTGGTATTATTATGGGCAGGTCATGGATGGGGGGGTGCGAGCGGGGAAGGCAAGACTGCCTCCTCAGAGCGGTACAATGACCTCGCCCGCGTCTGCACAGCCTCCCGGCAACTCGCCGCGCTATGACCGTCGCATTCATTGACATATTGTGCTATCGCGATTTGCATTATAGCGTTTTCTTATTTAATTCTCATCTTTAAATAATATATTTATTGCTTTCGTTATTGTTACAACGTAAAACTAAACCGATTTAAAATACAGTAAGTAATAGTAGATTATTGCACCGTGCGCAAAGTAAGTGCATTAATTACTTACCTCAGCAAGGTGCGTAGGGAATCTACTTTTCTTTCAACTACATCGCTGACTATTTTTTTAAACTTTTCTTAGTATCAAAGTTTTACAATGTTTGTAAAGAATGCGCGCCGTTTGAGTGAGGGGGGAAGGGGACAAGTAAGTAAGCTGTGAGTATATGACATGAATTTGTATTTAAAAATGAATACAATCAAAATGGGAATGAGGAGGTCGTGGCATATTCAGTGGTTGGCATTTGATCCGATCGCTAGGTTAAGGAGCTCTTCGCGTCCGAGTGATAGTTTGGTAACCAATTCTTTTGACTGGTTCGATTCCCGCCTCGAGTCTTGTGTATGTATTATCTACGTGTATCTATTCCATATGCATGTATTTATATTTTTCTAAAAATATATTTGTGTGTAACAGGCGTCTGTTACCTAGAACACAGGCAGCATTAAGTTGTTTACCTTAGGAACAGACGTCCGTGTGTCATATAGACCTGTATATATCTATTTACATATATATTTAAATATGAAATTAACTAATACCTTTAAACCACAACAAATAGAAGCAACTAACGAATTGGTTTAAAGTCAAGGCAATGAAGTGTAAACTCTTTCGGGAGAGCGTTCATATCGTCATTTCTTTTTTAAAATTTATCTAAAGTCGATAATAATAAAACAAAAGTGAACACAGCCCGTATCAAATTAGACTTGAACCCTTTTTATAACGTTATAGGTTTTATGTTTACTATCAAATGATAACATTATTACTTAGCAGGTTAACTTAAGAGGTTTATTAGTTCATAATGAAGTGTTACTCAATATCGCGACTCGACTATTGTAACGTCAAAATTATTATTATTTTTAAATTAATATATACAGGACTATATGACACACGGACGTCTGTTTCTAAGGTAGACAACTTAATGCCTGTGCTATAGGTAACAGTTCATCTCGGAAATGGGCGGTTACAGGTATTGCCATCTTCATCCCATGCTTGAGCGCGCAATGTATCGTGAACAAAATGTTGAAGCGAAAAACTTCAAATATTAAAAAATACATAGATTAAATAAACTGATTAGAAACAGACAGTACAATGTGTCGTTACATAACTAGTGTTGACAATTTAATGAATGCGATAACTAACAAACAATGCTTAACACCAATAATCATATGGTAGCTATATTATTAGATTATCACATTTACTTAAATTAGAGACATACCAATCACATGGTAGCCATAGGAATATTATTAAATTTATTAATATCCAAGACTTATCAATCACATGGTAATTATAAAGATCACATTTTATTAAATTCAGGGGCACATCAATCACATGACAGCCTTAATTTACCTATAATATAGACATAGAGCTAATAAATTTAATTGTAAAGTGCTGTTTTCATTTCAATCCACTTCTCTGTTGTTTCCTATTTCATTTATTGACAAAAGATAAATGTGATATAAATAAAATTCTCGTTTCGCTATATTAGTGACCATACCTCTCCGAAACGGCTTGACCAATTTTTATGAAATTTTATATGCATATTCAGTATGTCAGGCTAATAATTAGGGCATAAAACTTTAATTACAAAATCAATGTACGCGAATTTCATTTGGTTGTTTACTTGAAGAGCTTATACAAACAAACAAGTACTTTGAGCTGACAAATGTGCCTATCAAAAATGGTTATATAACCAGTTTACACGTAGTACAAGGGTATAAGTAAACTCACTAATCGTGGTCTCATCTAGTTTTCAAACATTCAAAGTCAAAGTCAAACATGTTTTATTAGCTTTCGGGTTGCAGCATTACACCGATTTTCCCTCGTATTCATTCGCGGATTAAAGCAAAGTAGTTTAGTCTCTCATGCATGTCATGGATTTCTGCAAAGTAACGCCTGATTCTATCAATTATTTGTAAAGTTACACCAATTCCCCGGCCACACTACATGACCATTGAAATGATCATTCAAATGAAGCTATGTCTGGCTCCGGTATAACATAGTTGCACGATGGGTTGACGACATCAGAAGATTGGCGGGAAGTGGCATGATGTGAGTTGCTAAAGATAGAAGAGTGTGCCACAACAAATTATATAGAGCCCGCTACACAAGTATCGATAAATTGTTGTGATTACATACGGGCAGTGGCACGTGTTATAGAAAAGACTTAAAAGAAATTGGTTTACTGGCTAATAGAAGAGATGTGTACATCATAATCATAATCATAATCATAATCATAATCATAACCATAATCATAATCATAATCATAATCATAATCATAATCATATCTTTATTTGTAAGAATGTGGTACAAATGATGTTGTATAGTAATTAATTCCAATACGTTCAACTATAATTTTAGTGTGCAAATAGATCAAGAAATTTAAAATTAAATCATTTATAATTCATTAATATTATATATACAAATTTTTTTTAACTTGTATTTTTGTTACAGGTGTCGTATATATAGGCAATAGTAAAAAGGAAATAATTTCGAAGGTGATTTATAAAATAAAAATTACTAAATGACTAAAAATTACTAAAATAACCAAATTAACTTTGTTATCACTTTTTGTTTTATGTGTGCAATAAAGTTATCTATATATAGATGATTAATAAGTCATCAAAATTTTAACATGCTAAAAACTCATTAGGAAAATTATTCTGAACGAAATCGGACAACAACTCTTGAAGTTACTTAACAAATACGTTTATTGCGTATCAGATATGGAACCTTTCTATATAAGCGTGTCTTAACACGCTCTCGGCCATTTTATATAGAAACCATAATTTTACGCATATTACAACCAGATCATAGACAAAAAAAAAGTACAGTCAACATATTTTTGGCGCAAACTATAAAACTCGTATTAGAGGTACTAACATGTACACGGCGTTTCATAATCACCTGCGTGTCACATGTAACGATTTTTAGTGTTACAACGTCACGGCTACATCATAAAATCATAATTCTTTGAAATTAATATGACACATGGTTACATAGTTATCAACACGAGGGTGAATTTGACCGCAAATATTTGTGTCTCGAATAAGCTCGTACGTGCCTTGTCCGCTCAATTTATGCGGCCGCACACGCTTTAATCTGCGGTTAAGGCGTAAGTTTTAACCAGAACGATATAATGTGTATTATTTACAATATAATATGTTTTACATTGTTCATGATATATTTTTGAATACTCCATAAAAAAAGTTACCTAATGTTAAACCTTATTGTTTATAAAATATGAAGACTAATGCCTAACATAGGTAAATACATCCTAAAATGATAGTGCAGGGTTCTTTCCCTAATAACGATTCATGGAAGCCATGCAGGTTGATAAAGGCTGTGAGGTTCTAATACTGTATCTGTTAATAATGCTGCCCATACATAGTAACTTGTAAGACACTCAGTGGAACTTTTGTAAGACTTTATATTATGGAACTTTTTTATGATTATGTAATATCTTGCAGCGAACAAAATAGCAGAAAAAGGGATAACTTAACGAGAGATAAAGTTTTAACGAAGTAATTATATCTCGAACAAATTAAAATCTTCTGTCTATTGTTATCATGTTACCTTTCCTTGTTATTTATTTAGTTCGTTCTTGTTATCCATGACTTTAAGTTTGGTGAACAATTTTAATGTCATATTCCCTTGAATGTCATAAAATGTGACTGAGGGACTTTCGTTGAAAGTTTAATTGCCATATTTTTTTATTAGTTTACCGATTATACATATACCGACTACTAACAGTGCTCTATCGTCGCTGAGGCTGGACCCATTTTGATAAAATTTGGGAATATGCAATGTTCTAATAACATAAAGATTCGTAAAAAAAAATGATAATACAGAATGTTACATGTTAACGCATATAAGCTCGTCTGTGAAAACATTAAAAGAAAAATGTATACTCGGTACCTACCAGGATTTTAAATTAATAAAATTGTACAAGTATAGTATTCATAGGATTAATCCGGTAGAATTCGTTATCACAATCCTTTTGTTAGAATGGAAAATTTCGGAAAATTACATATTGTTCGTTATCGACACAACAAATTGGTCAAACACGACCGAAAGTTGGAATGTGGCAAAAATTAAATTTATGTCAACGTGGATTATTCATGAGACCGTAACAAGCGGTCCCGTGGGATAACGGACAGGAAACGAAATAATCAGGAGCCATTTTAATGAGCTACATACAAATAAGGGCCTGCCTTTAATTTACAAATAAATTATGTGTTATATATTGCATATTTCTTTAATGTAAATCCAATCTATTGTTATTAAAGTCAGCTAGGTTATATTCGTACCAGCATAAACAAAAAAATATTTCGACAAATAAATCATTCTCCGTTCTTGTTTAATTTTCATCGGCTAGAAGAGAAATATATTTGAATTTACACTTTGATTAAAGAATACTTGAACCTTCAAGAATAATTGTAAATGTCGAATAATTTTATATAATGATACCGAACGGGACAGAAAATTACATTAACGAAACCCTCATTTCTCAACCCCCAAAATCACTTTTGAGAGCATTAGCATCCACAACAATTTCGATGTAAGAATCCGGTGGATAAGATTTAATAAGATTTATTGTAGCATATTATTTACTGGTTATAATAAGATTATTCAGAAATGTAAAATATTTTGACATATTTTAGTTACTAATAGACCAGTCACAGTGGTTCATCGGCTCTTAGAAAAATTATTCGTACAATTTTTGTAGATAATTTTGTGATCTACAATTCTTACCTGAACCACTTTTTGATGAAACTTACTGTTTAGCGGATAATCGCGAAAAACCCATTTTTGTGACTGAAAATAACTTCTTTTAAAAGTTAAGTCTCGGATCGATGAGGAATTTTTAGATTTTATTAATGGTGTCTTCAACAATCTTACCAACATTGAGCTGTTTGCGAATTAATGTACACTTACCTCTATTTTTATGTTAGTTTGACTGACCTCTAGTAAATTTTATAAAAAGTGACTGTGAAATTTCATATTTAAATATTAAATAAATAGAAAACTTTGGTAATATAATCAACTAGCTGAGCCCGCGACTTCGTCCGCGTAAAATTAGGTAAAAATAATAGATTCAATTTTAGCGTGATGATATATAGCCTATATGGTTAGCATAAAAAGAGTTATATATATAAAGAGTTATAGGGAGCTAACCTTAAGATATAGACTAATTCCGTCATACATGATTTTCGCGAAACTATAACCGTTTACGCAGGGTACGCAGCGAAATCTCTCAAAAGGGGAAAAAACCGCCGATTTCGAAACATTCTTTAATGATGTTCCGCTCCTATTATTTTTAGCGTGATGGTATATAGCCTATAACCTTTCTCGATAAATGAGCTAATAGCAAGTTGTATACAATTTCATATCCAAAAACCTCTCATAAGTTTGTGGGGATATGAATATTCCTCAATATGCGACTATATAAAACAACGCAGCTATCAACAAAAGTGACTTCTCACCTGACTTAATTTTGGACATATAATTTATAGCCTATGTATTATTCTGATGTATAAACTGTATTACTGTAAAGTTTTATTACAATCCATTTAGTATACAAGCTTTTAATTTAAGCTTTGTAGGAGGGGAAAAGGGAATATTAGACATACCTAAAAAGTATTCCTAATATTCGTTTAACAAAAAGAAACTATCCTAGAGTAAGACACAGTGTTTTTGTTAACCTCTGTGTCTACGTATTCCTTTTGTTAATAAACAAGTTTGACTTTTTTAAATTTTGAATTATATTATATAGTTATTTGTTCGACGTATTCAAGTAAGCAGCTACTTAT
Source organism: Charaxes varanes (assembly GCA_024363005.1). Taxonomy (NCBI): domain Eukaryota; kingdom Metazoa; phylum Arthropoda; class Insecta; order Lepidoptera; family Nymphalidae; genus Charaxes; species Charaxes varanes. The sequence goes on from JANCMC010040816.1 coordinate 2,622,846, forward strand.
TTCAACAGAACCTTGCTTTCCTTCTGTTTCATACCAAAAGTAGCAAACGACATGTTTTGCTTATAAATCGCTTATTACGAAATTGAGACAGGTAATCATATAATAGACCATAAATCTGGGTTTATAGAAATATAAGGGACATTTCTCCTTTAGAAATCTACAATACAGCTTGTAAGTCATAAACTGCTACGACATATCTGGTTTATTTCAGTCATTCAGTTAGTTACAGAAATTTATCCTTCTTAATAAACATCGTGCATTAATTTCCAGCATTTTCCTGCCTATAGTAGAATTTTAACGTGTAACATCTGTCCTTGTCCGTATGAACCGTAATATTATTTTAATCGTCTAACAATTGAATAATGGCGCTACACAATGTGAGTAAACTTTCCTAACAAAATATATAATAATAATAAATTGACTCAGTTGAAGTGGCATTATTATATATTATATAGTTAGTGTAGTTTTATTTTGACTAAAATTCTATTTCTGTTAAAAAATATAAAGATATAATACATAGAAGTTACGTTTGGATTTAGATGTTACTGTGAATTAATAATTTTTACGCATGTCATGTTCGCATCTAGTAGACGCAATTGTAAATGTTACTTTAGTAGGTATTGTATGATACCTTGCTATTTTTCCTTCAAAAACAACTAAACACTTAAATGACTCAGTCAATGACATGCATGAGAAACTAAACTACTTTGCTTTAATCCGCGAATGAATACGAGGGAAAACGACAGTCAATGACAAAAAAGTCAATAAAAAGTTATTGACTTTTTTTTGGTTTACTCACTTGCTGCTTTCAGCAACCCTTGGCACATCGGAAAGTCAGTGTAGTGCTGTGCTTTGGTGGCGGATTCGATGGTGTAGCTTTCGGGTTGCAGCATTACAACGATTTTCCATCGTATTCATTCGCGGATTAAAACAAAGTAGTTTAGTTTCTCATGCAACTTATAAATCATTCACACAAACCTTACATATTTCAATACAAACTTTTATTCCCTATTTTTATTTCACCCCCCAAGATAACAGGTATGTAACGCGGCGAGGCAGAACAATTACGGTATGTAGTGTATATTTTAATACTTTGACTAATTTAAGTAGGATATCCACTTTACGCCGGAGCTAGACATAGCTTCATTTCATGATCGTTTTTTTTTTTTTTTTTTTTTTTCTCTTTATTAGGTAATTCAACAGTGTTACAGTGTTTTATTTTAAATTTACAATATTTTTTTTCTTGTCCTAGCTGCGTTTAAAATCATAATTTCTAATCAGAACACTTCTGCGGTGCACAGGGACAGTAATCAGTTTTTCGCGTTTTCTGAAAAAAGTGTTTTTTTGAGTTGACCCCCTTTAGATCTAGATGTGCAATATTATAAATTCATTTCATTACTTAAAAAAATATCTCAGATTACTTCTATGATAAAAACACAGTGTTTCAAAAATGAGTCGCGTCAAGCTATAAGCTTAAAATCTTATGCCGTAGGTGCGACAATAGTCAATACTCCAGTAGCATAAGTATTTAAACCAGCTAGTACAGGGGTAGACAACCAGCGGTTCGCGATCCACAAGCCGCTCTATGGATTTGAAAATACTAATCATACTCGAATATATTTTTTTTTATAAAAAATAGCATTAAAAATCGCTCTGAATCGATTACAGAAGCGCGCGGAAGTAGGAAGCTGTAATCAATAAAGCTACATACCTAGTGCTCAATATCGCGTTTAATTCCGACTGACAGCCGTCATGTAATCTAATTAATAAGTGACCAGACACTACCTACATACACTCCTTACTAACTAACCTTATCCTACAGCTTCGTAACTACACAACGTAAGGCCACACACACAATTTTAAGGGAAAATTCCCTTGAACAGGTACTTAATTTTTGAACAAATGGTCAAAAATTAAGTACCTGTTTTTATTGCATAATTACAACGAGAATGAAGTACCGAGTACTCGCCTTAAGTATGCTAAGTGTCTCATCAGTACGCGTATAGATAGATTTAGACGGACTATAATAATAGTTCACCCAAATGAATGGACGATTGCACGCATCCAAGTTCCTTACCGCGTGTGGGGTAAGTATCGGCGCTAAAAGCAATTTACCAGCTGAACAAAGCGGTAGGCGGGTAGGAAACAACACAGCTGGCGCGCCTCCTCCCCCGCTGTGACCAAATCGACTACGAATTAGAGCAGTTGGTTATATCAGCTGTATAAAAGCATCACCAAAGCCAAAGTCTACATTCCGTATTCTTTTTCCTTTTACTAAAGATCGTCTGGTGGTCGAAGTTCGGCTTTAAATGAAATTTCGATTCTTTGTAAAATAATATTGTAATATTTGACAATTAATATTATTCGGGTCATGACTACGCTTTGACACAACCTTATAAGATATGCGTGTACATCACATAAATCGTTTCGCATGGGTGATCGTGTGGTTTTATTTTAAAATATTAATATTTAAAATAAAAATGAATTCGCACACCCAATTATAATTGTGCTAAAGTTCATTCTCCTCCGTCCGCGTAATTTTCATAAAATGGTGCCGATGGGTTTCGCCTCACGTATTCTTTAGAGACCATTATCTTATACCGGAGCCAGATATAGCTTCATTTGAATGATCATTTCAATAATCATATAGTGTGGCCGGGGACTTTGTGTATTCTCACAAAGTTTTATAGTTCTTTGTAGTCTTCAAGGACAAAAATGTACAAACACTTTCAGCTATGTCTGGCTCCGGCTTTATATATGTATCTCAGTAAACTTTATGAATGCGAGTGTAGACGTAAACGCAACTATAACCGGTCAGGGTTTGTGTATACTTCTTAGGTATCATAGACCGTCCACTAGGACGGATTCTTTAATCCCAAACAGTAACAACTTTAATTCTTTAATCAAATTTGATTTTTATGCAACTATAATAACGAATCCTCATGCTAATTTTAACTTTGTCACTTTCAATAGTATTTTACTTACTTAGCAGATGCCACAAAACAACTGACTGACCCAATGTCCCATTCGTCCATACAATCACTTCCTAATCTGGTTAATTGCGGTTATTCCGCATATTAAAGTTTTACTAACATGGAGAAGGATTTCTCGTACCCTGGTGGCCCTGAGAAAATCCCACAAACACAACTCTACCAACATTATCCAATACGAAATGCACATAAATCAGACCATTTGTCTGGTAGAAACACTGAATACATTATTTTCAGATTTAATGACTTACACAAATATTTACACAGTACATTGTAACATGTAATTATATACCCCGAAACACTGGCATAACTCTTATATATATGAATATAAATTGTAATGTTTGTCTGTTATATCTAAAGTAACTTTTTTCGATAAATATTTAACGAAGACAATTGACAGACATTCCATTTTCCTAGCAGGTTGAAAGATAGCTAGCAGATGGTTATACGTAAAAGAAATCATAGAACTGAACTTTATGTTTTTACCGTCCATAAATATTTAGTTATTCTACTAACAATAAATATAAAATATCAATGTAAAACCTAAACTTACAAACGTTACGAAAGGTTTCTAAAATAAATCCTAGGTAAGCGCAGACAGCAGCTATATAGTGTAGAATACGATATCGATGGGGATACAATAAAAGCAGGCATACGACGGCGAACGCCACGCCTCGCAATAAAATAATATTATCATTCCGTATTTGATATTGATCGCGTCTATTGCGAAATTAATTCCTTCAATTATCCACAATATGCGTTGCGCGCCCTCCTATCAACGCATATCATAAAACGCCGCTACGGACATGTTTATATACAGTTTGCGTTGTGAAATTGGTCCGTATATTGGTTAATAATACTATTAGCAGTACTAATGCTACGTAAGATTTCGTCTCTCTGTCTTATGTGGTAAGGCAGGTAACTGAAAATCCATTAAGCTATTGTATGTTAATGTAAAACATACAATTTCGATTCAAGAGAATTAGATACTGAATAAAGTGAACATGTTGGTAGATAATTTCAGTTGTATGCTGTAAATTAACATTGTAGAGAAACGCTAAATACTAATACGTATACCTATAATTAATATACCCTATCTCACTCCAAGGTTACACTGTTGGAGACGTTTTGGTGAGAGCTATCCACGATTGAAGGACTAGGGTCACCTGTAGCTGTCCCGGATCTACGATTCTTGAAATTTGTTCAGAAAATTCCTCCCTCTCCATAGTTTCAGATGAGTTAAAACTCACAAATGTACTTAATGACATTATTATAATTCTTGAAATTACTTCAGAAACTACGATTCTTGAAATCAGTTCAAAAACTTAAAGCGACGCCTCTCTCTCCATCGTTTCAGATGAGTTAAAACTCACAAATGTACTTAATGATATTATTATAATTCTTGAAATGACAAGGAAACGTCCTGCAATTTCGAACTATCAAAGGTTTTTTGTTGTTTTTATTATCTTAAAGTGGTACTTTTTAAGTTGTTTATTTCTTATTTTATATAGTGGACTTATAATGGAGTGCCCTTTATAACTCTGAATCCAGTCGAGAAATTTTTATATAAACTTTTGAAATGCGTTTTTAACTACTATATAAAAAATGTTAAAAAAGAAATACAATAGGACATTTTGGACAATTTTGACGTTATTGTTAACATTATACACATACTTATTTCTGTGTGTGTTTCACAGTTGATGAAAGAGGACGTTGAGTCTTTATTAATTAGAATTGACTCAGTGATGTAAAATTGATTACAAGTACTGTAAAAAACTCCTTTCCCGAAAAAGATCGCAAGCATGTCTCAAAGGTCAGTAACGAATCTGCGAAATGAATATCTTAGAAGATGTAAGAGATTTAAAATAGGAATAAGCGACCATCTACGAAGCTATTTTAAAGAATACCTTATCCATTTAAATAAGCTAGATATTTTGCACATTTTATGCGTCATGATCAAAACAACCCTTTACAGCATATCGGTAAAATGAATATCTTAGAAGATGTAAGAGATTTAAAATAGGAATAAGCGACCATCTACGAGGAAGGACCCCGGACGGGTTCGAAACTAGTCGGGCAAACCCGATATAACATACGCGTGAGTTTAAAAGCCGTTTTTTATAATTAGTATAAATTTCGCTTACGAAAGTCTAATTCCTAAAAAAGAAAAAAAAACTTTAAGTGTGTTTAATTAAAATTCATGTTTATTCCTTAGGTGTGGTGCAAAATGTTGAAGAATTATCAGCGAATAGACCAATAATTGGAGGTCGTGAGTTCATTTCAAGTTAAAGAAAATGGCCAAAAGCGTGTAAAGACACGCTTATATAGAAAGGTTTCGTATCTGATACGCTATAAACGTATTTGTTAAATAGCTTCAAAAGTTGTCGGATTTCGTTCAGAATAATTTTCCTAATGAGTTTTTAGCATGTTCTATCAACATGGAAAATTTCAAGTCTCTGCGTCTCAGCCGTGCCTTTGAATTCCATACACGATCCTGTCCTTTGACAACTATCATCTATGCTCTGCTTGATAAGTGATATGAAATAGATATTCTACGTATATGCTTTAGAAATAATAATGTTAGATATTATTGGACACAGATAAATATATTATTGTATACGATTATTAGATATAATATAATATTTATAGATTTATTTTATAATAGGAAATATATTGCCATGATACCGGAAATAGCATCGAAAAGTACGAAAACTGATAAGATTCAGACGGAAACGGAAGTGCTCTCTCAAGTGTAAAGCTTCCAGTGAGGTAAGTATTTAATATGCGTTTTATTTCAGGTAAAACGCTGCTATTACTTTTAAGCACTTATAAACGTCATATGTATATATAACGATTCGTAATTAAATTTTAAAATTGTTCCAGGTAGAAAATAAACACACCAAAATAACTATCTATTGACAGAATCCAATTGAAATAATTTCAAGGAGAATAAACAATGTTTAGTTTTTCAATGTTTAATCTTTTCACATAATAGACTCTCTGGATTATATTAAACACATGCAAATTAGCTGATTCAATACTTGCCTTTGTTATATAACTCTTTCTCACTAAACTACTTACAGTTTGACACATGTTAGTTTTTAAGCAGAAAAGGCGTCAATTCTGATCGGGTCCGTAGTGGTTAATAATAAAATTACTGCGTACTTGGAAGAAAAATGTATTTTTATCAATATTTCATAGTGGTGATCGTTATTATGGCCGTTATTTCTTCTATAGACGATCACGTGCTATGAATAATAATGTTCATATTAGGAACGGAGCAAAATATCGCCGTAATATATTACCGTCTTGTTCAATGGTTTTTTGAACTTTAATCATTACATCATTTAGCTTGAAGATACAATAGAGGTTTGCTACGTGTATTTTTTGTCTTTAAATAATTCAAAACAATATTTTATCATATTTAAATTACATGTTTAAGTCCTGTGAAATTCAAATAAAAGTTTTTCAAGCATGAAATCACTAAAACTTATTGATAAAGTAGGTATATCTTTTAAGCCGACGACAGAAGCATTTCTCTCGCGCATCAGGACGCGCGCGAGATTAACGCACAGAAAACTGATTTATCGCGTCCCGTTGAAAAAATAATAAGGCGATGTAATGGAGGGCCAGGAGTGGCGCGAAGACTGGCACCAGCCGCGGCACTTGGACGGTCAGTGGCATTTTTTTCGTTTGCCTCCTCGCGTCTTAACAATGGCGAATGTGAAGTGAGTGATGAGTGACATGTTGAATCCTAAAGTACTGGTTGAAATGATCGAGTGGCCAGTGTTATCACTTGCTTTTTTTTTTCTTTTCTACAATTTTGTTTAGTTAACCCGTTTCGACTAACTGCTGGGCAAAGGTCTTTTATACATAATACGTTTTTTTTTTCTTAAAGTTTATATTACTGTGATCTTTTCAAATTTTCGGTTGCTTACCAGTAGTCTCTTTGATTATTCTTTTTTTTTGAGCGGTTTAATTGATAAATGAATTTTAATTGGTTGAAAGGATTGAATGGCTTGTTTTATCCGTTTGCTTTTTATCTTCACTCTATAATATTATTATGTTTTTATTTGTTAAAATTTATATTACTATGATATTTTCCACTTCCTATGGTATATAAATTCGCAATTGGTTACCAGTATTGTTCCTTTGGTTATTAATTTATTTTTTAGATATTTTTTATTTACTGATTTAATTGATAAATGCGGTTATAGTGAGTGACCAGTGTTGTCTTTTTTTTGTGAGGTTGTTTTTTAGTTAAAACGTTAATCCTTGATTGAGCAGGTACCGCTACTGTCTCTTCCATTTCCTAAGGTAATTAAAATCTCGAGTCGAATCTCTTTGGTTATTCAATTTTTAATTGGATAATGAAATTAAATTGGAAAGTACTGGTTGAAGTTATTGCTATTTTCTTTCAATTTGTTTCATAAACTTATATTTTTTATTACCTTAAGGTATATTATTAAAATTCAATTGAGTACCAATAATTCTCTAACCTGTTTCTATTACATTTTTTTTTCTAGATCTGATTTTTTTATGAAGACATGAGTGATTTTTTTCTCCGTTCGATTATTTTATTCTAAATTCAAATTACATTTTTCTAAATTAAATGGGAAGATTCGAAAACTTATAAGTTGCTCTAACAGAGAGTTAGTGTTAAATGTAAATTACAGATAATGTATGCGATTATAAATTCATTAAATATATACTTTTCATTCACAGTGTTATAATCATGAAAGAAAATATTTAGTTTTCGATTAATCAAAAACAATAATCTGTTTAAAGCTGAAAAATATATACATATATGGTTTTCAGCGCTGGCCCGAATTAACTTTTAGGATGGAGCGAGATCCAATTGTGGCCCCTAACTCTCCCTGTTTATAATTTTTAATATAAACTACATTGAGAATAATCGCGTATTAAGAGTCGTCCCTACGAATAACGATTGATTTTTTTTATATACCTACTAGCTGTGCCCCGCGACTGCGTCCGCGTGGGCCACCCTTATCATTTAGGAGGATGAACAATAGCTAGTAGCCGATTCTCAAACCTATTGAATATGCATACATAATTTCATAAAAATCGGTCAAGCCGTTTCGGAGGAGTACGATATCTAACATTGTGACACGAGAATTTTATATATGATTTATGGTTGATAACCATTTTCTGTACAAACTTGTAAACTGTTTTATCTTCTATCTGAATTAATACCCCGTTAAAATTATCCAGAAAATCTAAATTTAAATTATTCTCGACACGCCTTGAAAATCAAACCTTGGCTTAAATTCTCCCTTGAATAGAATATACAGAAACTTTAATAGTGTTTTTAAAAGTGCTCAGATGGATATTTGGTGCGACAGCATTAGTATTTTCCGTAATCGTTTCAAGTGAGGCCAGTTTCCGTATTAGCAATTTCAGTTAAAGATTATATTCATAATGTTAAGAGTTCTTGCCCCGATTTTTTTTTATAGTCTGTTTTATTTCTGCTTTTATATTTTTAGTCTGTATACTTGCTACTACAAATTTATTTTAAGTGGTGGCATTTATAATGTAAATTTAAATTAAGTTTCTATTTGTTTAGTATGTAATGTACTCTGTGTTAATGAACTAATAAATAAAATATATAAGATATCCATTGCCTGTCTTACCACAAAGCGAACGGAGCGGCCGCTCCAAGCTGCGAGTCTCACGGGGCACCCCAGCTAGCGACTCTTACTAAGCAATTATTTTTAATAAATTTTATCTTAAAAAATATAAACGGGGAAAGCACCTATCGCAAGCTTTTATTATAAGCTTAATAGGGGGGAAACGGAAATATTAAACGTATTTTATTTTATTATAAAGTTTATCAACAGCTTCAAAACTAGTACACACTTAAAGCTATGCTTGACAATACCAAAGTTATAATGCACTCCCAGTAGGCAAACTAAACATTCCTATATCATATAAAAAGAACAAGTGAGGGACAATATCACAAAAAAAAAATATATGTATGGGAGTTAGGTAGTACGTTCTATAATTAATTAATTTTAACAAACTTTTTTTTCATACATACCTAAATAGTATTGCTATTATTCTAAAAAAAAAATAACACGACTCGACGATTGCTGTAAGCGTTTTTTTTTTACATCAGGGAGCAAGGGAAAGCAAGCAAAAAGCCTACTATAATGAATGATAATAATGCTTGGGAATAAAATGCTCTAACCAAATCTGAATTATTTTGAAAATGGTGATAGCAAAAAAATTACCCTATTATAAGAAGAATGGAATGACGTTGTCATTCGGAATAAAAAGATGGACTGAGAAATACATGGTTTAATTTATAACAATTTGTATATTCTATAATTAGCCGTCCATTTTGTTAATATTAATAAGTGGAGTGTCACCGGGCTTGAGTCACAGCATGTCTGCCGATGAATCCGATATGACGCACGGCGCCGTGCCCACTGTATCGGTTATATCCTGAAGGCCTCGCACAAACATTCTCGATAGTTTTACTCTCTTTGGGTTTCGAGAACGAACGTCAAATGAAACATTAATGCATTTTACATCGTACCATTTTAACCGAATCCTCCACGTCACAGCCATAAAGTCGAGTGAAATGGAAGTACGAACTTTCATTTGACGTTTTCTTTCGAACGCAAAAGTAAGTAAAACTATCGAGAATAATCGTAAAAGAAGAGGGGCCTATACCGAGCTGTTAGCTACTAGAGGCAGATGATAATCATGAATCTAGTATTATACTATGAGATGCATGAGAAGCTAAACTACTTTGCTTTAATCCGCGAATGAAATTCATCGCGAAAATCATTCGCGGATTAAAGCAAAGTAGTTTAGCTTCTCATGCATGTCATGGATTTCCGCAAAGTGACGCCTGATTCTATCCCAGAAGACTTTGAACAGTACGGAGATATATCAGCACCACTTCCTTCAACTTTGCCACCGTTGGTGAAGAATATGCCTGTCGTCAAGTCATATACACTGAAATTATGAATTACATATAATAACTACAATAACAAATGATTAAATAATAATCTCTGTGTTATCTTTAATATTATAGTATTATTTAAATCTTAACTATCACAAAATATCAAAGAATGTTAGGCATATAGAGAAATCATTAAAAACATAGCATTTGAAAAATAATGATGCTGTTGATGTTGATGTTGATGTTGATGTTGATGTTGATGTTGATGTTGATGTTGATGATGACGATGACGATGATGATGATGGGGAATAATGTATTTGATTCAACTTGGAATTGTCAAAAAAGAATATACTTGTAGGGGCATCGCCATATTCAATTATTTGTTAAATAACTTCAAAAGTTATTGTCCGATTTCGTTCAGAATAATTTTCCTAATGAGTTTTTAGCATGTTCTAGTAACATGGAAAATTTCAAATCTCTACGTCTAATAGTTTGGAAATGCTAGCAGGGGGTGATATTGTTTATCCAGTACTAGTTGTGCCCACAAATTCGTTGGCGTAAAATATGATATAAAAATACATCCAATTTTGTCTTGCCCGATTTGTGTCCAGTACGAATAACAGGAAGTATTTCGGAGATGCCTAACACCTACCGTTAAAATTTACATAGATACCAAAATAATGAATATAAATCAACTATACACATGTAATGTTTGTATTTTCATACATAAAATCATCAAGAAAATGACTAACGCAAATATACTTTTACTAAGCAGGTTAATAAACGGAGTAATGTCTATTGCAAGTTATAGCATAAAAGTCGGTGCATCTTTAGAATCGGGTGCATTCTACATAGTTCATTCTAAATAGTTCATTCTACATAGTTCATTCGAAATAGTTCATTCTTAGAGATCATTTTGTGAAAAATCGTCACTAGTCGCTGACGATATAATTAGTTTGTGATATTTTTCAAACCGTGTTGTTTAATTAATTTCTTTTTGGTTAAATTGTTAAACTGAAACATTTTTATCTGTCTCTCTGTCTGTTTGTTTCGGATAATCTTCGAAACAGCTGGATCGTAACGTATATTGTTGGGGATCGGTGCCTTGACTGAGTTATATTGACGGGGCAATAAAACACCGACTCTTTCTTATCTTCATAGACTGTATTTACAAGCACAATAAAACATCTGGAATCAATTAGCGTCGTATGATAACGTGCCGCATTGTCCATTTTGCTGATAGATTATGACTTGCTAGTTGTTTTGCGAATTGTTCTCAACAATATATATCCACACAAAACTTTTTTTAACTGATTCATTCTTCAAAAGACAGTTGCAATGAAAAGTAAAAAAAACAAATTAAGCGTTTATTCTTCGCACATGAGCTTTTTTTACCGCGCGTTAAATAAACGTTCAAATAGAATATATGAACTAGAAATTTAACACAGATTACATACTGAATATAATGCATGAAAAATTAAGTTACTTCTCTTTAATCCGTGAATGAATACGAGGGAAAATCGGTGTAATGCTGCAACTCAAAGATTCACCATCGAACCCGCCACCCAATTCGGCTACAAGCGTGGCACTACCTCTAAATAATTATTTAAAAAAACTCTACGTACTAGAAAGATTAAAGAAAATGATTTTAAAAGAGAAAACTTTCGAAATTGTACACGGCATGCTTATATATAGCCTATAGCCTTCCTCAATAAATGGGCTATATAATACTGAAAGAATTGTTCAAATCGGACCAGTAGTTCCTGCGAGTAGCGCGTTCAAGCAAACAAACAAACTCTTCAGCTTTATATATTAATATAGATTACATACATCGCACATATTGAAGAATAGTGGCCAAAATCGTATCAAGACACGCTTATTATAGTAGGGTTCCGTATCTGAAACGCGATAAAACTATTTGTTAGATAACTTAAAAAGTTGTTGTCCGTTATCGTTCAAAACAATTTTACTAATGAGTTTTTGCCACGTTATATCAACGTTTAAAATTTCAAGTCTCTACGTCTAAAATTTCGTAATTCTGGGAGGAAGACCACATTGTGGGCGAACAGACGGATGGACAAAGCAAAACTATAAGGGTTTCTTGTAGGACTACGGGACCCCAAAAAGTAAAATTTCATCGTCGCATTCATGAAACAGTTTTCTTTCGTTGACTTTTTTTTACGTTTGCAACTGTACGAACGCGCCCCGCTGTCAAGATTGTTTGCAGTCTTCAGATAGAGACAACACTGCATTCGGAAAAGCGTTTTTCCCATTGCGAATTATCCCTATGGTGTTGCTATGTGCAGGGTAATTTCCCCTGTTTTGGGGTAATATTTAAATTACAATTCAAAATTTCGCCGAATGTAACTTCTATATTTTAAACATACACATTATAAATCAGTAAGGACAAACTGAAAAACATTCAGGCACATAAAATAGAAATATTTACAAACTAAGCACAAAGTTTTAAAATATTGGTATTTAAAATCACAAACAAATACTTTTATTCCATTAATATAAGATTCTTTATAAATTTCCACTATGACGAGACAAAAATATAATTCTACAGTGGATATTCCTGCCGAATGTAATTGATATGTATATCCATTCAAATTTTAAAGCGTGACTACAAAAATATCAAATTTTAGGGTGTTTAAGAACTGAAAGCATGGTAACCCCAAATCCGCATCAAGCCGTATGGCGTAAACGCGAGTGTTTCCAGACTAGAGGAAGGTTCTGCACACGCCGGATATGAAGATAGCACTGAAAAAACGACCACCAGCCGCCTCCTCACCGAGATGAGTTATATTTTGTTCTTACGGTCGTTTTTTGTTTGGCGCGCTGTTCGCACGTCGCGTACTTTTTGTCACCTTTTGTGGTCGGATTGTTCGATCGATTCGCGCCCATATGGCATAGCTGTGATTTCAGTGCTGGGATGTGTTTATTAGTCTCTGTTCAGTGACAAGTGTTATTTGAAACAGATTTATTTTTATATTTGAACACGTTAAATACGTATTGACGGTTTTAAAGCTTAATAGCTCGACAATGAAAAAAAATGGGATGGAATCCTTAAGGAACTGGTTGTAACCCTGACTCTGATAGACTATCATCGCACTCACTCTAAACAAGATTTACGCTTAGTTGGAGGGGGAACAAGAATACTCCAAGTCAAAGTCAAAAATAGTTTATTCATGAAGACTTTTATGAGTGCTTATATACGGCATATGTATAATTATATATTTTTTTAATTCATTATTTAATCATTAAATGACAAAATTTACGATTTAAAAGCTAAGTTTATGAGGGTTCCTCGTGCCCTGCACTGAGAAGAGCCCACAATAAACTCAGTCCTGTAATTTTTTATTATGACCATTTCACAATAATTCAGAATAAGAATATAGGAATAGCTAAAAATAATTCATAGTATTATTTAAAAAAGCCGCGTGCAAAACCTAATAAACTTATAATTTTTAATACTTTATGACCTTACACTTGACGCTATATTTAAGTGCGCATTAGTACAGGTGAAGTTATAGCCGATAAACGTTTAATTTGGCGAATCACCATTTTGTTTTGAGTTTTACGAGGTTGGGCATTCGTCCACGTTTCGCCTCGGAACTGGAACCGATATGAATTAAACAAGCCACTACAGTCAATAAACCGATAAAATTTTATTCCCCCCACAGTAATGGCGGTGTTTAATTAAAATATTTAACTTTAAAAATTAATATGGCGTGAAGCGTGCGCGTCGGATTCGGACCACGTTAAACGGAACACCATCTATTCGTATATTTATATAGGTTTTATAACAAATATTAAGTCTTTCTTTTGATTATTAAACGATTGCCGACTTTAAAAAAATTGTGGAATCTGTCATTATATACAATTTAAAGGTTTTTAAATAAACTGTTTGAAAACATACGAAACAAAGTTATATTTAAAAATTTAAAATTATTAATTAAATTAAAATCAGAAGTTATTTTGAAAATGCAAGAATTTGTAAATACTAAATCCCATGTGCCACAGACACATGCGATTTAGTATGTCTCGAAGATTTTTAGAAGCCTGAATGATGTCACCACAGTCGGAAGTTCGGAAAGTCAGTGTAGTGCTGTGCTTTGGTGGCGGATTCGGTGGTGTAGCTTTCGGGTTGCAGCATTACACCGATAACGATAGCTCGTACATTTTCGTCATACCGCCATCTATGATGAATAACGGAAAACTTGACATTTTTAATTACAAATCTCTTTGGTAAGCGGCCCATAGATGGCGGTGTAGTCACCGCCCGCCGGCTACTTTGTCTGCACCATTTAAGTGTGAAATAACTTCATAGATATTAATTTTAATAATATGCTGTAAAGGACAATATTGATCTACATAAGGAAGATCTTCGAGTCCGGGCTAGTTGGAGTTGCCCGGGGCGGCCGCGCCTCGCCGACAGTTGTTTGTTTTTTTAGTGTGGTTTCTGCTGTTGGCCCTATTGGCCTCGACAGCGTCACCGGTAGTTATCCGGCAGTTGTTCGTCGGAAGGTCTATATATAGTGATCGTAAGTAGAAACTTCGCTTGCGTGAGTTAGTTCTTGTACTGCGACACGATCGACGCTCACAAGTATAGCCAATGTAGTCGCTGTGGCCGAATACGGTCATGATCATGATGATGATGATGAGTAAATAATTATAATTAATTGGTGCGATCAGATGGCAATAAATCATCCATTTCTATGTTTTATGTCATTTAATTATTTTAAATATTACTTAAGCAATTAAAGTAATAATATAAACAGTTAAAATAATTTTAGCCAAAATTTCATGAAAATCGGTCGAGCCGTTTCGGAGGAATTTGGCAACGCACCCCGTGACACGAGAATTTTATATATTCGAAGATAAAGTATTGGTTATTGCTTTTAACATGAATTGTTATCTCCTATGAAGAGGTTCGGGACTAAGTTTTAAGAGATAAAAAAAATTTTAGCCCTTAAAAATTATATAGCCCTTATAGATATAAATAATGTCATAACTGTTCAGTCAACAATTGTTAAGGAATCAGTAATGTATATATGTTTTTATATATATAATATATATAAATGTATATATATATAAATGTAACAGTCCCAGTTTCAATATTTTATCAAGAGTTTACTAGGATATGAAACGAACGGACACAAGTTAGGTATTAATAAATTTTAAGTAGAAAAGAGTTTTTTTTAAATAGTTTTTATTTAATTTTAAATGTTTTTATTTTTATATTAATATTTAAAAATGTATTTAGAATAAGTGTATTGAATAAATGATAGACCTTTGAAATATAGATAGATGTTTTGGTTTAGATTTCGCTTGGATTTGAAACATGCGTGTTTGGGATCGGTGCCTTGACTGAGTTATATTGACGGGGCAATAAAACACCGACCTTTTCTTATCTTCATAGACTGTATTTGTGCCTCAACGCACGTTTCGCTTCGACACCGAAGCATCATCAGGAGATAGACTCTATAAAGGTTATTCGTAAAGTCATACGAATAACGACTTTACACCGATTATCCCTCGTATTCATTCGCGGATTAAAGCAAAGTAGTTTAGTTTCTCATAGACAAACAAGGGTTATTTATTTATTCTTTCCTTATTAGTTGGTAGTTTGTTTCGTGGAGTTATTTATTTTTATTTAAATTTTTTATTCAGAGACAATTTTCTAATAAAATATAGTCAGTGCATCATAAACCACAGTAAAATTAAAAAATAATTGAAACTGTTGTTCGTTGCTCTTTAATTATTATCTTATACGCTTATGCCGGAGCCAGACATAGCTTCATTTGAATGATCATTTCAATGATCATGTAGTGTGGCCGGGGACTTTGTGTACGGACACGTTGATGTCTTTTCTGGGTTTTATTAATTTGGAATCAATAATACACCACCTTGCCAATAATCTCCTCGTACACTGTGTATTACAGAGCACTTTTACTTTTCTAGAAAGTTTATTATATCCTTATACGACTCATTAATCTCCTCGGAGACTCTTTCCATTTCACGAACAACAAATTGTAGGCTGTCGCCTACTATAATTATATCTAAGACCACGTTATTAATCCAAATAATTTCTCCGTAGATGGTTCAAATACAAAGTCTAAACTAACTAACCACTTAGATAAAATCCACACAGAGAAGATCAATTCGCGTAGATATTATTTACTCTCGTTTTGATAGCAAGTGTTGGAGAGTGAAATGGAACGACTTTACTCGTATCTGGAGCAAAATCACGCCTGCTTAAACATTTACGAGGCGGAACGGGAACGGGAACGGGAACGGGAACGGGAACGGGAACGGGAACGGGAACGGGAACGGGAACTGGAACGGGAACTGGAACGGGAACGGGAACGAGGACGGGGACGGAAACTAAAACGGTAACGGGAATAATATAGGATTTTAGAATGTAGTAAATAGTAAGTAACCCAAAGTTCGGGCAGGACAGCGTCTGCCGAGTCCGCTTGTGATGTATGATATTATCTACTACCTACAACCTTCCTCCGCGTTAAATTTAATGTATTGAATGACCAGTTGTTTCCTGCGACATCGTCTGCGTAAAGTTACACTTGCGAGAACTCTTAGACCTCCTTAATCCCTATCAAAAAATACGTTTAAGCTGATGTTTGCTAATTTTAAACTACCTCCTTGCCAATTTTTATCTTTGTACTTCCCCCAGTTTCCGAGATATCGCGATAGATGACTTTTATGAGATGATCTAACCTAAAATCAAAGTTGGCGATGGTTCCTCGCACCCTGAGCCGAGAAGAACCCGCAACAGTAATACAGGTTGTGTAAATACATGTGTTAGGAGACCTGCCGTAATATCAATAAACAACTCTTAAAGTCGATGTGTGTTGATGTTAGCGATTGCGCATTTATAACAATGTTTGGTTAGGACGGCTGCTTGTTATGTTGTTAAAATTGACCAATATATATTTTAATATTGACATTATTGGCTGGCTGCTAATATTGGCTGCTACTATAGGCTGGAATCGAACCCATGACCCCCGGAGCACAAGGCAGGGTCACTACCCACTGCGCCAAAACACCTTGCAAGTTTATGTTTTGTAAGGTTTATCAGAAAAATGTGTATAAAATATTTAGGAATACATGTCAAAAAAAAACGAAATTGCATCGATTTTTCTGATGAGAAGTATATAAATAGGTCCTTCTCGTAATTTTTGAAATTTTGCGAAAATGACCTATATGTATATGTTTAACCCTGATCTCAATTTCTAAAATTAGCCCGTAGTGTTCCACTGTTGGGCAAGGGCCTCTCCCTTCTCGGTCAATTTTGTGTCAAAAATAGGCTAATCCTATCTATAACATCACATTATTAGTTATTAAAAGTATAAAAATAAATAATGAACAATGTTGAACACACGTAATAAATAAATAATGAACAATAATTCTATAATACAATATTTCTAAAGAACATTTTAATATCAAAACTAGCTTTCTCTAATTATGTGAGACGCCGAAATGTTAACACAATTCCATCTTAGTTTAATGATCAAATTTTATTCACAGTACTATAAACCTTTCGTAACGTCTCTTTAGTTTGAAGGTCTCATCACGAATTTTATAATCTTAGTTAAGTTTCCTACTCGAACATATAAATTTCCAACCACATTGTGCCTAGAACAGTAAAATAGAACCTCAAAAAGTATTAGCAAAATCAACCGAAATTGGAAAGTACATGGAAAAAGATAGACAAGATATTCTAAACTCAAAGATACAACTTGCGAACCGCTTTCAAAGAAGTCTAGAAAAGAAAAGGATGCTTTAACGTGAAACCTAAAGTCGTAATATATTTAACTGAAGTTAGAGCTTAACTGTAAAACTAATGCCTAGACTTCTATCCATAATATTCCATAAACGATCTTGTTAGGGTCTCATAAAGCTGTTTGATACAAACGTCGCCGTTCATGGAAATTTGTTCAGATTGGACATCCCTTGGCTTGGAAATAATAAGAATGGTGATTGTGATGGTCATAACGATGATCAAGACGAGAAAATAACTCAAAGAGACACTCCCCCAAAAACTAAATAGATTTGTCTTTATTATACGACTTCAGTCTTATTATTCAATTTAGGTCGTCATAAACTCGGCACATTAAAAACATTATGACCATGCGTCTACGGAGAACTCGCTTTAAAAATCCATTACCTAGATACCCGTTCGTGATATGATTTTATGTTGCAAGCGACTTAAAATTCTACTCGGCTAACACAACATTGTGAAAAGACTTTATAGCGAACACTATTTAGTGGTGTTCATATAAGGTTATATTCCATAGAAGTACTTTATGATAGAATCCATTAAACACGCAACTTTAGAACGTTTTAGATTTCTTTGCACGCACCAGAGTAAAATTTTGAGGCAACGATAAAATGTTTTTGGAATAAAATGCGTCAAATAGTTGCACTGATTTAAACTCAAAAGTGTCAATTGTATCCAGAAATATTAAAAATGTTTTCTCTATGTGTTTTTACTTTATAATTACATTTAGTTGTTTAAATACTAATATGTATAGAAAAGATTTTGTTAAAGATATATCTCAGATCTCTGAGCTCTTTACACTTTTAGGTCCTAAATATGATAAGTATTTCTCTCTCTTTTCTTGGCTGTGTATCCCACATGGTTGTGGCATCACTAATTTTATCTTTTATCACCGTGTCTTTAACATTAGTTTTGATAGCTGGTATTTCCTCATGTCCTTTTACCCTACATTTTTCCATCTTGTTGTGGGCCGGTCTCTGGGTTCAATTTGCTCGGGGGCGGAAAGTTGTAATTCTAAGTTGCTTAACTTAAGTTGACCCCAAATTATTTTCTTTTTTTTTATGTTACAAGGGGGCAAACGAGCAGGCAACAGGCATCGAAGTGTCTACGGACGCCCATGGACATCTGCACAACCAGAAGGCCAGCAGATGCGATGCCGGCCCTTAATGACGAGTTTAGGCCACCGGGAAGTCTCACAAACCGAACGAATTGAGTTGCATAAAATTTCTTATTGTTTTATTAGTGAATTTATGCAAAGTCATTTAAGTTTTCCTTTATTCTAATCACCTAAACTTCTAATATCTTTAATTGTCCATTAATGGAACAATCCTTGTTTTTAATATAAATATATATATATTTCAAAGAATATTAGGAATACTTTTTAGGTATGTCTAATATTCCCTTTTTCCCCTCCTACTAACAACGCACGTTTCGCTTCGACACCGAAGCATCATCAGGAGATAGACTCTACAAAGGTTATTCGTAAAGTATGACTTTACGATTAATTTGAAATGTTAATTCACAACTTCACTATTTTTTTAAATATTATTGCTGCCAAAGATTTTGTGCGTTATTTTATATAACGAGGCCAAAAATGTTGGCGGATCACTTGAATGACTGAAAGATATAAAATGTGTTTACAACCTCGGGAGATAGATTACATTTTAACCGTGACACATATATGATTTTCAAAGGACTTAAAATCAAGGACTCCAAGTGCCTAAATAACTAATAATAATCGTTGCTCGTTAGTCTCGCCAAGCTTAGAAACTTAATTTTGAATTTTGTTTATTTTATTCCCCATATTTCCGGGAAGAATTAAAAGAAAGAAATGATAGAAAAATTGAACAGTTGGTGTTATTATTGATCCCCATCAATAACTCCCGGAAAAGACACCAACGTGTCCGTTACAGAAACCATCATCGTATCAAAACTCAAAATCCAAAACCATACAACCCACATTTTCGTGTCCGAAAATCCTTGTGAGTTATATGGAATTATCTCGCACTTCTATGTGATGATGATAGGACCAAATAACCTTCAAGACAGGACATCGTGTTTCATTTTTAGCTTAGAACAGCTTTGAACACAACATATCTGCGATTAATTTGAAATAACAGGAAGAAAAACTGTTTTCAACAGGTTGAAAACAGTTTTTTAGATATTATGAACAGCTTTTTAGATATTATGGCTAAAACTCAAATAATGTCCAATAGCACGAAGCATAGGGTCGAGGTAGACGGGCAGGTTATATATTATGTAGATGATTTTTACTATTTCAGTCTGTCTGTTGGTTATCGCTGATCTCTAGCTACACCAATTACGATAAAACTGGACCTTTACTGGCAGATAGCGGATGCACTCGTATGTGGAATAAGATAGTCTAATTTAAAATTCGGCAAAACTTTATAGAACAAAATTAAACTCTTGGAATGAAGTCTTAGGTAGCGAGTTTAAAATATGTTAAAAAGTAATACGCTAAAAGGTGTGTGAGTGAATTTCGACCAACCCGCGATCTTTAGTATGTATTAATTGTCAAAATTACCTAAATTATTCGTTGTACAAAGAAAACATATTTTGTTTATAGCTATTGGTACACAAATAATTAAAGCTACCATAAATAATTAAAACAGAGTCAATCACTGTTAACATTTTAATTAGAATATTTTACAACTAAAATATGTAAAGATGTCCATGGGCGTCGGTAGGCACTTCGGTGCCTGCTGCCTGCTCGTCTGCCTCCTTGTAACATAAAAAAAAAAAAAATTCGGCCACCTGTGAGCTATTGTATTGTGCGGTGCAAAAACTGTTGGTGATTCACATATATAGTGTTTGAAGCAAATGTTTATCTTAGATAGTTCTTGCCTTTCTAAGTGGGAAAGAGGGAAGGGAGAAGGAGAAAGAAAGAAAGAAAGAAAGAAAGAAAGAAAGAAAGAAAGAAAGAAAGGAAGAAAGAAAGAAAGAAAGAAAGAAATTGACATTAATCTGGTCCCACTGTTTAAAGTGCTTTCTGAAACACGGAGGAGATCGGATATCAAATATGAATCAGTGTTAGAATGGGTCACCCATCTACCTAGTCGCAACAAGAGCTAATTAACCTACCAATCGTTCACGAAATAATGATTTTGAAAGGTATCCTCTGCATTCAATACTAAAAGAATTAGTAAAACAATCTATTAATTTGGAAAAAAAAACTTTTAAAAATAACGTAATAGGCAGTTTATGTAACTAAACCGTCGCAAATCACAATAGTACCCCCAATCATTTATTAATTTTATAGTGAAAATTCTGTACTAGGTTTTACGATTTTTATTTAAACCTGTGAGAGATGACAAGATAACATAGTTAATATTTTAATGGATTTAGAGGCCTATGCGACAGATGGTTGAAAATCTGGACTCACTGTTGTACGTGTCTTCCGGATATTTCAAAACCAGGGTTAGAATTTGTTACCTACCACTATAATCAGGCTGCATTAAAACTGCTTAACTTAGCGATCGACTCAAATTTCGACCACTAATTAAGCTATGATGTCCTCAAAGCCTTTAAAATGCATGCCTCTATAATATCAAAACTCGTAAAGGATTGGTTAACGAAAGTATTTGCATAGAAGACTATATAATTTTAGATCTGTAAGAGCATCCAATAGATAATACGATATTCCTTGTTATACGCTTTGATATGTGTAGACAAAGGACGTTTGTATTCTAAAACAAGCAATTTCTGTCTGGTGCAAGTTGGAAGACGAAGCGATAAATATAGTAAAGTAGAACTAGAATAAACCAAGAGAGAGGAGAGGTTAATGACAACAATTAGCTGAGGTCGTAGCTAAACCGGGTACCAGTACCTCTTTCTTACATAAGATCGGCGTGAAGTGACGGCAATGCGTCACGTCAAGTGATGGTATTGTTGTCGCGTTTCGTTCGGTTTGTGAGACTTCCCGATGGCCTAAACTTGTCATTAAAGACCGACACATCTACTTGCAGATGTACATGGGGGTCAGTAAGCACTTAGCTGTCTGCTGCTTGCTTGTTTGCCCCATTATAGTATGTATATATATATAAATCTAACAGTGGCCGGCATCTGAGTATGTCATAGGTTAGGTAGCTCTTCCCGAGGCCGGGTGATAAAAGGGTGACTTACTGTTACATTGCTTTTCACATATCCGACCTCCTCCGTGTTTCGGAAGGTAAGTAAAACAGTGGGTCCCGATTAATGTCACTAAGTGATATTAGCCGAAAGATTGTGAGAAATTCCAGAGATGACATCAGATGGCAGTTGGTCTGCTTAACTCGCCTCACAACCACATCCTCTGAAATATAAACGGATCCTAATACTAGACGGAGTTAACGCTAGATAGAAGGAGACAGTTAAGAAATGCTTAGGTGGCAACCCATGAGTTAATTAACTAGTATTTACTAACTTCTATAAGATACGATGGCTTCTTACTTTCAAACAACATATTCGGTTATTTATGTCTCATGAAAACTGGTCAAATTTAAATAATGCAGTATAGTTATATACGCGAAGACATGCCTTCTATAGCTTATGTTGAAACTCCAGCTTTAATATCTAACTCTTGACTCAATTAAATTAAAATATAGATGTTAAATAAATTAAATATAGACATGTTTCTTATAACTTAGACCACCTCTAACCCAACAATGCGCCGGCCTTTGCAGTCTGCAGACCTGTTCGATGGAAGGGCTTCGATTTACCTAAATCCAGATTCCTATGTTCAGATTGTTTGATTTATTGCCATTGTTTTTTCGACCTTACGCCTATCATATTAAGAGCTACAAACTTGAAGTTCTATTACGTTAGATTAATATTGGTAAATGCAATTTCTATCTTACATGTTCACACCTGTTCGAATGTAGGTAAAATAATATTGTGAAAAACTTTTAAATTCTCTTTTAAGACTATGTACTACCCGCTTTTCTTTATATACTCAAGATAAATCCGCTAGATCTAAAAATAAAGTTTATTTTACACGTGACTATATATTGAGGTAAGATAACTTACTGTTATGTAAAATATCTTAAGAGGTAGGTCAGGCCTTAAGTCGGCATGGCGACGCAAGGAATGTGTTATATCAACGTGATGACACATGACCACGTAAAGTGTCTCTGCAACTCTCTCAACTCGGATCAGCAATCTCTCTTATGACAGTTAGCTCGAATATAGTGTATGAGTATATAGACGTGTTGAGGCTTTAATGCTGTTGAGTGGTACATTCAAATAATCTAGACACAACCTGTACCATTGTAAATGTGACCTCTATACGACAGTCAATTATTCAAACTCAAATCAAACTCAAATTATATTTTATTCAAGTAGACTTTTACAAGCTCTTTTGACTCATTCAAACTTTATGTCTCTAAATGTTCAGAGATACATTCAATTCTATGAGACAAAGAAATTGTACATTTCTAAATGTAGGTTGTATCTTTCTATTTGAATCTGTTGAGGAGTACATTCAAATAGTCCAGGCAGAAATTTTGTACAATCCTAAATAGCAGTTTTTACGACTATATCGTTCTAACGTCTTTGAGACTCTGTTGAGAAATGCATTCGTTTCTACTAGTTTAAAGTCTTGTACAGTTTTTAATGAGGGTTAGTAATACTGTATTTTACGATTCTAAATTAGAGTTCATAAGGTAATATGTATCCTAATAACGTTGAGCCTTTGATACTGTTGAGAGGTATATTCAAATAGTCCGAACAGAAACTTTGTACAGTTCTAAATGAGGGGGTTTATACGAATCTAGCCTCTCGGTGCCACACTAATTAGATCGCTATGGAAATGTCCAGACACACGACAAAGCGGACAATCCTCTTCTATTCAATTAGTTTCAAGCTTCAGAACTGCACAGCTTATTATTTTCAAGCTGCGTTCAACAACTGAATAATTTAACATTTTCTTTGATTCTCATAATTGTTTGCGTCTTTATATAAATAATGAATCTAAGAACTTTTTTGATATGAGAACATAGGCTCGTTGATGGTTCCTACGTAAAGTGTCGTAAGACATTCTTGCCACTTTTTAGGGTTGTGCTTGTGATAGAGAATCAATGGTGGTATAATAGAAGAACAGTTTCGCCTTCTGTTGTATTTTTAAATATCACAGTCTCACACTTTTTTTAGTGTGTGTAACCTATGTTGTTGTTACCTACAGAATTCTAACATTTTAACCACTGAACATATTTACTGCGTTAAGGATGTACATAAGTAGTGACATTTACCTTTCGTATCAGATGTAACTAGGAGACCCAAAACCTATAGGGTACTTCCCGTTGACCTAGAATCATGAAATTTGGGAATAAGCTACATCTTGTAGCAAAAGTAAAGGAAAAAATCCGAAAATTGAAAATTTGTCCTTACAACAGTGTCTGTTTATCTATCTTTGTGTCTGTCTGACAGTACCCTTTTTCTCAGAAACACAAACAGGTACAAAGTTGAAATTAATACCAAATAACGAAACGCGACAACAACACCATCACTAGACGTGACAGCATTGCCGCCACTTCACGCCGATCTCATGTGAGAAAGCTATGAACCCCGAAAAACTAAACGGTTCTTTACAAAAAAATTAAAAACTTAAAATTTGACAAAATAATTGAATTCAACGCCGACAAAGTCGCGAGTTTTTGCTAGTTGTTAAAGTTAATTTTCACTAAACACATTTACCTTTTTGCAAAAAAATTCGTTTGTTACCGTTAATGAATGCATGTTATAGCCATCTATAATTGATATAGAATTTAAGTTTTCTTTTATATGTACCATGTAACTCATAATAGTATATTATACTCATAATAGTATATTATATTTAGGTTTAAAGATATTTATTCTTAATAAGACAATACAGTCACTTACTTAAGAATATGGTTAATTTACAATGCGTATTTGAACACCTATGAAAGGTAAAAATGTTATATAATTATTTTACTGCTATTTATTAATAAATAATATTAGGAATGCTTTTTTTTATTTTTTTTAAATAAATAATATTAGTAATACTTTTAAATATACTTGTTACGGACAGATGATACAGGCACGACATGGCGGCGTGTTCGACCGTGGACGTCGTCGAACGAACTGAGCGTGGCCCACTTCACGAATGTCGTCATCCCATCTCTTAAAGGGCCTGCCACGTCTTCGTTGTTTGTACATGGGGTACCAATTGGCTATTCTTTGAGTCAATATAGCCAGTCCACTTCCATTTTAATGACATTATTTTTTCGACGATGTCCTCTGCTTTTGTCTTCTTTCTAATTTCTGTGTTTTTTATTTTATATTTTAATTTAATATTCATATAACACTTTATTTCTTAAAACTTTATTCTCTTAACTTTATTTCTTAAAAGACATCGTACCGCAAACTTTGTGATGAGGCTAAATTTAATGTTCTAAGTAAAATCACCAAATTCATTCATTTCGGAAATGAGAGGTACCATATTGCCATCCTCATCCCATTCTTGAGCGCGCAATGTATCGTGAACATTGGGAAGCAATTGTCAACAAAATGTTGACTGCTTTTTCTATGTTTAACTTTCATAAGGCGATAGAAGGGAGTGAAATTGGTTGAGAGAAAGAAGTTGCACGAGGCTAATAAATACAATTAAATAAAGTAGGAATTGTTTAATATCAATATATTGTTCATTGTTGTATAAAATACATATTTTTATTGTAAAGTTTATAAAAAGTAACAACAAGCGGGCACTCACAACCTACAACAACAAGGATGTAGTAAATAGTAAGTAACCCAACGTTCAGGTAGGACTGCCGGGTCCGCTAATCTACACTAATATACCTAAAGCTGAAGACTTTGTTGGCTTGAACGCGCTAATCTCAGGAACTACTGGTCCAATATGAAAAATTCTTTCAGTGCTAGATAGCAAATTTATCGAGAGAGGCTATAGGCTAAAATCTTTTATATAACTTTACGCGGACGTACTAGTATGAGAAAAGCGATATATACAGCCATATCTTTTGATTGCGTATATTTAGAGGGTTGATGTTCTCGCACAACCTTCAAGGGAGCATAATCCTCTGTACTTGGCATTAATTTAAATATATCTTTACATCTTTCTTAGAAAAAGGGTCTTGACGGATAAACTAACAGATAGAAAAAAACGCACTGATGCAACAACGGATTTTCAGTTTACAAAGGAGCTGTACACTCAAAGGGTCTTTGTATCTCAAGAAGACATGCCTTTTATTATATTTCATTAATGAGTTACCAGTCCTTTTGGTCTGCAGCCTCCCACCCCTTACGATTTCAATCTATTAGACTTACAATTTACCATGTTGATGGGAAATGCAAAAAACTTATTAGAAAAATTATTTTCAGTGAAATCGGATTCTAACTTTTGAAGTTATTTAACAGATACCTTTATCGCACATCTGATACGGAACCCTACTATATAAGCGTATCGCGAGTTCTTGACAGGCTCTTGGCCTTTTTTTGATCTTCCATATTCCTTATAAGTACGTTAGAAACGAAAATAAACAAAAAGAAAGACATATAGGACACTAAAAAACAAATCGAAAGGCACGAAGTATCGCAAGAATAAGCTAGTATCAAGTAATGATTCATAGCACTGTAGTGCTAAATATATATGTTATGTTATTTGCTAACCAAATGATATATTGATATCAATTATAATAACAGCATTACGCGTGATTAGATTTGTTGGTTCATAAATCACTCTCGACAATAAAAGCGGCGAGTAAGTATACTCAAATAGACATTTACTGGCTGATATTGTTACTTTATGGCATTTTTGCTTTTAGTGTACTATATAGTTTGATCGGAATATTGTTTGAAAGTGATATTCTATTTATTTTGAACAGATTTATGATTTCCCAATTCAAATATAGTTTGTTTCTCGATTGCTTAACAGTGGAAGGGTGTACTACAACTCTGTCATATATTAATAGGCAGAATTTAGAATAGATTCGAACCTTGTTTTTTTTTTTTTTGTTGTCCCAGGGGGAATCTCCTCATCAGATACCCGTTCCTTAGGTGGGTCGGACCGGGTTATGTCGAGTTGGAGCGTCCCAGAAGGGGAAAAGAAAACACCCTAGACGAAGTCACGGGTTAGAGCTAGTATTATTATAATTTCCAGAGTCACGGGAATCTACACTAACTACGGACACGCGCCACTCCCGCCCAAAAGATAAAGTCTGCAATTCTGCACCGTAGACAATGCTATTTATCTATTTCACGCTTATAAATCTTTAAATAGCTCCCTTATTCCAATAGAGCGAAGGATATTAAACCTTATCGTTAATAAAATAGAGTTTAATTCGTATGGTAGTGGCAAGCAATTGATACGGTATTAATTTTTGATAACCAGCATAAGCGTAGCAAAAGATGGCGCGTGGCGACTTGTGGGAAGGTTAGCGAAAAGTTGCTTTTGCTGATTCTTTTATATTAGTTTATGCGGATAAATATGTAATGTATATATAAATATATAATTAATACGTTTTTTTATTGCAAAGAAACAAATTACGCTGTACCCGTAGCTCCAGAACTGTTTAAATATTTCCTTTAAAATATAACATTTTTATTGGTAAGACACAATAATATTAAAGTAAACCTGAAACTTAATTAAACTATAAGCCTTAAATTAGACTTTCAAAAGCGGTGTGGACTTGTGTGTGTGCGTGCGCGCATGGGTGGTGTGTGTGTGTGTGTGCGCGTGCGTGCGTGCGCGCGTATGTGTGCGGGCGTGCGCGCGTATGTGTGCGTGCGTGCGCGCGTATGTGTGTGTGCGTGCGCGTGTGTGGGTGTGAGTGCGTATGGTGTGTGTGTGAAGTTTGTAGGAGAGAAAGAGCGTGTTTGAGTGTTTGTATGTCTGATGTTCATTTGACGATTAAACTTTATAAACAAGTAACATACATACTTAGTTAATCATAAATTTTAAGCCTAGATGGCTCTACGGTTAAAGGTTGGCAAGCCAGCGCACAAAAGTACAGTATTTATGACATCACGTTACAAATCATTGAAATTATCAGTTTTTATCTTTTATAACACATATGTATTATAAATATAAACATTCTCCTTGAATCACTCTGTCTATTGATGAAAACCGCATTAAAATCCGTCGCGTAGTTTAAAAGATCTTCGCGTGCAAAAGCGGGAAACGACTGTATTTTATACTATCTTATTTCCGATTTTCATATATCTTCGAGGTCAATAATATGACATAAACACTGTTAAGTTTTCTGTCCACAGATCAGAGAGTAATCGAAACACAGATAACAAACGTTAGGTGGGTTTCAAACGACAAGTCGACGCCATTAATCATCCACACACGTCATTGGATGGAAGATGGATGAACTGGTGGACGGATGGATGAAACGGCTCCCTTCGAGCGATAATTACCGATACCGACCTGGATAAGGGCTTCTTTGTATTCAGGATAATTCGTCCCTTATTATCTTTGGCGGTAAATTGCCTTTTATATATTTTTTTAAATTGATTTTAGAACGTGAAACGAAAATCTGACTCAAAGTGTATGTTCATATTTGACTTTAAAGTCCACAAAGTTCTACAAAACTTTGTGCGGTTACATAAAGTTTACGGCCACACAACATGATAATTGAAATGGTCATACAAAAGAAGCTATGTCTGGCTCCCACATAACTGTTCGAAATTCTCATAAGTTTGACGAGCGTCAGTATACAATCTAATATTGTGGAATAATAAGTGCTCTATGTCATAGGCTGTATGCTGCACGCTCGTTGTCTGTTTAGCTTTAGAAAAAAGGTAATGAAAAATTGTATTAAAATTGGCAGGAATTGAAAACAAGAAAACACGGTTCTATTTTTAAATATATATAAAATATTATTAAGAAGATAATAAGGATCCGCCAGATTGTCAAATACATATTGGTGGTGCCCTTGTAATATAAGAAAGGCTAATCTAAAGTGGCCAGTGAGTAATCTTGTGAGCTTAAGTAGCAATAGAATGATTAAATATTTTATATTTCTATGTCTTAAATATATTTTTTTCTAGTATATCATAAGTGTGGATTTATCTTTATATCAGTGAACGAATCTATTCAGCACACAAATATTGATTTTAATTACATATTATGTTGGAATACAAAGTTATTATTAATATAAGAAAACATGTGTATTGGTGTTTTTAACTCTAATTTTGAAAATGGCTTAAAATATTATTTTACATTTTTTGCGCGAAGTACATCTCACCTTATGGGGATTATAAAATTGCCAATAGTATTCGTTATACTATCATAAATATCGATACGGAAATGTTGGTTAAAGTAGACCACAACTCTAGTTTTTGATGCTTTAATTAATTTATTTTTGTTACTTATTTTTAATTAATATATTAGTTTTAAGAAAATTTATATTGTAGTATTAATAAGGGCCCCTAATGAAATGAAAAATTTTTAGGCGCGTTGGGCATAATTTGAGATGGGAAAAAACCATTGTCTCTGGCTGTGTGCCACAGTAGAACGCAATATCTGTGTTTTCAAGATTTCACTTTTGTCAGCATGGGGTACAACTAGTACGTATTAAAATGAAATTAAGAATATAAAAATTCTAATTGGAATAAATTAATTAGAAGTTCGTATAAGATCATTTTTAATTTCGTTCAAAAAACTCGTAATAGGGTTCTTTACAATCATCTTTATTGTCAGGGATATACCAGAAGACGTGTTGAACACATACTGCTGGATCCACTCCACGTTCACGGTTGCTGGAGAAATCTCTGCTTTTTTAACACTTTTATATTACTTACCCTGTTTGTTTTAAATATGCCGTGTTTGTACGTAACGATTTCTATTAATATCTAATTATTTTTCTTGGGGCGGCAGAATTTTAAACTAGAAAACAAATGACCACTACCGGACCCTAGTCAGACTAATACGGCAGATAGGAAATTATATATAAATAAATGGATTTAAATTAAAGAGACCCATAGCCTTCCTCGATAAGGGGCTATCTAAAACTGAAACAATTTTGTCAAATCGAACCAGTAGTCCCTGAGATTAGCACGTTCAAAAATATAAAATTAATGTATTCATTAGAAATTAATGTATTCATTAGAAATCTAACAGTTTAGAGATACTCGGTGTCAGCATTACGAGCGAAGTCCAGTTCCGTGATCATTTGGAAAGCAAAGCTATAAAGGAAAAAATTCCGAAAACCATAAATTTGTAGTTATAACACAAAGTATTTGACAAATTTAAAGAAATCTTCAGACAAAGGATATAGCCCTTTACATTGCATTTACCATATTAATAAATTCGAAAATAGAAGCTAAACCCATAGGGTACTTCCCGTTAATCTAGAATCAAGCAATTTGGCAAGAAGCTATATCTTGAAGTAAAGGAAAATATTTTGACTCCTGATGGTGTTACTTGCTATTACAATTTAAACCTAGTCACTTAAATACTCTTCTGATGGCTCTTATCATTTTACTGTGCCGACCGTCGTTCCTGAGGGTTCGTCTAGCGGTCGTGAAGAGATATCTATACAAGAACTTTCTCTTTGGAACTTTTAACTCTTATGCCTGATATAATAATACTTTAACCTTATAATGTTCTGTTAATGATATAAAAACAAACATTTCAAAAATGCATTTAAACTTACCTGTCGCTTTTTGCGTTCTAGTACTGAACTAAAGTTTAACATAAAAAAAAAATACAATTCGGCCCTTTTTGTCATTACTTTCATAAGTAAATTAAAATATGTAAGGAAAGAAAAGATGTATTAGCAATCTCCCATTTGTAATTTTCATATGTGATACTTAACTCGCAGCGCGTTCAAGCAAACGAACAAACTCTTCCGCTTTATATATTAGTATAGACTATAGAATATAGATTTGATATATATCTTACAGGCTAAATCCGATTTTAGGATAAACTAGTTTCGCCTAGACCGAACCGATTCATATTTAAAATAGTGAAAAAAACTAGGTGAAAAAGAACTAAAACGCGGTTATCATTGATCACTTTCTTTATTTTCCATTGAATTTTTTTCGTTTATAAAAAATCTTAAAAAATGCTAAATAAATGCAAAAGTGCAGAATTACTTCGCAATACGTCTAATAGATGGCATATGTACAAGACGTTAGATAATTAGCGAGCGCCAACATTCGAGCAAGACAATGTCTACTGGGTCCGCTTGTAAGATAATTTAAATTCCAACTGTCTTATATAAAAACATTTTTATTTTCGCATTCACGTTTTATCGTCAACTTCCTGTCGAACCGAATCATTGATGCGTTGAAATTTGTATTGTAAAAATACCTGCCCTCTGCGTAAATGCCAGGATGTTTGACTTTTTAACTGTGACATATTATTGCTCCGATATTTCTCGGCATTTTTCTAAGGTATCATTTTCTGTAAGCTACACTTTGAGTCAGGTTTCTTTCGGCTTTATTGAAATTTTAAGTATTCGGTTTTGACAAGGAATTATTCGATATTTTTTTATTAATTCATACAGATTTTATAATCTCCTTTCTTTTGATCCTTATATACAAAAATATTACTAACTAACAACCTGTCTACCTAAAAGAGTTTCTTATTACTGAATAGTTTAGATACAATTCGAAAAGCCGCTATAAAAAGAGAGTCATCCCTCCAGACACCTGAAGTCCATGGTCACATACACGCTCTTCCGTCCGAGGGCCTAAACCACATTCAACACAAATATGTAACCTTAACTAAGAGACACATTTACACATTTAGCTCGATGTTTGTTGAATTTATAATCTCATACATATAATACAATACGTTGGTCACACTGAAAGAATTGAAAATAAAAAAGATTTATCTATATATTAATACGTGAAGCAAAAACATTCGGTACCGTTTTTCGAAAATTGTGCGGACGGAGGTGTATGAAATTTGTCTCAATTATAGTCTATACAGAGGATGGTATGCAAATGTAAATATTTTTATGAAATATGCATTATAAATATATTAAATTATTAAAATAAAACCTCACCCACACCAATGCCAACGACTTAAACACACATCTCATAGCGTAATCGTGACAACCGTATATATTAATTGGTAAATGGATCATTGTATATAATATTGTTAAACTAAGCAAGTGATAGGCAAAGAGGTTTGTAGCCGAATTTTGATCAGCCAGGGATCTTTAGTTTAAATAGATATTCTCTCTAAAAATGTTTTAAATATAGTTTGATATACGTAAGTACCTCATATTCCTGTAACGCATAATAGTATAAATAAATATAAATAGTCAAAAAATATAGTTCGTGTGTGTTTATACGGTAGCAAAATCTCAAAACATAATTTGCGTTGGAATTCTTCCTCTACAATGTTAAGACACCATTACATTAAGAGTTCGTTTTTCAAAATATCAATGATTAAAATTTATAGATACATCTTTTATTTTTTATCAGCTAAATAAAAAAAGGATGTGGCAGCGGCTTAGCATACTGTCAGACCTTCCATTCCCTTAGATACCGTAAGAGGCAAATAAGGGCTATATCATACAGAGAGTGGCCAGCAGCATTCATTTTTATATTTAAAACACCTACTGCGATCAGCAATTCGCCAATACGAGTTGGACAACCACACCAGTCGATGCTACTGTAGCTAATAGTATAGTACTACAGAGCATAGACCTAGTAATTTAGTATGATTACGTCATTACAACACATTTTGTACTGAAAGTTTTAAAACGTGTACTAATATATAACCTGGGTAAGTAAAGTAAAAAATACGTGACTATAACCCGAATGTGGATAGCGCCTTTACTTATTGGAGAAAATGTCTCGGAAAGAATAATATACTGCGGAGGTGAAATATATTTTCTGGAACACATAACAATATATTTTCTCTTTGGTTTTGTCATTTGCGATATATCCCCTACACGAGACTTTTACGTTGACTGTTATACGTAAGTCAGATAATTTAAAAAGTTTGGTCGGAAATCTAAATCTGAATATTTCCATTGTCCGCACCCTACGTTTACGGATCAAATTAATGGTTTCAACACAGATAAAGTCCGGTAAAGTTATAAGGTAAATCACATTAGCTTTATAGGTACAGTAGAGGACACTGAAAACGTTGTCTTAACCGATCATCGAGATTTAAAAGAACCGGTAAACATCAAAACTGTGTTTACATGGTGCGATCGACAGCGATCGACTTAAATGCCTAGCATGTATCTTCTCTCTTTTATCTGCTTAGATCAGAAAGATCCTGATTGTGATCGGATTCTGATTAAGTGATATTATGAATTCACTACTCCTGATGGAAAGTGCCAATAGACCAGTCATGTCAAAAATATACTATTTGACACTCTTTGGAATGCTAATTACACCGATCTTCTTCAATAATTTATATGGCACCACAATTTTGAAAATTTAATCTCAACATATTCGCAGCCTCCTTTAATTAGAAGGAGGCGTGAATTATTTGAGTTTCATTAATGTGAGATATGGTGAAAGGCTTGCTCCGGTGAGATGGGGCAGAAATGAAATTAGCTTTAAAAGCTGTCTACTTTGAAGTATTTTCATTATAATATATGTAGGTGTTCATAAATATTAATTTATATATTCTATTTGTTGATGTAATTTCTATACATATATATTAAGGATGTCTGATTAATAAATAAAAACATATGGAACGAGGATTGAGATATACAAGAGATTTTTCTAGTTTTTGACCTTTATTATGAATTATTGACTATGAACATTATCTTAAACAGTTTAAACTAAAAATGGTAACAGTTCATGAGTGGTTGAAGTAGGCTTGAAGTACCATAAAAAGCTCAATGGTCGCGCCGTAATGTATAACGTAGATTTGTGTTGTCATGACAGCTCGAGATGTAGTGGTTTATACGGAGTGGCATAAATACTAACAGTTCATGAGTGGTTGAAGTAGGCTTGAAGTACCATAAAAAGCTCAATGGTCGCGCCGTAATGTATAACGTAGTCTTGGTCTAGGAACAACCAATAAACTAACACGTCTATTACTCCGTTTGCTAACCTGCTTAGTAAATGTGATATTTGTATCTTTATAATTTGGTATTCATAAGACAATTTAAATCCGAAACAGGTTTCCTTCAGTCGTTGGAAGATTGCCGGCAATTACGATTTCTTTTTTAATACGTATTCCATGAGCGTCTTTAGATAGCTCTCATTTTTAATCTTCATTTCAATTCTTTTTATATAGCGCATTAGTTTTATTTAAAGTTTAAAATAAACGAAGTCGTTCTATCGTGGCTTTATTTTAAAAAATAAGACAAAATCACCTGTTACAAAAGTTACCTATTTATTACCTAAACAACGCTTCACATTATGTCCTAATCTCTATTACAATTCTCTTACTATACAGCATTACTTATATTCCAAGTTGAAGGATGGACTGGAATTCGTAAGGTAGCCGGTTAAAATTCTAGCCTCGCTGGACCAATATTCCGTATAGGCTATCGGTGTAGCTACAGTATTCCTGTTTTCTTTTTTGAGTAAATAACAATTCAACAACAACAAACAATTTATCTAGACGAAAGTAGAACTTTTAAAAGATTACTGGAAATATTTTAATATCCTCATATCAAGCGTTTAACTTTAAAAAACAAATGTTGACTTTATTATAAATTTTCATCCTATTCTACGTTGATATATTAAGTTAAAGATTTATGATTATTATATTTAAATTTGCGAATCTTATTATTTAAATCTTATTGTTAACTCCATTAATTTTGATTTGCATTGTAATTCAATTTTTTCCCTATCTATTCTTCTTCTATTTGTCGATGTTGTGCTACGAATGGTGCGCGCCACTAAGTCGCGTTGATCACACAAACATAATATTTCAAAAAGCTTACCAATCATAGATTCCCACTCAATTTTCTAGAACTCACCAAGTGACTATTCAAAAGTCCGGATCAGGATGTCGCGGCGTATGCGAATGTACTCAATTATTTATTCAACGTTCTGACATTTTTCCGAAACTCGATATTAGAATCGAATCAACACAAACAGGTGATCACAAGTGGCAGCTTGTTCATTTGTATAACCTGCAATAAAATTAACTGATTGAATCAGGCGTTATTTTGCGGAAATGCATGACATGCATGAAAAACTAAACCATTTGCTTAGAAGGTAGCGCTAATGTGGTGGATATAAATTGTTTGCTGTGTTTTTACTAATCACTTTACGAATAACCTTTGTAGAGTCTATCTCCTGATGATGCTTCGTAACCTATAACACAGGCATTAAGTTGCCTACCTTAGGAACAGACGTCCGTGTGTCATGTAGTCCTATATATTTATTAATTAATTAATTTTTTTTTAATGACGAATTAATTGGCAAGAAGATATATTTATAGTTAGTGTTGCGGACAGATGAAGCAGCCAGGACAAGGCGGTGTCTTCGACCGTGGGCGTCGTCGAACGGACTGAGCACAGTTTCCCCTCCTACTAAGCTTAAATTAAAAGCTTGTATTAGAAGTGGGTGCGACAATACCCCAACGGCGGTGGGGTTTCAACCGGGTGCCTTGCGGATTTCACTCAGATTGTTCTAAGTTTCAAATAACAACCACGAATCCCATGTACTCGTTTCTTGACAAATTCTTGTTTCCGTAAAGAGTATGTTTTGTATTGACTGTATCGGTGCTCACCCGGAAGCGCCGGACCAATTCGGCTACAAGCATGGCGCTACCTCTAATTAAAATACATAGTGAAATAAATCACATACTGGTGACTCTATTAATCCCCTTTGCTTTAATCCGCGAATGAGGATTAAAAAAATCCATCGCGGATTAAAGCAAAGTAGTTTAGTTTCTCATGCATGTCATGGATTTCCGCAAAGTAACGCCTGATTCTATCAATTTATATTTTCGCATAAAGTTTGTAGAATATGGTCGTCGTTCATTAGAATGTTGATTACCAACTCAATGTATTAATTGTTCACTGTATTGTATTTAGGGATACTACTGTTAAAGTGCCATTTTTATATCAAAAAACATTTATAAGTACTTTTCGCATAAAGTTTGCAGAATATGGTCGTCGCTCATTAGAATGTTGATTACCAACTCAATGTATTAATTATTCTCTGTACTATATAAACTATTTAGGGAAGTATTCTGAAAAGTGGCATTTTTTATAACATAACATTAATAAATACTTTTCGCATAAAGTTTTCAGTTTTTGGTCGTCGTTCATTAAAATGTTGATTACAGAGAGATTATAGACAGATAGATCATAATGATTATTTCTAAGGATTTTCTTCAATCAATCGTGTAATACCCCTCAGTTCCATCAAACATTTAGCAAGTGTAATTACAGCTGTAATTTGAGCCGTGTCTCTGTAATAGTTGTCATTTGTACAATTCGTCGAAATGAGAGCCGTTTGTTTGACGGCGTTAGAGATTTGGGACAAATTAAAATCCCTTAATTTCGACTGACGTCCTGTTATTGCTTTAATCTATGAATAGAAAACTTTATTGTGACATATTTCTGACAGCTTCTGCATGTCTAGTCTTTTAAATTTTAATACCAGAAGAAAAAAATAATATTTTGGTTGGTTGTGCACTGCGTTATACTATGTATGTATCTACATATTTATATTATATTATGTAACTATAACGGACACGTTGGTGTCTTTCTTCTTCTTGCAGACTGTATATTAACTAAGCACTTATTATTTATCGCAATCAAGAACAACGTCATGGGAACGTGCCGTCCAATAATTGGGCACAACCTTAAGTACTAAATGTAGGCTGACACTAGTACACACCCTACACGAGTAACATTTCGGGTTTACGCGAGCGAAATAGCACTCGCCACCTCTTTCTAATTATTTTTAAATTAAATTTATTGAATTCGAATTTACAATGAACCTAAATTTAAATAGTAAGAAGAAAAACTATATACATAATATAAGGAAACATTTAAGTGCATTAATTTCAAGCTAACAATTTTTTTCTTTCTTTCTTTCTCGCTTTCTTTCTCGCTTTCTTTCTTTCTTTCATACAGAAAAGTTTTTAAATGAAAACTATGCTTTACACAAGCCCTTTAACCTCGAGAATTTTCAATCGACTCGTCAATAATTTTTTTGCCTACATTTATCCAAACATTTGCTTACAGTATTGCTTTAACGCATCCTTAATAAGCCAATGTCACCTATACGCTAACTAAACTCACTCATTATTCCGGAAAGGAACCGGCTGCCTGTCATAAAGTATCTGCAACCCCGAGGTTGGAGGTCTGCCAAACACGCAGGCTTGATCTCGAACTGTTGTGTATGCGATCATAATTAACATGTATTTAAACAGATCAACGTGGACCGTATATAATGCCTAGTACCGATTATTTTACCGATAAGCGTTTTCAGTCGAACCCTACAGTTTCCCGATCTCAGTCCGTCCGTCTGTTGGTCCGCCCGCTTGGGAATTCTCCCCTAGCATTTCCAAACTATTAGACGTAGAGGCTTAAATTTTTCCATGTTGATAGAACACGCTAAAAACTCATTAGGAAAATTATTTTGACCGAAACCTTTTGTCAACTTTTGAGGTTGTTTAACGAATACCTTTATCGCGTTTCCGATACGGAACCACACATTTGGACTAAAGTGTAGAGTCAGTGAAGTTACGTGTAGAGTAAGGGCGTGTAGAGTTAGGGACGTGGCTCTAAAAGAGGTCTGTTAATTTCTTGACAGGGCGATCTATATGGTTCCACAGAGATGTTCAAAGCAAGAGATTTTAAGCTAATACTATGGATGTCGACTTTTGGACTTGACATTCTGCCGAGCGTTATTAGATCTACTATCAGTGTCCACTTAAATTGCAGGATCACTGCCCACTACGCCAACGGGCAGTCAAAAAGATGCGAAAGACAATATAACTTGAAACGGCACGTATAGCCTTTGGAAGCCTAACCACCGGTTGCTAAAAGCTTTGTCCCGCTGCCAGCACATATCAGCATCTTTGTAACCTCGACATTGGATTTACTGGAGGTTGGCCAAGCATCTTGGCAGAAAATCCAAGCATTGTTTATATGTACATTGATAATAGGGACACAATTTGCATTTAATAGATTTAACCTGCAAGATTTACTTCCATAACTACCACCAAGAATACGTAATTTACGTCTAGGTAGTCTATCTCACTGAAATGGAGAGATAGAAATGGAGAGCATTGCTCTAGGTTAGATTTGCGACTTTCCTGGACTATTATCGTATCCACACTTAATATAAGGTTTTTGCTTATTAGTGGGGACAGAGAGGAAAAATGGCATATCAAAATAAATGTGATAAAAAAAAAAGAGATATACACCCAACGTCCATTTTTTTAACAATATAAATACTAATTTTACATATTAAGTATAACCTAAGACGGATAAAAGTCACTGATATCCGAGATCGTATTACGAGACTCAACTGGTGATGAAAGATTTGGCCAGGTGGGGTGATGGCAGTTCATTTGCCTTAACATAATGATAATTATTGTTAAGCAAATATCCCAAAGGTAGACCACCAGCCATCTGGGCCGATGATATCCAATCTACAGCAGGCACACGATGGATGGGGTTAGCCCCGGACCGATAACTGTGGCATAAGGATGAGAATGCAATGCTAGATATGAGTGACAAAGTTAACAAATTCTTTAAAAAAATGCTGTAAATAATTTTTAGGTATAATTTCATTTGACGTTACCAAAATATGAACTTCCTAAATCTTATCATTTTTATTTCTTAAAAGAACAACATTTTTAAAGGTTAAAAATTATGTATGGGGGCATAAAAATTTTACAAATTTTAAGGTGGGGCATGGCCTACAAGCGCTGACAAAAATGATTATTTCATTTAATAAACTTACGTAATATTTGCTTCCCGAAAACGTACACATAATGTAAAGTGATTATTAATACTACTACATCCCACCCGCAGAGTTATAAATACCGTTAATTATTCCATAAAAGTTAATTATATCAGTGATTAAATTAGCGCATAACGCGTTCCCATGATAACGTTAACACAGAGTATATATGTAGGTAAGTTCGTTGACCGCCACTCTCTATCGCTGTCGCACGCGACACGTGCGGCGGCGCGCACAAACAAAATCAACGTAGGTAATTGACGTGTAATCAACGTGTAATTGAAACAAGAGCCGCGCCGCCCCGGCTGCCTTTCGGCCTTCAAATGTTTACCGCGCGGTCAATCAATGAACAGCTGATAGATAATGTTTGTAAGTAGGGTGTGCATTGGCTAATGAGATTATGTAAAACGGCTTTAAACACGATTCGCTAAATTATGGTGCGGTCGGATTTTTATTATTTTATTATGAAATACTTTATATTAATGTATAAATGTTTGCATCCATTTCAATCGACCTTTTTTTGGTTTGTATGTTACACCTTAACTACTCAATCGATCATCATGACATTTTGCATAGATCACGAAATCTATATTCACTTATCGTTTATTCTGTAAATTGTTTAATAAGTAGAGTCAAAAATTAACTGAATTATTTTACTTATTTATGTCAATTATAGCGTTTCATTCAGACTGCTGCCGTCATTAAATCTTTTTGATAACTGAACAGTTTTTTTACAGAAATGCATTTACGAACTAACTTTTTCAAACAGCAAATTGACCACAGAAAGTTAAGGCCGCACTTTAAAAGCAAAGTAGTTTAGTTTCTCATGCATGTCATGGATTTCCGCAAAGTAACGCCTGATTCTATCAATTATTTGAACTAAAATTGTTTTCTCTTTTTAATTATTATTTTTTGACTGTAATTATTTTTCATAACTCACTAGTAGTGCTTGTTTTGACTTGTAGTAGGGTAAAGATGAATTATTCATAATCAAGATACTCGATTCCTTAGAGTTCGCTCACAGTCGCCTACGGATAAAACGTTCGGTATATACACAGCCTTAAAGCCGCAGTACAAATGAGTGCGTACAACTTAATAACAGCCAAACGCTCAGTGGAGTTAATTTTCATTTATCAAAGTAATATTAAGCGTACATTTATTTTGAACGCAACATACCCGAATATATTAACTATTTGGTATTTTTGCTTCTATTGTTTATATAATTCTTAAGCTCGCATTAGGACCGGGTGCGACAATACCCCAACGGCGGTGGTGTCCACACCTTATACCGATGAATTAAAAGAATATTTGGAATAGTTTTTAAGTATATCTAATATTCCCCTGTCCCCTCCTGCTAAGCTTAAGCTCGCATTAGGACCGGGTGCGACAATACCCCAACGGCGGTGGTGTCCACACCTTATACCGATGAATTAAAAATCTTCCTAAATATATAAATAGACAGGCCAAACATTTCAAAACGTTTCTATATTTCTCTATGGTTTCCTTTTTTTTTTCTTAGTAGATATGGACGAGCCTTACTTTTAGCAGTAAACAAATTTTAGAATGACTTTTTTTTATGTTTGTATATTAATAGGTAGGTATAGACAAAATAGATTAGCATTAACTAACTATTATTTTGTTGAGAAAATTTTAAATCCAATTTGTTGGAAAATAATTATAATACGTAAAAGACCATACCCCCCTAATTTTAACATAATAGCAGGGGTCGCAACATCTATTTGCGTCTAGCATATGGCTCTACATGATACTAGTTTTAGCCTTAGCTTATTAATGTACCTTCCTATCTTTTTAATTCTAGTCTTATCTTTTTAATGTTTTTGTTGTTTCATGTTTGTTTACAAGGTTTTAATTTAAGCTTAGTAGGAGGGGAAAAGGGAATATTAGACATACCTAAAAAGTATTCCTAATATTCTTGTAAAAAAAACCAAAAACAAAAACATGTATTGAACGTTGTCAAAACGTAATCGTGACAATCGTATGGTATTTTAATTGACAAATTTTATTTTACTGTGAATATAATAATCCATTTATTGTACGCAAAGAGATTTGTGGGCGAATTTCGACCAGCCGGCAATCTCAAGTAGTGATGAATGAGCCTGGATTGGAGTAACACATGTATTTATGTATAATTATTTAGGTATAATCAACGCAGTCAAGAACTGACCAAGAATAAAAAGATATAAAGAATTCTCCTTAAGTTAGTATACCAGATTTAAAACTTGGTTTTAGGAAAATGGCCGTTTCAGCAACCTTACCGCGTCGGCAACTGACAGATATTTGTTATAGAGAAAACGACCTGAATTCGTAATGCATTTACCAATAACGAACGTCCTTGCTTTCGAAAAATACTTCGCCTTCTTGCTACCGTGCCAAATATTATAGAATACCTACTGTTATATAATTCAGTGGAGAATTGCAAAGAGTTCTGCTTCTATATGAGAAGATATGTATAGTGAAGTTTCACGTCCGTAATTTGGATCTTAAGGTGTACTAACGCCTGAAGATATGAGGGGGTATTATACCTTGAGGCAGGGGTCAGCAACCTGCGGCTCGCGAGCCACGTGCGATTCCTTGAACCTCGTGATCAATGGAATAGGTTTGCTAGAGCTCTTTGTGGAAACCCGACTTAAGTATCGAGCCGTATGCTTGCTGTCCATTATATTTACTTAGACATCTTAAATTCATGAGCTTCATAAGGGTCATACATAAATTGCGTCACACACTAGAGTTAGCATATCACCAAAGTTGACATTGTGTGACAACGGGCAGAGCGGTTCATAACCTTTGTGACGTCACATGTCAAATGAAAAAAAAAATACATCTGAAACTGCTGTTTACTTTTAATTATTTTATACATGCATAAAATTAAAAAATATGTCATGTCACACGAAAAGGGACAATCTGTGACAATCGACGGCGGGGGTTAAAATAAAAATGTAAAATTCGTGTGTGTGTGTGTGTGTAATTGCTTATAAGTCTTTGGCTATATACACTAAAGAAATGTTGAATTTGATTTTGACGTTGAAGATGTTTAAATATAATGATATTTTAATAGTAAATTTTCAATCATTTTAGAAGTATTAATAAAATAAAATAAAATGAAATCAACGACAATTAACAGAATAAAAATAGAAATGACCAAGGCAATGTATTTATTTATTAAATAAAGTATTTACACTTCATTATTTTAGTTACAATATATGAATTATAGCTTATAAACTATTTGCACTTTTAACTCCAGTAATTATACGTAATGGAACATAATTTATCTACAGTAATATAATGATATATAATCAGTAGCAATGGGAGTATATACCAATGTATATTCTATTACCAACTGATATTATAAACGCGAGAGTTTGTACATATGGATGTATGGAGGTATAGATGTCTGGATGTATGTTTGACGCTCTTTCACGGAAAAACTACTGAATGGATTATAATAAAACTATACAATAATATAGTTTATACATTAGAACAACACATAGGCTATAAATTATAAAGACATTGTGTGAATTGACCAAAATATAAAGATAAATGTGACAAGTAAGTGGGAGAAAATTCTGCCATCTGCGAGCTATTCTGGCGTGCGCTGCAAAAACCGTTAGAGTTAAACGTATATAGTGTATGAAGGAAATGTTTATCTTAAATAGTTCTACAAA
This sequence comes from Charaxes varanes, assembly GCA_024363005.1. Taxonomy (NCBI): domain Eukaryota; kingdom Metazoa; phylum Arthropoda; class Insecta; order Lepidoptera; family Nymphalidae; genus Charaxes; species Charaxes varanes. The sequence continues at coordinate 2,665,095 of JANCMC010040816.1, forward strand.
AACCGGCGACAGCAAACATCTTTCATGTTTTGACTATTAACGCCAAAATATGGAACTATTATGGAACGGGAACAGGAAGCGGAAACGGGGACAATATTATAGGATAATAGGATGTAGTACATAGTAAGTCAACGTTCGGGCAGGACATCGTCTGCCGGGTCCTCTAGTGCTAATATAATTGCTAGTTTAAATCGTATACTTTTTATAAAATTCTACATATACATAATATGTATCTACCAGGGACACAGAAAGCATAGGGTATCTTCCTGAGAGGTATAAAAGTGTCTTCTTATTTGAAAATCCTTTAAATGGGTATGAAGCCGTGGGTAAAGGCCATTAGGTTCCTACCTCACCGCGACGTCATGGCCACGTCGCCGGCTACGTAGCGATGGATGTCTGCGGTTTCCAAATGAATAGCCAGTAGTAATCCTGGCTACGCTTCTAATTTGGCGAAATCCTCAAACCGTCGCCAAGTAAGTTACCTATCGTAAATTTGAATTTGAATTGTTTGGATATGTAACCGTCACCATGGCGTCTCTTAAGGTTACATTTTTATATAGAAATAATACTCTATATATTTTGTATTACCTACATTATTTCGTAAGGACAAAGGATTTCATGTGTCATGAGTAGGGGCAATTTAGCGATATGATGGGTTAAGACAATGTATGCCTATCAGATACGCAACATTTTATGACTAATTATATCAATTTACCGACTATAATAATATATACTAAAAGTTTATATAATAACAGTGGAAGTTTAATTGACAACAGCAGTAGAGTCTGTACAGTCTAAAAATGCACGCCCCTCCAAAGTATTCACTTCTACATATAAAGTAGCGAGTAGACGTAAACACGTAAACTCGTCGTTGAAATTGGCTTAGAGATCCCACAACCTCACGACTAACAAATATGTTATCTGTGTATGATTAAAGCTAAAATCATTTACATATACATATATTGTTCTTTGTGGAGGTTACATAGACATAGGGTCGCTGATGTGTCAGATTCATCATCTCGTAATGCTGATAATAAACGTCTTAAAGGAATACATTGAGAAAAATTAAATTAAACATCATAAGTGGTAATATGGTGTATTGTTAAATTCCATACTTATTTGGGGTGTCTATAAAGACATAGCAAAGCACTCCGCGAGCGCCCCACCCGTTGACGCTGTGAAGGTCAATCTGACCAACAGCATTACACGATCAGAAAAAAAAAATCGAGCGGGCTCATTCTTGCTCCGCGCTTACTACTGATAGGACGTATTATTGGTGTCTCGTGCCATTGTTGATTCCATATAAATTCATTGTCCTGAATAATAGAAGTGATTTGATGATGACAAGTATATATTTGATTGGCTTTTCAGAATCGGAGAAGCTCAAAATACTTTCGTGGGATCAGCCGGAGTTTATACATAAATGGCACAAAAAGTTGCATGGATATTTCGTGTAATAATTAATAACTATAAGACGCCCTTACTACGCCGCTCGCTAGCGACACCCCGCTTCTCCCTCAGTTCGTCCCGGGAGTTCGCACGCCCATTAAAACTATTTGGTCCTATTAAAGTTTTAAATTCATTATGAAGTTTAAATGAAATAAAATTTCATATAAAATGTCTCTAACATAAAAAAAAACCTTCCACGATAAGTGGGCTATCTAACACTGAAAGAAATTTTTAAATCAGACCAGTAGTTCCTGAGATTAAGGCGATCAAGTAAACAAACAAACAAACTCTTCAGCTTTATATATCCCTATCAAATTATATTCCTCGCTTCGAAGTCAAATTTGAAAAACCAGCCAACGGCACAAATTTGTTCGACTTTGAATATTTTCTTCAACCACGCCCAGTTCTGTCTCCAAACCAGTTTTCATTAAATTATTATAGTCAAATTAAATATAGTAAAACAATGGTAAATTTACAAAGTATTTATTACATAATATAATACCAATCTTTAAATTGTTGCCATCCTCATCCCATTCTTGAGCGCGCAATGTATCGTGAACATTGGGAAGCAATCGTCAACAAAATGTTGAAGCGCAAAACAAGTCAACGAACCGCGCCACGCTACCCTTGTTACGTACTTCTAAGTTTTATTTACATTGCGGTTTGATATAAAAATATTGAAGAAATTTGTTTCTGATTTAAAATCGCATTGGGACAGATAGTAATAAACTTTGACATAGAGTTCCGTAATTCTTATGGACAACAAATTAAAATAAGAGATATTTTTTAAATTTATACATATATGAATACGTGAAAACTTTAGGTACTATTTTACGAAAATTGCGCTAACGGAGGAGTAAGTAATTTGACTCAATTGTAGTTCGTATAGAAGATGGTGTGCGAATGCTAATATGTTTTGTATAATATGCAATATCAAGATAACAACTAAACAAAGCATTTAGCTTACATCTCTGCAATAGTGCAGGAGTATTTTCTTTTCACCACGGGATTCTTCAAGCTTTTTTGCAACTGGAGATAAATTCGTGCTATTTAACAAATTTTTGTCGTGTCGCATTGCCGTGTTCATAAGTAGACGAACACGTTGGGTTTTAAAGATTTTGACATAGTATTCTATATTAACAATGTTTCCATTGTATTTACTGTATAATCATTGTTTTTTTTTATTTTGTGTACAATAAAGATTATTCATTCATTCATTCATTCATTTACTAATTTTTTTTTTTAATATTACGAATACTTAATAAATACTTAAATTAAATACTTATTCGGTACGTTTAATATTCCCGTTTCCTCCCTGCTAAGCTTAAATTAAAAGCACAGTTAAAGCTTAAATTTGGAGATGTGAGAAAGAGGTACTGGTACCCGGACGCGCCGGCCCAATTCGGCTACAAGCATGGCGCTACCTCTAATTAAGGTTTTAAATATTTAAACGATTGAAAGAACCACTTGAAAGTCTTTTTGAATCTAAAGACCTTTATTTAAATTCACAACTCCTCATTTCACTTCCATATCTGTTGATACATCTCTAGTTATGATGTATTAAAGAAAATAACACACACAAAGACAGAACGGTGTAAGCCAAACGGCAAAATTCCTTTATAGTACCCCTTAGAACTCTGTCATAACCAAAAATTTTAGAAAATTGTCGAGTCTTGAAGCATGAACGCCACATTATTATTAACTTATTGTGTATTTTATTTTTATTTCTAAATTGTTATCACTTTTCTATATTAAGAGAAAACAAAAACTTTATACTTATAGCAAATCGCACGCTTAACTATATACTGACCGATTACGTTTTAGGTCTGAAGTGAGTCAATGATACAGACAGCTTCGTTTCAACGTCCCCTATCAGCAAATCTAAGAATTACTTCGATATCTCCATCCAACGCTGTGATACAGCTATTTTTGTCTTTTTAACTAAAATAAGTTTTTATTTAAAAAGACAAACAAGTAATCAAATATCATTTAAACAACGTTTCAACATCAGTACTAGTTTCATCAGCTGTAATTAAAATGCAAAATTTGTTACTATAATGCCGTTTTTATCGAATTATAAGCGAAAATGTCGTAAATTACAAAACGTCTTTTTTTCCCCCCAAAAATCAGCTTTTTTGAGTTAGGTCAGTTTATGACTAAGTGTGCGGATATATACACTTATGGTCACAATTTTATGAAACAATTGGCAGTATTTAAGGCTGTATTATATATTATAATATAATAATTTATTTGTACAAATAAATTATTTCAAAAAACCGAATGTCCTGAAAAAGTCTATATACGCAAGGCCTATCTACTTGTTATACGTAATGAGTGACTTAACGATCATACAAAACTATATTGACACAATAATATAATATTCTTTAAGATATATTTACACTGAGTACGTATATAAAATATTATAATACAATATTTCCCTGATGGTTATTTAATATTTATACATAAATATATAATATAAAAGCGAAAGATCATCTATCACGGTATCTCGAAAACTGCGGGACGTACAAAATTGAAATTTTCCACAAATATGTAGTTCATACCTGGTAGATAACGGCTTAGAACGGACTTTTTGGTAGGGCCAGGGCAAAATAAATTAATGTTACGTCATCATATCGTAATTGAATCATAAAATGTATATTATAATAGGCATGACGACAAATTTTGAAACATAGGTTATTATGTCTTCAAGTATATTCTACTATTGCCCAAAAAAAATATTTCTGCAGATATTAACGTTTATGTAGCAAAAAATATATAACTTTAGCGATTAGTTCACTCCAAAACACTCGAAGCCGTCATGACGTCACTTTATGTTAACAGTGCGTTCCACTGAGCGTCACCTCGATCGCAGTCGTCGAATGTCAAATATCTGAATGAGAACTTTAAAACGTTGCGTTCGATTATTGGAATGCAATGATATTATACTGTAACGTCATACGCTCTTCTGGGTGTTTTAGCTATCATGACAGATTGTTGTATTGTGTAGTTGTTTTATACTATGTAGTGATGAATATTAGTGTTTTCGCCAAACAAATAAGATAATGTGGTATTATTACACAATCACATATTTTCGTATGGATTTAAAATGACACAGTTTCCGCGCCAAAGGTTGGCAAACCCTGGCATAGACAGAAAATTGGTACAGGCAGAAATTAATAAGATAAGCGTGTCATGTCACACTCTATACATAAAAACACCTGAATACGGAGTCATAAATTACGTCACGCGCCAATGGGGAACCAAAGCGTGACATTGTGTGACAACCGACAGGGGAGGGGGGATGAGGGCCGAAAAATTTTGTGTGACATCTCATGTCAAAATTAAAATTATTCCAAGGAATAAAAAATAAATTGAACCTTTTCATTATTTAGAAATTGAAAAATATGTGAGGTCACATAGAAGGTTTCGAAAATGTGACAAAACCTGTGACCGGGACGGGCAGGGTGGAGATTGTGCCTAAAGAATCTTAAAATTCGTGTGACGTAACTTATACGTAGTTTCGATATGAGAATATTTGTTTTATAACTTAATCACAATTTTTTATATCGTTTTTTAGGGTTCCGTAGTGCTACGAGGAACCCTTATTATACAACATTAACACGACCACATCTTACCATCGACGTGTACACATAACAGATCTTTCGAACGTCTACGGTTTTGCCACAACAGTTTTCGTCTAACATCAAGCATCGAATACAACGATGTAAAATTTAACATTTCTGACAGTAAATATGCGGTATGACCAATTTTATATTCAACTTTAGCATCGGTGTTTTAACATATTCTATTTATTTTTAATGAAATTATTAATAATTCTTGGCGTACGAGTAGAGTAGCAAGTTACTTGTGCAAGCCGGCTCGCTTGGCCTCCAACTCGTAGATGAGAAGTCGCCACATCTTCACGACGAACACTTCCGCCTCCTCGTCCAGAACCTGTCAAACGAAATTCACTTTAAAACCAACAAACAAACATGCGACGTACAGCGAACATACAAGATAAGTATAACCTATGTACATCTATGTTTATCGCACGCTTAATCAAAAACTGACCTAACTGGGGGAGAGAGGGAGGAAAGGGGGGAGGAGATGGGGAGGGGGAAGAGCCGACAAATTACACCAACTCAATTAATAATACTATTTCGCCAACACATCGTTACATTATTAACTTTACTTTGACATTTTTTACTTTTTTTTTATTGGAGATAGGTAAGCGCTTGACCGCAGTCACACTTGATAAAGTGTAGATGCGGTCTACGGTGGAACGCGCTTGCCTAGAATGAACCTAACAGCTGATAGATAATGTTTGTAAGTAGGGTGAGTTAGTTGCGTAATTTATTAGGACTTTTATTTTTTTTATTTTTTGTTACTTTTTTACCGAATTATTTTTAAATACTTTTTGAGTGTTCTCATAGCAATAGATGGCAAAATTAAAAAAGGAAAAAAATAAAAAAACTTCCAAATAACATTACCTAGTAGTCACATTGCATGTACCGAACACGTGCATAACTTCCGAACGACTGCACCAAATTGGATAATTTCTTTTTTGTTGTGTTCATTATTGTTAGGACAAGGTCTGCATAGTAAGAAAGGAATGGCAAAGCAAAAGGGAAAAGGAAATGGAACGGGAACGGGATTTTTTCAGTTCTCACTCTACTTCTTTGATAGAATAAAATAAATTCTCTCCGACTTTTCCACCTTTTCCAAATTACGAGAAGACCCTATAGAGTTTTATAATTTTTTTTATTTTAAATTAAATATAAAAATTAATATTAAAAATAATTAACCAAAGCTCTCAAACGGATAGACCAATTTCGATGGGGTTTTTCTCATTTGCAAGCTAATAGCCTTGGGCTGGTTCCTAGCTATGTTTGGTGAAAATTGGTCCAGCAGTTTGAAGAGTATCATCAGGTCATTTCTAATATTGTGTAAAAACTTTTAGTTACATTTTGTTGCCCAATCTCCTTCGTGTCTTTTCCATTGAACGTGACATTGGCGTATTAAATTGTGCTTATGTACAAATGCAAGCCATCATTCAAAAGAAGAAGAAGAATGTAATACTTTGAAAAAGTTTTTCGTCTGTAAAATATACATTATGCATAGAAGAATCAGTACCATAGTTAACGGACAGGGTTGTGTACGGCGTTTGTTCAATTTGTAAATACAGACTTGCTAATTTCCTTAGTGACATTCTCTGTTCACAAAAAATATTGGCCAAAAAATTACATATGAAATAAATAAAGCATTTTTTTTTCTGCCAATCTTTATATTTGTGGGAAATAAGGCCGCGACGGGTGTAAATTTAAGATATATGCAGTACAGGCCCATATGATCCAATTTGCAGGTGGGTCTACTGCCAATTGCTTTTGATGCAAATCGATATTTGTTTATATTTTTTCAGTAATTAAATTGTATTAATAATAAATATTTAAAAGTACATTAAAATAATAATATAAATAATAATAATAAATTTATATAGGACTATATGACACACGGACGTCTGTTGCTAAGGTAGACAACTTAATGCCTGTGTTATAGGTAACAAACGCCTGTTTACTAAAAGACCTTGGCTTGTCAAGAACTATCATAAGTTCATTATTAGAAAAGACATCTAAAGCCGCACTAGTAAGATCATAACAGATTTGGCTAGGCAGGGGAGGGAACACTGGCAGTGAAGGTGAGTGTTAGTGATCACTACGTTGTAAAATTTATTTGAAATAAAGATATTACATTTCAATAGATTAGAAATCGTTAGACAAACGCACGCACTCGAACGGTTCGAAATGTTCGTGCTGGAGCCTCAGCTCAATGGACCGGAAGAGATTATGATCCACCTTAACAAGAATTTCCGTATCAATATTAGCGATAGCATGACGAATATTATCCTTTTGTTCATCCATAGTTTTTGGATGAAAAACACCACAGATTTGAATTAATAAAATATGAATACAAAATTACTACGAGAATTGTGCCAATACGTTTACAACCTCCTATAGTAAATTCATTACCACGAGTAAATGAATAAATCGGGTTAAATAATTGCGTGTTCTTTTTTTCTGTAGTATATTTTTGTATTCATCATTCTCTGTTTTTGTAGTCATCATTCTCTATTTTTGTATTCATCATTCTCTATTTTTGTATTCATCATTCTCTGTTTTTGTATTCATCATTCTCTATTTTTGTATTCTAATATATAAGATTGAGTTACTTAAGTGTTTATATTTTGGTACCAGGTAACCTAGAGCTTCAATAAAGCCTATATATCGCACATTTAGATCTAAAGGGGGTTAACTCAAAAATCGGCCAAATTGAGTTAAGCATACCATCGCATTCTCGAGACAAAAACCTATCGTCCAATAAAACAGGCTTAAAAATATCTCTGCTACTCGATGCTGGATAGTTATTTTTATTAAGAGGTTTTTTATTGCACCCTGTATTGTTTTGTCAAATCAAAAAAAGATATTTTATTCAAGTAGACTTTTACAAGCTCATTTGAATCATTAATTATTTTAAGAGTTACCACTTGTTCGGAAAAGTCGAGCCGCGATAAGAATCAGCAAGAAACTCGTTAACCACTCTTAAAAAGAGTACTTACAAAAAGTTTGTAAAATTCAAAGAGCACGCCTCATATTTTTTAAATAGTACGAGCTATCAGCTACTCAGGCCGCCACTGGCTATAAACGCCATCTCTTACAAGAAGCTTAATACTTAGTAGTACAGTAATATTCCGCTAGGTGGTATGTCCAAATGAAATTTGGTTTTTCATTAATTATAAATAAACGATACGGAATTACACACCCATTTTCAATACGAAACAGTGCGCTGTAATTTTGACGCTAATAGAATAAAAAACATTAACGTGATAAGTTCACAGTTTTGAACGTGATCGTGCCAGATCCACACACACAGACGTCCAGACGTCTAAGGACTTTTTCATTCAGTTTCTCCTTACTCTAAATTAAATAAATGTTTTTCCGACGTATCATAAGTATTAAAACGCTTTCATCTTCATCTGTATGTATTAACATTTATCAATAAGTGTCATACCAAAGGAATAGTCATTTTTAGTTCACGAAATCGCTCGATTTTGTTTGAGTGAGAGTAGAGCACACACATAACGCTTTGCGTTATTAGGCGTGCAAAAATGAGTTTGATATATTTCATGTTAAGTATAAAGTTCAAAGCTGGAGCGACTCAATTCCTCAAATCTTTAATATAGTCTTCGACTGTATAATTCGTCTTACGAATAAGCGTGTTTTTAACACACTGTTATATTTAACTATAGACAGATTTAATATGGCATCTAGAACTTTGTTAAAGAAACATATACTCGCACCCCCAAGCGATTTCTGTATCCTATCCAGACACAGGCATGAAGTCACAAGTCTAGTTTGTTGATAATGCGCATCACAGTTTGTTTTATAAAAATAAATATTTTTCCTAAAGTTTTAGAAATATTATTAGTCTAGTATTAATATTCGCTAGGTAAACTTTTTTCAAAAAGGCTAACTGGAGGACAATAGAATAAGGAACCTTACAAATAAGGCCACCTGTTCTACCGTTCAGCTATCGAGGCTTCGATAGTTCAAGTTCGAAAGGCATTTATTTAAATTTATTGCAAGAGTTCGCTTGTATTGAACATAATATATTTTATAAAGCGGAAATGAAACCGCCTAGTTATTTACATACACGGACATATATACTCATAAATGACTCTATCAGGGGTTTTCAATCGACACTTCTCAGAATTCCTATAGACTTGCTGCCGGCATTTGTGACCAGTCACACTAACACTGTCGTGCGGGTTTGTCCCAAAATTTGTTGTTATAATCTATACATAAATAAAATAGAATTGAAGCGTCCGAAATTAAATATTTTAGTAATTTCATGTCACTATATACACAACAGGTGTGTTTGCATCAAGGCGCTACTGGCCGCATACAGAAAAATACTTTAATTTAAAAAATCTTATTTTGTACCGCGCATGATTGTGTTTTTGTTTTTTCTCAAGGGTTTGACATTTTTCCTTATGCTGAAGCCAGACATAGCTCAAAGTGTTTGTACATTTTTGTCCTTGAAAACAACAAAGTACTACAAAACTTTGCGCAGCTACATAAAGTCCCAGGCCACACTACGTGATCATTCAAATGATCATTCAAATGAAGCTATGTGGACTATGTGTAGCTCCGGCATTAGAATAACTTTTAATGTATAACGTTAATAGTTTTATAACATTCGATTGCAAATAAAATGTACATACATATCTGTAATAAATAATAGTGGGTTAAAAGAAGTGCTTTCCTTGTCATCAACTTCCTTATCTCCCATACAATTAAACATTACTGCTAGTCAGATTTTGATGGGACTTGTACTGGCGTATAGCCGATGCTACAAGGAATAACACAGATTACTGTAATTTTAGAAACATAATTAGAGTTCCGCACGAAAACATAAAAACCTAATAAATGTGAAATCTACGAAATCATTGAATTTAACGAATTAAGTCACGCGTTACAGCTAGTGAAAACTAAGCCTTGTTTACCTTCACCGCGACTCGATTTTGGGCAGGTTCATTGGACAAAAATAAATCATTTGCTACCACATATAAAAGATGAGATATAAAACAAACGCGCCACATTCTCCTCAATAGACGACGTCGCAAGCTCGTATCACAAAATGAAAATGGTTAGTACTAATTTCAAGTAAATTTACAGTGTTTGTGTGACGTGACAGTGAGTGAACGACGCAATTAAAACTAAATTAATTAATTCAATAGAAAAGTTCATCTAATGTTTTGAAAGTAAACAATTTTCACTTTTAATCTCGGGTGATTAATTATGTATCCATAATCGTTTATGTGTTCTTAAATAGAAATTTGTAATTGATAGAGAGAAAGATGTTAATGGAAAAGGTATCGCCCCGCTATCTACTTTCATCTTTAAACATTTCAATCTTTTACAAAAAAATTGTCGTAAGTTACAAAAATATTACTGTTTTATTAGCATTTAAATAGTGTTATTGTATTCATAACAATAAATCATAGATTATTATAGGACAATCGGAAAACATCTCATTATTATTCTAATACTTATTTTTTTAATTATATTTTCTGATGGAGTCGAATCTAAAAAGATCGGGTTGCAGCATTACACCGATTTTCCCTCGTATTCATTCGCGGATTAAAGCAAAGTAGTTTAGCTTCTCATATATGTCTACATTATAAATAGTAAATTCGTAATTTTGAAATTAGAACAAATATTCTAGTTATTTTTTTTTCTTTCAGGAGATTCATGTAAAGGACAATGAAGGAAGAGCTGTTATTGTAGCATTTGTGCTGAATGCTGTACCCAATAAATTTATACTGACGTATAAAAGTTTTATTATATCAATATCCACTTCTGAGAGACTCCTTTTACAATATTTATTATTTATTTATTTAAACTGTACAACACGAACGACGTCGACGTCATCAGTTAGCTATTAATAAGAATCGAGGGATTGGCATAATGCATCAGGCGGATGTGTTTGCAATATCTTACTATTGCACTTTTACTAACACAAGTACGTAACGTAATTAACGTTAGTGCGAACGAACTTCGTATTTACATTTATACATTCGAATTTCAAACTCAAATGCCGCAATTTTTTTTTATTAGCAATATTTTGTAAGTATTTGGCTTAGAGAATACATTTTTTTTTTTTTTTTATGTTACAAGGGGGCAGACGAGCAGGCAGTAGGCACCGAAGTGCCTACCGTCGCCCATGGAAAGAGTCTTTTTCATAAACGGTAATATATTGCTATAGAAAGTACTAAATATAACATCCATGAAATGTGGCTTAATACAAACGTGACCTAAAATTTATGGTATTCTCTGAATGAGATCAAGAATCTCATATTAAATACGAGAGTCATACGTTACAATGGGAATAAAGTATTTTACATTCTTATTTCCATGACGGACGTATGGTGAAAGATGGTCGGATATCAAATATAAACCAGTGCTAGAATGGGTCACCCATATATCACCCGGTCGCAGCCAGAGCAACTTAACTTCGACTCAAATGCTGACCACTGATTAGGCCACGACCTCCTAAATATAGTCATAATTATGGCAAACAAGCCCTTGAGTATCTTATACCTAATTTAATTAATAACCTACCTAACACCTTAAAAGAACAGCTTAATCGAGGACCGAGATCTTTTTTAAAATAGATACAGAAATTGGTGTGAAAATGTACGAAACATTTTGTAATTTATTTTGCATCTGAAAAATGGAAACATTTCCGTTTTTTTTTTCGACATATATTCCTAAATATGCACATTGCAACGTGTTTCGATTTTTCTGACGAGAAATGCATAAGCGTAAGTTATAAAAATCATTCATAGATTTGGACGTGTCACGTTATTGACCAAAAAAACGTTCTGACCACGAGGAAAATAATCGCTGGACTTGTAATTAAATTCCTGGTCAGAAAGAAGTTCACAAACTTTGGACAAAATTGCTGTACTAATGTACAGCAATTTTGTCAAATCAATACCACATTTCATAGATCATATGGATATCAATATAAAAAATATGAATTACTAAGTATAAGTATGAAATCTATCTAATCATTATGGAGAAAACATACGAGGCTATTATTGACGCAGGTATGAGTTAATTATAATAATTGAACTGTTTTGAGTAGCCCGAATGCCCTTACTACAATATGATATATTATATGATATATTATATGATATATTATATGATATATTATAGAATAATATTAATGTCTTATAAGAGCATCTTGTTAAGGGGGAATTACAGTATATGTCACCGAGAAAAGCGCACAGTTGTGGACTTTAGGACATCGAGGTGATGAGGGTGGAATTTTAAATTTTGGCGGGATGTCCTATGGTGAAATTCAGCTGCCGGTATCAGTCCGAACAATTCCTCCGAACACTCCCCATGATACAGAGTGAAGCCACATCTCTCCGCATAGCCAAAGGATCGAGCCGAACGGAAAGAGCTGGGTCGCCGACGATTCGAGCCTTTAGCTAATGGTAATATTTTTTAACTAATTTTTTCTCCTATTTGATGAAACTTTGACTGGAAAAGAAATTTATAGCTGGTTCCGTATCTGATACGCTATATACGCATTTGTTAAATAACTTCAAAAGTTGTTGTTCGATTTCATAATAATTTTCATGTTCGAGTTCAAAATAATTTTCCTTATGAGTTTTTAGCATGTTCTATCAACATCTATTTCGTTCGCGCCTCACCAGCGACCTTTCACCACTTATACAGTCCACTAAAACAACTAAATTTCCCCTACATAATACATTTAATAACAAAATTCACACCCCTATTTCTCGCTTGGCGCAAAGCCCGCGGAAATAGTAGAAAACCCCAAAAAATTGGAAGGAATTGGATATAATAATAATAAAGCTTTATTTATTTCCCTTACAGTATGTTTTTGTTGGTATAATTTTTAGAACTATGTTAATATATGTTAATAAACATGACGACAGTAATCAAAAATCATTTAAATTATATATTTATCTGATGATATAAGATGCATAAAGCTTAACAAACGTATCTATTTTTATATTGCGAGCGAGAATAATAGGGATTAACAAAAAAATTTTCTTTTTTTGTTAAAAATACAACAATCCGCCATGACAGCTAAAATACAGCGGAGCGTATGACGTCACTGTATGTTACAGTGCGTTCCAATAAGAGATTGCAACGTTTAAAGTGCTCATTGACATTGGACAATTCACGACTGCGATATTTATGGTTGCGGCGAAAACGTCGAGGTGACGCTTGCCGAAAGGCACTGTTAATATAAAGTGACGTCAGGACATCTTCGACTATTTTGGAGGGAATTTGAAACCTAAAATTTATGTTTTTTTTTTCTGCTATAAAAACGTAAATTTCCGCACAAATATTAACTTTTTTTAGCAATAATAGATACTTAAAAACATTATAAACCTATCTTTCTAAACTTCGTCTCGCCTATTATAAGGGCCGCCTTTTGCGGTAAATGTCTTCTCCAAACTGCTCCAGTGAACTCTATCTCTGGCTGACCTTGACCAAGTTGGTCCAGCCACTTCACGAAAGTCGTCATCCTAACTAAAATAACAATTATATTTCTACAAATCTGTAAGATTATAATCTTCTTATCTTAATGTATATAAATTATGGGTCACGTTGTTTGTCCGCGATGAACTCCTAAACTATTTAACCGATTTTAATCAAATTTGCACTTCGTATGCAGTTTGATTCAACTTGAAAGACAGAATAGCTTACATCTCAATTTATAGTCGCAAATAAAAATGATTCGCTGAAATGTATGCACGTGCATAACTTCCGAACGACTGCTCTTAATTGGATAATTTCTTTTTTGTTGTATTCGTTATTGTTAGGACAAGGTTTGTATAATAAAAGAGGACTGGCGAAGCGAAAGGGTGAAGGAAATGGAACAGAAACGGAAGAGGAACGGGGACGGGAACGGAGAATAATGTTGTAGAATAATAGAATGTAGTAAATAAGTAATCCAACGTTCAGACAGGACAACGTCTGCCGGGTCCGCTATTAACAAACTATAAAAGATAGTTGCATGGTTTATTTAAAACCCAAGAACGGCTAGATCGAGGTGAAGAATTTAATATTATTACATCAAAAAACCAAAAATTTGTCTGAAAAAAAAGCATGAACACATTTTGGTTTCTCACGGTGTACCGAAAAAATAAACAAATAGAAAGCGAATTTTTTTTAATACAAAAAATGCTGATTGGTAAAGGAGATTGGTTAAATTTAGGCAAAACAACGTCTGCCGTGTCCGCTAGTTATCTATGTCTATACTAATTTAAAAAGTTTAATAGTTTGTTTGTATGTTTGCTTGGACGCGCTAATCTCAGGAACTGCTGGTCCGATTTGGAAAATTCTTTCAGTGTTAGATAGCCCATTTATCGAGGAAGGTTTATGGCATGTCATCACGCTTAAATTGAATCTATTTTTTTACCTTATTTTATGCGGACGAAGTCGTGGGCACAACTAGTAATAACATAATATAATTTGTACCCATCACCAGGAGGCTCGCAGATGCGTTGGCGACCTTTAAAGAGGGGTTTGGGCCACCGGGAAGTCTCACAAACCGAACGAAACACGTCTACAATACCATCACTTGACGTGACAGCATTGCCGCCACGTCACGCCGATCTTATGTAAGAAATAAGTACTGGTACCAATTCGGCTGCAGACCAAAAGGGCTGCAAGCGTGGCGCTACCTCTAATTAAAAAACATATTTTGACTAAATTCCTATAATATGTTCTAGTCTATTGCAAGGATCTGATGTCTAGTTTTTTTTTGTTTTATAACTTTTTAAAGATATATATTTAAATATTTTTTTATTAAAATTTATATAAAATAATATATACCTTTCCATTTTCAGTGTTGCTATGCTAATTTATTGGTGTAATTTACTCGAGCATATTTTTAAGGATCTGTAAAATTGTTTTATACGGAATAAGTATATAATATAATTATGCCTTGTGTGTCAAAACTGTGTCTCCCAAAAAATGGAAGTCTATTTTAAAAATTGTTTACTAAATAACACAAAATATATAACTTATAAATGTACTCAAAAGTTTTTACGGACATTTCATACTTCGTTCGGAAACATAGGATTGTTTTACTATTTATCGTAAATTAAAAAGATTCGAAAAAATTATTTTACTTATTTAACTATTTTATAATCTCTTTTAATGTAGTAAACACAAATCACCCTCAAAAAAAAAAACACGAAAACATTAAAAATAAATAATTATCAGGCAAAGAATTCCGGTTTATTCTCAGTTTTACTCATACTTTAAATTATAATTGAATAAATATATACTATCAGATTTTTTTTGTTACATATTTTTAAACTTAAAATTATAAATTATCATTGGAAAATCTCCCTGTGCCTTGTAAATTTATACTAATTAAATTAAAATAGAACAAAAAAACCATAACCTTCTAACGTACATAGATACAACACTATGTACAAATGATTTTAGTTATACTTCTAGTTATACCTGATGTCTCCATAAGATTTTAGTGTTGTATTTACGACGTTAGACTTATAACATATAAAATTTTAAAATAAAACCATCACCAAGATGCTAGTGAGTGATTAGACAGCACAAGTTAGTGACTTTTATCTGGAAATTGAGAAGGAGCGGTAAGATCTTTGAAGCATTTATTTATATATTTATTTATTTATGGATAACCGACGGTATGTACCCTACATACAAAAAAATCATAAAATAGAATTAAAAAAAGACAATTATTTCATATATGTCCCACTAATTATGGGTCATCACAACATGCTTAAGAATTATAATTTACATCAGTCACTTAAAAAACAAAATACTCTAGCCATAACTGAGTTATTAAGAGAATAAATTACTCCCTTTTTTTTTTATTTTTTCAAGGCGCAAACGAGCAGGCAGCATAAAGCCTGATTGCCTACTGTCGCCCATAGACATCTGCACGACCAGGGGCAGGTAGATGCGTTGCCGGCCTTTAATGACGAGTTTAGGCCACCGGGAAGTCTCACAAACCGAACGAAACGCGACAACAAGTGCGCTCTGCAACACTATTATTGTCTTTGGTTAAATATTATTTATAGTTTTACTATTCCTATTAGAATTTTTATAACTTTTTATTTCTACAAATGCAAATATTATTTCGTTGCAAATATTATAAAATGTTTATAACATTTTGAGCCCCAATTGATCAGTGGTGGAGAGGGTGGACTTAAATCCGTAAGAATCCGATTTAATCCCAACTTCAATAAAAATCTAGGAACATTAGAGCTTAAATCAAAATATATATGTACGCTAAATAATTTATTTATGCAAAAAAAAAAGTGGAAGATGCTTTATTATAGACAAATTAACACTAGCGAAATTAAACATTAAACGAGGGTTTTGTAACATTATTAAAATTATAATTCATGTGAACCTACACTTAATTTTGATTATAGAGAAGCCTTAAAATATAATTCAAGGGGATTTCGAAGAATTTGTTAAATCGAGGAAGTCGTTATATTGAGGTACGTTATATTAAGGTTGCACTGTTTCTAATAATCGTATACAATAATATATTTATCTATGTCCAATAATATCTAACAGTAATTTTGTTACGTTACTAACATGACACCTCAGTATCTAAGATTAATTTTCTCGTCAGGTGTCAGAAGGTGCATTCTTTTCCCAGCTAAAATAATTATAACACCAACAAATTTTATTGATAAATCATCAGTTATAAAATCTAAATAAAAAATATACTATAGTAATATATCTATATTATAAATATAAATATATATATAAAATAGATATATCCAATTATTTATTTCAACGTAATAAAAATGGAATGTATATTGATACGGAACTCACGACTTGTTTGTAGCAGTAAAAATCTAAGATACAATCTTCCGCTCTGTTTACTTCGCAAATGGAAAAACTACTTTTTAATCCAGTTACAGCTAGACCGATGGCGCAACGTAGATTATAAATCTTGTAAACCAAGGACACGCTCCGATTTTTGGACGAATTAGAATTATGCATGAGAAACTAAACTACTTTGCTTTAATCCGCGAATGAATACGAGGGAAAATCGGTGTAATGCTGCAACACACAATTTCACAATAGTGTACACTCTATTGAGCGTACGATAAGATTACCTTATTTATTTATTAGAATGACAATTTACAAATTAATTATAATAATTTATTTTTATATTTAATTTGAAACCTACACCTGGGTCACAAGTCCCGGGCACTGCTATGGTTCCTTCCTCTGCAACTCGTTGGACCCGGCACTCGCACGGTGAATCCATGAAATGCCTATTAATCTTCGTCAGACGCTATCCATATCAGCGTAAAGAAAGATAAGACGACCTCAAAGGGAGTCCCTCTATCACTAATGTGATATAATATACATAACTAAATAACTTATTTATTTACACAATATCTTTATATTTTTTTTTTTATATGTTACAAGGGGGCAGACGAGCAGGCAGTAGGCACCGAAGTGCCTACCGTCGCCCATGGACATTAAAAAAAACAATCTATAATCGACGCGACCGGCCAGTTCGTTTTGATGACATGTAAGTATTTATATGTGTCACTACACCGGCCTTCATGGCCACCTCAGATCGAGCAATTGATGTTGGTACTTTCTGGGCTTCTAAAATATAGGCCCTTACCACACTGCCAAGAAGTACAGTTTACCCTCGAAACGAGAAGGATAAGAAGAATATGCTAGAGTTTTAGGCTGGAGTGAAAAGCTAAGCAAAAGTTTGCCTTACGATTAGCAGCCATCCTAGTGGCCTGTATGTACCAGAGTCTGTGGTTTTCTTCTCTTAGTAATTTTTACTACTCAGTTGAGGTGTTCTTTCTTACAATAGAAAAATCTTCAAGTCCTCCAAACTCCACCAAATAGTGGTAAAAGTAATATCTTAATTCCACTTGATTTTTCGCTATTTTGTCGGTGAGTTTCCTTCGTGGAGTTGTACTCCTTGTTTACTTGCACACAGGTGCATCCCGACACCGGACACCTCGCTCCCCTGTCATTACTGTGTTTTGTTTGCTTACCGGCGCCCAGCTCACAAGACAGAAGCGGCGAACGATTTTAATCATTTTTATATTTATAGAACTTCTTGTATTGTACGTTGCAGAGACTAAAATGTGACAGGCAAACCATAGACCAATTTCTATGCTTTATTGAAATGAAAGCTTCTTTAGGCACGTTAGACATTTTTGGGAATCACCATTGAATTCGTAACATCGTCATCGTGCGCTTCCCATGAGCTATATGTGTATTGTGTATATATTTGTACTTCTTAAGTGTAAAAAGCGTAAAACTCTCGTCATCGTCAACCGACGCTTGACTTTGACGTAACTGTTATCGACGCCTTCGACGATTCATTTCGTAGATCTAGGTATAGGCTTACTTTATAATTGCTTGTATGGAGTTAAAATTGTACTATGTAGAGCCATCTATTAAAATATTCAACAACTATGCAGACATCAGCGTTTTTCCTATTTTACGTATTTTTTATAAGTGCAAAACAACTTACTACAGTACAGTTATATTAGTACTGACTATATATATTGATTGTTGTGAACTAAAATAATAAACAAAATAACCCAAATAGCCTAGCGAGTAAAAACCAGTAAACGCTTCAACTTTTCAATTGTACCATACCGTAATGTCCATCTCGAAACAGCTCTGTGGATTTGGAGAGTCCAAACGCGTCGAGCAAACAGACAAACAGAGAAACATTCGTTTAATGCTCTTCCACATAGCGATTGAGTTTCTCCCGTAATTAAATAGGTGGTTACAAATATTTTTGACTTTGCGGAGATATGTCTTAAATCATTTACCGCATATATCGATACCACGTAAATTGTTGTAAACCCACATTTCTAACTTCACAGTAGAACGTTACAAAGATGTAATTGATATAAAATCGTCATTATATGACACATTTGTGTATATAATTATATAATCAATAATGACGATTACATTATTGTATAAAATAATATATTTAAAAGTGACTGTTATATTACAATTAAGTTGATTATAAAGCTCTGCTCGTAAGCTGGGAATTTGTGGTTACAACAACTTACGTGGGAGTTATCGATATGTATAATGAGACAAAGCATTATACAAGTTTAATTAACCGTGAGTCTAAGTAATAAAAATGTTACTAAATCACCAATTTTCTTTTTATAAGTAAAATAGTGTGTTAGTCGTTCAACACGTAACCTATAAACTTTCCTATCTGACTATGGGCTATGGATTTTTCAGGGACAAAATCAAATAAAAATTCCCTGTTTGTCTTAAATCATCGCAGGTTAACGCCTGCTACTCAACAATGTATACGGTTAGTTGAGCGCAGAATGTGAGTGAAATTATGGACGGGCGCATACAGTTAAGGTGGAGCTTCCAATTGAGCTGTATTCACAGCTGTAAACTGAGTTATTCGCCGCTACGGTTCTTGTGATCCGAGATCATGTTCATGGGCGGAGCGGACGCTGAGATTTTTTTACTGTCATATAAAATTATTTAAAATAATACAATTAATAGTAATAGTTATTCAAAATTGAACAGTATAAGGCACATACTCTGCTGGATGGCACATTTGAAGACAATAGGTGTGGACCGTCGGATTAAAAACGTATATCTTGGGACACAGAAATGCCTCCAACCTTGTTGGTCGACCAAAATATCGCTGGAAGGACACGACCTCCAGGCTGCTGACCGGCAGGAGGTGACACAAGGCAGAAGCCCGTGGTGTTCTCTTATATTGGAGGCCAAGACTCACTTTGGGACGTTGCGCCAGAGGATTAAATAAGCAAGTCATTTAAAAAGTAAGGTATTTTTTGATGATATTTCTTTTTTATAAAAGAAAATCTGGACAAACTTCCACGGGAAGTTAATTGTTGAAATAGTTAGTTGGTAGTATTAAATTCTTAGCTTAATTCCTTTATTCTCAAACTTTATGCTTTGTTAAAATTGAATTTGTAATTTTAGGAAAGGAATAAAGTTTCGGCAATAAATATTGAGACCTTTTAAATTAAGGAAGACCACATCGAGGAAGTCAGTATTACACAAGATGGTTGATTTTTAGTTTATTACTTTGTCGTACATCGTAATTAGGTATTTTAATTTGACAGTTCTTTTAATTAGGAAATTGTGAATAATTTGATAATAGTTTTACAAAATGGTATCTAATTTATAAAACTATGACATATCTTGTTGTGTCAATGTGTCAAGGCATTGCCTTTAAGCTTAGTAGGAGGGGAAAAGGGAATATTAGACATACCTAAAAAGTATTCCTAATATTCTTTAAAAAAATATTAAGCGTGTCGGATCGTATCGGTTGATGAGATATAGGACCTCAGCATGCATCACATCGCAAAACTGTTAATGAGTAAAACTGTATTAAATGTATTAAACTCTTTAAGATAAGTTACACAATGAAATAAAATGAAATATTTTAAAAGCTACCACTGATTCGGAAGAGTCGAGCCACGAGAAGAACCAGCAAGAAACTCGTTAGCCACTCTTTTGAAAATAGTTCTTACAATAATGACGTTCATACACTACCGGATGACTTAAAGAAGGCTCACAAAAAGGTATAGTTTATTCTTGAAGGTCTGTAGGTTGTATCGTGTCTTTTTTACCACGTCCTTGAGTAAATCCATTTGTCGTAATTATTTGTAAGCAAAATATTTATTAGGAAAGAGAAACGGTACGCTATTACGATGTGTTTTTGTGTGGGTTCATATATGTGTGTGTGTATTTAGTAGATAATGTGCATGTTTAAATTTGTGTGAGTTATGTTTTATTGAATTGAGTAATGTTGTAGTTTGTTATTATATTTTCAATTTCATTGTAGTGTTTTGTAATTCTCTTTTTTTAATGACAAGTATATATTTATACATACATATATTGAATAAATCTAACACAGTAACTTAAAAATTCATTAATTCTACCTATACAAGTAGTCCAATTAAATTATTTTTAATATAAATATAAATAAATATAAATATATAGGACTATATGACACCCGGACGTCTGTTCCTAAGGTAGACAACTTAATGCCTGTGTTATAGGTAACAGCCGTTCATTTCTTCATTTCTTCATTTCTTCATTTCTTCATTTCTTCATTTCTTCATTTCTTCATTTCTTCATTTCTTCATGTCTTCATGTCTTCATGTCTTCATGTCTTCATGTCTTCATGTCTTCATGTCTTCATGTCTTCATTTCTTCATTTCTTCATTTCTTCATTTCTTCATTTCTTCATTTCTTCATTTCTTCATTTCTTCATTTCTTCCCACTTTGTTGGTTTGCGTAACCTCTTTTTGCCTTTTTCGATCTTGGAATTTTCGCTAGATTTTCGAGAGTCTACTTACTTGCTCATTGTCATTTTCTATATCCGACGAACTACTAGAAGAACTTAAGCCACTGACGCTACTACTGCTGGTCTAAGACGAAGACGACTTAGATCTTGATGGAGGTATGATCTTAGGTGGAAGTTTACGAGCACATTTTGTTACTAATTATACATTTAAAAAGACTATGTTTAGGCTTGAATGCTGTTCTTTATAAACATACTAGCGAACCCGACAGACGTTGTCTTGCCCGAATTTAGGATCGTCTCTTATTAGCCAATGAATCCGATCAAACTCACAATTGAAAATTGGTTCTTATAATGTAATTTAATATTCTAAATGAAAGAAAATTAATGAAAAAAAAGCGATAACTTAATGAATTTACGACGAATCAGCTTCCAATTCCTAAAGGAATAATCGCTGTGGCGACTTATATATATAATTTTATCGACATCGCCCGCGTTAATTCAGTGATTTTGTAAAGGACAAGGAGAGAGATTTATTTCTTTATATTTCAATTTATTGATGAGGTAATTAATTATTTATATAATATATTTAGTATATTTGACTTCCAATAGTTTAGTTTCACAAGAACCAAGTCAAGATGTTTTTCAGACCGTCTAGTGACTAGCATTTCTTTAAATTAGTTTAGGTAGTATTATAGGAGGAGGTCGTGGCTTAATCAGTGGTCGCCATTTGAATCGATCGCTAGGTTAAGTTGATCTTGCTGCGACCGGGTGATAGATGGGTGACCCATTCTAGCACTGGTTTATATTTGATATCCGAAATTATGATGACGTGGAACTGATATGATGCTGGATGTAGAAGGAGGTGACAAGAACTCCTTTATAAAACCATATAACTTACTTTGTATTTAGCCGTATACATTGAAATAAAAGCTGTTAAAAATGTTTTTTTATTTAAAATTCATAAGACCTATATAATCACACACACAAAGTTTCTATAGATCTACTCACTTAACAGTACATAAGCGGTTCTGACAAGAGTTGACTGGCCCGTTGGCGCAGTTGGCTGTGATCCTGCCTTCGATCCGGGGGGTCGTGGGTTCGATTCCCGCTTCGAATCTATATGTATGTATTTATATATATATTTTTAATAAGTCTTAGTCTTTTAAAAATTTAAATGAGAATGATCATTCATGGTACAGCTTATTCTATTTATTTTTGGGCCAATTTTGCATTCTATAACATTAATTTGAACCGGGGTTTTCTTTTATAAAATAAAGAGACATAATTTTGTTTTTTCATTATCCGTTTAAAATAGATATAACAATTCGAAAATGCATAAAAGTCTCGTCATAACAAATATGCGAATGATTTAAATCGATATTTGATTCGATTACGATTATTATATATAAACTATAGCTAGATAAAAATATACGTGTATTTGAATGCCATTTAATAAAAAAATATTATATCCGATTTATTCACCACTTATTCATTATCAATGTTAAAACGCATTTATTGGACATTAAATCAAATACAAGATTCGAGGAGGTCGTGGCTTAATCAGTGGTCGGCATTTGAGTCGATCGCGGGGTTAAGTTGCTGTTGCTGCGACCGGGTGATAGATGTGTGACCCATTCTACCACTGGTTTATATTTAATGTCCCCACTCTTTCATTGTGTCAAATCTCCCTAATCATAGTTTGATAGGGCACTGACTTTTAATACTGGTTTATAAAAGAATCCAAACGCATCTACATACTTTCTTATAGTGCAGCTATCGACGGTTTCAAGTCACTCAACGTCAAGTGAACCATCTATCCATTTTTCGCCTGTTTTCAATTAAATGGGAACGCGTCTATTCGATAAACCTAAACACCACATTTACGTCATTACACCATTAAAGAACCTCTTTATCACACAGAGCTATTGATCATCGAAAAAATAACGCTTTACATTAAAACGGTTCAACCCCAACCAGGAAAGAATATTGTCGAGGTGTAAGCTCCTTTCCCTTAATCTCCGACGATTTGCGAAGACGAAAAAAGGGTTCCCGGAGTCTTAGCCGAGACGAATCCCTTATATATGCGACCCGCTTTATGCCCTCTTATCGTTCAGCCCTATTTATTTGGTAATATACAATAATATTACCGAATATATCCAAATCATGCGACTTTTCTACAAGATAGGATGTTTATTGTAGTAATCCATTCCGATACTCTCTTCGGGAAACCACACTTTAGTATTATTTACGACGGCGATCTTTGTAGCTTACAAAAAAGATCGTGCTAGTGTACAAATATCTGTTTTATCCACTTTCTTGTATTGACATAAAGAAAGAATTATATCTTTATTTACAAATATAAATACAATTTCCAATAATGTGCTGTATTGAGCCCAAAATAGTCCTACTATAGAGAGCCCATAATATCCCTTCTGTAAAGGCTATCAAAAGACAAAGGATGTAGCAAGTATATAGCAAATCAATATAGAAAAAATTTAATTTAGAATAAAGGGTCATCCATAAATTACGTCACACGTTAAGAGGGGAGGAGGGAGTCACCGAAATGTGACATTGTGTGACAAAGCGTACGAGGGGGTCAAGAGCCTAGTGACTTCACATATCAAAATTTGAAATATTGTAATAAAAATTTTATTTAATAAAAAAAATTGAATTTGCCGTTTTCTTTAAATTATTATTTTTGATTTTATAGTATGTGACGTCACACCAAAGGAGAGGGGGTTTTGAAGGTGTGACAAGGACGGGGGGGGGGTCCAAAAATCGTAAAATTGGTTTGACGAATTTATAGATAACAACTAGCTAGTCAATTCACAATGAAATTATGATTTCCTTAAAACGTATTAAGGCAAAACATTAAAAGTCTAAAACAGTACCTAAATACGCCAACCGTTTTCACACCAAAGAATTAAGGAATTCGGTCAGTCGAGGAACTTTTATCCTCTAGTCGTGAAAAGTAAAATTTCTTGTAAAAATGCGAATCACCTTTTCGTAATAAATCATTCGTTTTAAAAGAAAATCAAACAGTAAAGTTAATAAATAAGTATTGCCCACTGCGATATATTTTTGTAATATATTTTTAAATTAAAAAAAATCTCATTAACAAACGAGGCAGATATGCCAAAGAAGTTAACATAGCAGATTTATTCTTATCTACAACTTAAGAGAATGACTAAGGAAGACGTAATACTGCAAAACTAAAATTAACGCTAAAATTACTAAAATTAACGCAATTTATTAATCTTACTACAACATAATTAAAAGAGAATTTACCATAAAGAAGTAAAAAATGTATCAGAACAGAATTTTACTATATTTATTTCCGATCAGATACGATCCCAAAATAAAAATACAAAAGAACGAATATCATGACAAACACGAGTATGAACCAAATATGAGCGAGATATATTGAAGTGAATTCAATTACTTAACACAATTCCTTTAGCCCGTGGACGATGACTATTATATATAAAAAAAAAACCTTAATCCAGATTCGCCATGATTTCAAAAGAAAATTCCCCTTGACACAATATACCAAACTGGTGAGAACAGAATTAAAATAAATTTTCTTTAGTACCCTTAAGAGATAAAGTATCAATAAATAAAGATACAAAGAAAAGAAAAGAAGCATAAACATAAATATAAAAGAGAAATTAAGAGGCGAGAGATGTATCATGTAAAATTATTTGCCTAACCCTATTTGTTAATCGAGCTTTGTTATAATTTGAGGAAAATTTCAGATTGAACGCGCGTAAAACTGTCTATTTGGTAGAAGTTACACTTCTTTTTAAACTTTATATACACAATTATCAATACTAATATCATCAATATCATAAAATAGCGTTTGAAATTTAGAAATCGCTGTTTGTATTTTCTGAATGGACATAATTTGATGTATTGAGTGGTCTGTTGGCGCAGTTGGCAGAGGCTCTGCCTTCCGCTACGAGAATTGTGGGTTCCTTTAATAGTAACTTTAGATGTCTTATATAAACAAGTGGCGCGAATTATTTAGGAGGTCAAAACTCATTTTTGGGTTGCTGAGCCAATTCAGTAATAAGTAAGATGTTTTATATAAAATAATTAAGGATATTCAGTTTCTCAAATTAACCCAGAAAAAAGGCCTTTATTTGATATTTTTTTCTTTATACAGAAATCAGGCCACCTAGCTTACTCTCTCTCTCTCTCTCTCTCTCTCTCTCTCTCTCTCTCTCTCTCTCTCTCTCTCTCTCTCTCTCTCTCTCTCTTTTCCTTGGCTATGTTTCCCACATGTTGGTGGGCTCAGCCTTCCTACTTCTCTCTCTCCCATTCGCCCTGTCTTTAACATCAGTTTCTGATAGTTGGGCATTTCCTCATGTCCTTTATCACCACATCTTTCCAACTTACATTGTTTATTGTATCATTGTTAATTTCCGTCTTTTCTTTTCTAATAAACTAGCCACTTACCCCGGCTTGACTTGGGTGCAATGTAGATAAGCATTTATCATACATATAAACCTTCCTCTTAAATCACTCTGTGTATTGGTGACAACCGCATTTAAATCAGTTGCGTCGTTTTAAAGATATCAGCTTACAAAAACGGAAAGCGACTTTGTTTAACGAAATTAACTTAGTTTGTTCCATGTTTTTTCTCAGCTTTTTTTCTATTTTTTATAAGGGTTTCTTTTATTTAATTTTTTCATTTATTATTACCAGCGACCACTTAGATTGCAGAGGATATAGTTGTGGAGCGAGTTAAGATGACCGATTGCCATCTGACGTCATCCTCGGAACTCCCACGATCTCTACAACCTTACGACTAATATCCGAAGAAGAAGAACAATTATGCTCAATGTGCTATTCAACTACATTCAACAACAATAATGCTAACATTTAATAACAATAATGCTAACATTCAATAACAATTATGCTAACATTCAACAACAACAATGCTTACATTTAACAAAAACAATGCTAACATTCAACTACAACAGTGCTACCATTCAACAAAATCAATGCTAACATTCAATAACAATAATTTCAAAAGGGTATCCTTTATCCCATTATGTGCCTTTCTTTGTATTTTCCAAAAATTGTATACGGGGAGGGACATTCCTATTAATTTTTTATCGGGATGTTAGCAGTACCGTTGTGCTTTGAATTAACTAATTATTTGAATTAAATGTTCAACATGTTAATCATAACCGGTTATAAATACAACGTCATTTATAGATAAACTCGTTCGACAAGTCAGTGTAGTGCTGTGCTTTGGTGGCGGATTCGGTGGTGTAGCTTTCGGGTTGCAGCATTACACCGATTTTCCCATGCATGTCATGGATTTTCGCAAAGTAACGCCTGATTCTATCAATTAATATCACTTCGGTTTTTTTATGATTAAGCCCTCATTCGCACGAGAGTTAAAAAGGCATTGCGTTTAATCTCGGCGTTGGTGCTTTTATAACCAAATACTGAAGTCTGCGGTCCTTCAAAACTGTAAAATAATCAAATCAAAAGATTGGGCCGTTTATTTAACATTTCCCATACATTCGCAGGGGAAAATAAAGCCTATAGGGTATTTCCCGTTCGCCTAGAAATATGAATTTCAATAAGAAGCAATCTTGTAGCACAAGTAAAGGAAAAAATCGAAAATTGAAAATTTGTTGTTGCAACATTAATTTAAGCTTAGTAGGAGGGGAAAAGGGAATATTAGACATACTTAAAAAGTATTCCTAATATTCTTTTTTTTTTTTAAAAAACGTAAGTATTTAAAGTCTATAGGATAATGATATATAAGATATAAATTACCTCTCCAATATAATATTATTTATTTACAGAAACCAAAATACATTCAATGTGATATCTGTTTAGTGTATATAAAGTTTAAAACTAAATATAATGTAAAGTTATATATTTCTTAATTATAAATACTATAATTCTAATAGACTTTCTGTAGATATAGAATAGAGTTTCTGTTCAGACACTATAAACTAAAACACAGGTTTGCGAGAGGATTACACGTGTTACGGTCAAGAAAATGCTTTTAAAACTATGATTGGCGTTTGCCTGGCATCAGGAGGCTGGAGAAAGCCCCGAGGCGGTCTCCGAAGCAGCAGACGAGGGTGTGCGCGATCGCCGTCAATGCGATGCGTTGGTGCTTGTGGTCCCTCGCGCGGCACTCGTAGCGGAACGCCCAGATGAAACATCTGCCGTCAAAACAACATTTGATACGATAAAATTTTTACTACCGCAGTAGACTTAGCTTAGGTCTGTCAGTATGCAGGCAACCCGTTGTTAAAATGTCGAGGACATTCAGTGTAAGACATAAATAATAATAATCTTTATTGCAACAAAGTTATGTCCCTATTACAATTATAAATATACGTCTATATTTTATTACTAGTTGATAATGTTCTTATCTTGAATTTAGCTTGATATACAATTGAGGTTCTATAGAATGAAAATCTCTGTGCTGTCTCTGTTATGTTTTATTGACGACTAAGACATTACGGTTGTACACAGAGAATAACGATATGAGAGGGCCACAGAGGAAAATGCTAAAAGAGTTCAACACTAGTACAAAAAAGGATTAGTGCAGGTAGGTGATTCACCTATCTCTAAATTAGGTAATAACCTGTATCTTAAAGTTAACAGGGCCGTCCTCGTAAAAATGGTTAATTAATAGATTATAGACCATGAAAATTTAAATTTGCCGAAACTTTACTGCGCTTCTACGTCGTTTTGATACTATTTTAATGCTCAGCAGAACCGATTTAAAGTAGTCCCTGTTGTCTCAATTCATTATGGTGATTTTCCTCACCATACAATCGGTTTATAAAAGGTTGGTAATAGTGTTGTAAGGTAAGTGCTCCCCTTCAGTGAATTTATAGCTGGCGCACAAATCAATTACCAACCAGCCTGCCTACATCCCGAGATACCTGTGTTCCGCTGTGCTGCCTATTTGCTGTTTCATTCAAGCTTAAAATCTTTGTTAATGAGGATATCGTCAGGCATGAATTCGCTCGTATTTTGTGCAAGAACCACATAGAAAGAAAAAACATATGTGACATACCTTTGTGCGTAATAATCGGGGCAAGGTATACTTGCCGCTGCAGCTGGGTTTTGGGTCATAAAATCTTTGAGCGTTTTTACCAGGACGAGGAGTAGAGAGATCGTTGTGGGCATGTGTTTTGAGCTGTCTCCTGAAATGTAACAAGAATTGTTTAGTATGTTAACACTACTATCACAATAATTGAGGGTGATTTATAGTTGTGATGTTAGCCAGCTTCAATAAATGTTTGCGCTGACTGAAGTCGAAGCGTCCTCTTTAGTATTACAAGGGGTGGTTCATCACCTACATAAGTGAATATTGACGCTCATAGACATCTGCACCACCAGAAGGAAATAAATAAAATGAAAATGAATTCTCACAAATGGAACGAAACGCGACAACAGTACCATCAGTTGTCGTGACAGCATTGCCACCACTTCACTCCGATCTTATGTGAGAAAAACGTACTGGTACCCTGACGAGCCGTCTTAATTCGGCTCCAGACCAAAAGGAGTGGTTCTGGAACTATTGGTAGTGACTCTGCCTTTCGCTCCATTATGTGATGTAGCATAGTGTGATTTTAGTACATATGAGAACAGTTACCGAGTTTGACATTGACATCCTGCGGGTCCACGGGGTTTTCGTCGTATTTGGGCAGGTCGTACGGAAAGTACGGGTTGAAGCGGTAAAATATGTTCTCTAGGATATTCTCCTTGATCATCTCCATACCTACGGCGGAAGCCGAAGTTAGCATTGCCAGGTTCAATAAAATGCAGGATTCGACCGCTGTAGTATCAGAAGCATGTGCCGAGGGCTACCTTCTAAAATAATAGTGCTTACATACACTACAGTCTGGACCTGTCCCCTAGTGATTACTTTCTATTCTTCAATCTTAGAAAAGACCTTCGCTTTTACGGACGAAGAAGAAATGAAGGTAGCCTTTTTCAGAGCAGGTAGCCAAATATTTTTAGAGGGAATTGAAAAGTTATTTTCACGGACAAAAAAGTAAGTTCAGACAATAGCGGACTACATTGAAAAATAGATTTTATACAGAATTTTCCGCTTATTGTTTCATGTCTGTACCGATAATATCCTCGTAATTATATTTATGAAGAAGATAATATCGGTATGTGGTATTGACATACGTGATCCAGAAGAGATACAACCGAGATCGTTATAACCTTTCGCGTTACGGACCTAAAGCTAAGATAACATTGTCGAGACTTACAATTGTCGACCGAGTGGTAGGCCAGCAGTAGAGCGATCTGCAAGAAGGTGAAAAACCGGGAGGGAGCGCTGAGGGCCAGCATTCGCACCACGGCGAGGCGAAGTGCAGAGGCTGAAGCGGCGGCCAGGAAAGACAAAGAAGATTGATTACCTGGCTAATAGTAAACAGTCGAAAATCGGGCACGACACCGCCGTTGCCGTGTTTGACGTGCTGTCGTTGTCGTGCCGCTAGTACAGAATAAACTTAGATATGTATTCCAAATGCAATTTTATAATGAGAGGTATAATAAAAATGTTAAATTTTTAAGTAATAATGGCTTTTACATATAGCCTGTGTTACCTTTACCTATAAAACAGGCATTAAGTTGTCTACCTTAGGAACAGACGTCCGTGTGTCATATAGTCCTGTATATATATATAATATATTAAATCATAAAAATAAAAACACACGCACACCATCGCCAGACGATTTACACCATTTACACACACATGTATTGGATGATATCAAAGCACAATCGTAACAACCGTATGTTATGTTAATTGTCTTCTGTATCGTACAACATACTTATACGACCACGAATCCGCAGAATATAATGCGTTTTATTCTGTAATATATTAAAGCGTTATAAATGCATTACTCTCAAGTTTTATTTCTCAAAACATATCTACGTTGTGTCAGACCATTAAAATATACCGGGTGTATCTGACATCGTACCGGATACGCATCCCATGGGTTCAGTACATGATTCTAGACTCCCCAGTGGCCATGATGATGCTAGTTTTCATGGTATCCATTATTAATAAAAATATACTTCACAAACATTGATATATGTTCAACTTTTCTTAAAAAATATTTTCGGGTCTGTAATAAAAAAGAGTATTAAAATGTAAAATCTCTTTTCATGGCAATTAAAAAAGTTTCCAGTGGAATTACTAAACTTACTAAAACTTAGTAACATAGATCACTTATTTACTTATAATCGACGCGACCGGCCAGTTCGTTTTGATGATATGTAAGTATTTATACATATTAATATGTGTCACTACAAGTCTATCGAAGTATAGCGAGAAATATTTGAAAGCATACCATATCTTCAATAAATGAAGAAGTGTGAAGACTTTTTCGGAAACTGTGTTACTATCGTATTTTAAAATACTCAGCATTATTAAGATTAACAATATATATTGTATTCACAGAGATTTTATTGTATCAACACTTTTATTCACAAAGAATTCATTCGAATTCTTGACTACTTTTATTCATAAAGAATTCATTGCAGTTTGTTAATGAATTTATTCAAAAAGCTACACCACCTAACGCGTATCATTTTTGTCTCAGAAACGCGTTACCTTATATAAACCGAGCCCCAAAAGTCATTAGAGGTAAGATGGGTTTACAGATATCCCAAACCCCTCCTTAAAAGGCTGGCATCGCATTTACAAGCGTCCTGGCCATGTAGACGTCCATGAGTGTCGATAGTAGCTAAGATGAATTGCCTGCCTGTTTGCCTCATGTTATATTAAAAAAAATCGAATTTTCCATCTTTACATGGTTAAGGACTATTGAAGATAAAAATGTTGGAATTTGTTTGCCTTGACTCGGCTGAGGATCATTGATATACAGAAGAAACAAAGTTGGAGATAGCACACAGCCTTGTGGGACACCAGCATTGACAGATTTGGGGTCCGAGCACGCATTAGCCAGTGGGTAATGAGATGAGAAATAAAGTAATGAAATGTAATATTTATTTATTTAATAAGGCCATCAACGATATACACATTATTTAAAGACAGAGTTGCATGGTATATATAAAAGAAAGTCTGAAGAAAGGAAGGAAGATTCCATGGCTTTAACTCAAAAACCTATGACTAGGCTGTCAGCAGACGGCCGGAGTAGTGAGAAGTTTTATCACTCTGAAACCCTTACCACCGCTTGCTTTTCAACCCTGAGTGCAACCGCAAAAATATTATATAACAATTTATTATATTCTGAAACGATAAATTTACGGAAATGCCGCAGATGACGGTTGGTAAGCAATTCAATAATATTAAGGTATCCAGTGGCGTATTTACTGACTGGAGCCAAGGGCGGTTAATTTTGTCTTGCAAAAAAAATCTTTTTATATTCACGCAGATAAGAAGTCTCGAAAATCTTAAAAAATATTGCATTTGCGTTCTTATACTGTACTGAAGACCTCAACATCTGTAACCGATAAAGTAATAAATGATTTGTGAAATATTATATTGATTTGATTTAGTAATATACAAATAAATATCGAATACAGAGTTTGAGTTATTCAATAGCGAACGTAATACAAGGAACGTAATACAAACATTATATTATAATTCCCTAACGAATGGTACATTAACCATCCTAACTGGGAAGGGCAAAGCTCACAAGATTAAACACGACCGAAATTTATCTTCAATGCGGGCTGCGTTTTGTTGTGATATTAGGGGGGGTCGCTCCTATACGGTTTCGGATTTGAAGCTGTTAGCCAACGAGACGCATCCATTCGTCCTGCCCACTACACGGGACCCCCTCCGACTAAGAGTCAAGGAATCGGATAAGAGTAAGAAATTGTTTTTTAATTAAACTTCCAAATATTATGACGAATCGAGTGCCGAACCTAGCTTTAAATTAGGGCCAGTTGAGAAATTTTAACACTTAATTTGAGTAAAGTACCAAATGGTACAAACGCCTTTAAAATATATCAAATCAAAGGATGTTTTTATTCAAATGGACTTTTACAAACTCTTATGAATTTTAAGAGCCGACTTTTTTTGAAGAGTTGAGAAACAAGAACAATGAGAAAGAAACCCTTTAGAAGTCAGTTCTTATAAAAAAGAGTTCGATACATGTTACATGTTAACTATAAAGTACAAAACTGATGACCTCGCACGAACTTGTCGAACCAAAGTAAGTGGACGAGTCGACATTACTTAGGACGAAAACGTTCGTGCCAAGCCCGCAGAAGGCAACTCTTAATCGTGTCATAGTTAATCAATGCGAAAGTAACCGGCGTTGACGCTAAGGAGGGTCCGCTGCGGGTTTGCATGAACATTATCATCCTAAGTTAAGTCGACTGGTCGACTTACTTCGGTTCAAAAAAATCGTTCTAGGCCCTCTGGAGTGGAGGGATTTATCTCCAAACAATTTTATCTTTAATATACTCTTTTGTTCGCTTTACGAATAAGCGTGTTTTAAATTTATTAACACATATATACTACACATATAGTACACACATATTTTTTTTTCAAAAGAATATTAGGAATACTTTATAGGTATGTCTAATATTCCCTTTTTTCCCTTCTACTAAGCTTAAATTATAAGCTCGCATTAGGAGTGGGTGCGACAATACCCCAACTTTGGTGAGATATGAACCGGGTACCTTGCGGATTTCGTACATACCTTATACCGCTGAGCTATTGAGGCTCTAAATAACACATATACATGGATATTTATCATCCCCGAACAGATTACTACGTGGAATGGAACGGACGCTGGATCCACGTGTTCCGGCCGGACGTCGAGTGCACCAATGGTATCATCCACGTGATCGACGAACCGTTTGTATTGGAGAGCGACATACGAGCCACGGGCAACGCCGGGGACACGCGCCTAGCTTACACATACATCATCGGCTTCCTCTCCTTCATCTTCGCCAGGATGCTGGAGTATTAAGTCGGTGGAGAGGTACTTACATTTGTGGCCCATTTTTGGTTATTTTAGACACGCACTTTTGATAAAATAAAAACCGAATATTAAAATTGTTGAAATGACTTTTAATAAAAAAATAATCAGCTCAAAGCGAACGGCAAAATCTAGGGCAGTTTTCTTTCATAGTCAACATTAGATAATATTTTGGAGGTAATGACCTTATCACGCATTTGAGTCGATCACTTGGTTAAGCAGTTTTTACCGCGGCCGGGTGATAGATGGGTGGCCCATTCTAACACTGGTTCTATATTTCACATCCGACCTCCTCCGTGTTTTGGAAGGCACGTAAAAAAGTGTGACCCGATTAATGTCACTTTGTGGTATTAGTCGTAAGGTTGTAGAAATCGTGGGGGTTCCGAGGATGACGTCAGACGGCAATCGGTCCTATTGGGGATCCTGTACTTGGCCGTAATAAAGCTAGAAAGAAGAAGAAGATAAAGAAAAAAATTTTGATTATCCAGCTTAAAAATGCTTTTATAAAACTTCATTTTAATTAAATCGTGTATTCGGTCGATATTTTAACAAGTGTGCGAATTATGTTAGGGTGAAAATATATGTCAATTCGTGTTAATTCCGTGCGAAACGGAAATATTGTATATTTGCATTTTTAGTTGAGCATCTTTTTAAATCGATAAATGCGATCAAATCTGGATCGATCAACTTATAATTTATTTGACAGATGATGTTAAAATTGCGTTTTGAAACTTCAAGGCTGCGTCGATGGCCTGCGACAAACAAATACGTTTTTTCTTGAAGTTCCTTAAGTTGTATCAGGAATATCGGTCCATCTGCCAAAAATAGATTTAAAGCTGAAGTAGGATTTTTAACTTGAACAACGGTTTTTTAACGGCTCTTTTGAGATACTTCACCTAATCTCTATACTCCATGTTATAATATCGACAAATAATCTACGATAAAGCTTCAGTCCCATTTCAGAAATGTCGATCCTTTTGTCAAAAACAGATTTAAAGTTGAAGTAGGATTTTTAACTTGAACAACGGTTTTTTAACGGCTCTTTTGAGATACTTCACCTAATCTCTATACTCCATGTTATAATATCGACAAATAATCTACGATAAAGCTTCAGTCCCATTTCAGAAATGTCGATCCTTTTGTCAAAAACAGATTTAAAGTTGAAGTAGGATTTTTAACTTGAACAACGGTTTTTAACGGCTCGTATGAGATACGTTAACTAATCTCTATACTCCATGTTATAACGTCGATAAAGCTTCAGTCCCATTTCAGAAATATCGCAAGATAAGCTAGATCTGGTTAAAAATTCTTTTGCCGTACGGTATTCCTTTACGGAAATTCCGTTTGTACGTCAAAGCCTGTAACCACGTTATGTTCTCACTTGCTCCCGTTTTGACTAAAACTCACTGCGCTAGTGATGTCCAATGTGTCGATATTTTGAGTATCGAGAAATTCTGAAGCAATATATCGTGAATTACTTCTTCTATCAATGAAAAACATCTATCATGATTTAATCTCTATAGAAGTATTGATAGACATACATTTAAGCAAATATAATTTTTTATTAATGATTAATAAATATTTATTGCCTTAATAAATATTGTAATTAATTTATTGATCTTTGGTGGTTGCTTTTATTTATTTATTTTTTTAGAAAAATTATGCTATGCTTAATATTTTAAACTTTATAGACGTAACATGGATCATAGAAATATAAACCTTTTTAAAAATACCTATGAAAATATATTTTCATCAAGGAACATGTACTGTGTCTTGTTTATTAGATGTTTGGTTTTACAATAATTAGTATATTTGACATTCCTTTCTAATTCTACATCTATATTTTAGCTAATATCTTACGTAAGTTACATTTTTCGGAGTTTAATATGAAAAAATTACCATTAAAATTATGTTTAAAAAAATGTCGATAATTAATTCATAATATCGAAGGAGTTTCGTTCAACACTTCAAATTAGTAAAGTATTAAAGAGTAAATTTAATTAAGTATAAAAGTTTTATTTGTATATAGATATGGGAGTGCTTATAAATTTATGGTGCATTTGTAACTATTGTTAAGACGTCTTCACATTGCACTGTTATCGGCCGCGGTTTTGGGTGTAAATTTTGATTCCTGATCACAGCCTTGCTTTTTTAAAGACTTTCTTTCTTGTTCGCATCAGAGATAATCTTTTTTCTGTAACTTGGAAACATTCTAGTAAAAAGTACCTTACGTTTACTGTAATACTGTAATTTTTAGTGAAATCAGAATCCAGAATGTTTCGGGA
Source organism: Charaxes varanes (assembly GCA_024363005.1). Lineage (NCBI taxonomy): Eukaryota > Metazoa > Arthropoda > Insecta > Lepidoptera > Nymphalidae > Charaxes > Charaxes varanes. Next base: position 2,700,712 of record JANCMC010040816.1, read on the forward strand.
TAAATATAAGAACAGATAGGTAGAAAAAATTAAAAAAAAACTTCTTTGTTACCGTGAAAAATAGATTATTTAAAAAGCTGACAGTTGCGTTAACATCTTTTGATAGAAATAATAGCATACATATTAAATTTACTGTTACCTTTTGTGACGTTACCTTCTATTTGAATACTTCTTAATTTGTAAAATCTATAGTTGAATTTTCCGAAAGACAGAATAATAGCAGTGCGGTGTGACGTGCACGTCCGTATAATTATTATCATAAATAAATGTAAATATTTTCCGTAAGTTATTATAAGTTAACATTAAATGATTTTATAAAAAATAAAATCTTTAGACGCGACTGATTACAATCATATCGAAATACTTAAATTCACTCAGTATTAAAACAGAAATGCTGAGTTTTGATACATCTCACTCTTAGAAAAGAATTTTCGATTAGACTCTTTGAATTTAATAAGATTTACAATATGACTGATTTTATACAAAACATTTTACACTTTTAAATATCACAGCTCAGCATTTCTCTTTGTTAGTCAGTCGTTTATATATATATCTCTTGAACAATTGTTATCAATGTGTACGATTGCGTACTTTTATTAGGTATTGAAATTTTCTAAAATTTGCAATATATTGCGCGAATGAGCAAAAAACGCGCGACGTATTCGGCAATGTGTAAGGGTCTTAAATGATACTTGATAAATTATTGATTAATTGTAATATATTGATTTAAATTTTAATTTATAGTGTAAGTACATGTCATTAAAGGGAACCTCATAAACCAAAGCTTGTCTTATTGAATATATCTTTGTAAGCTAACTCTATAATAGTTCTGGATTACAAGGGGGCGTGCGTTAATATGTACATATATTCTTTATTAATTAAGTCCCCTTTTTATTCACTCTGCTCTTGGAAGAGTTTCGGTTAGATGTTATGTCACCCTTTGAAACTTTTAAATTTAAACCCCCTTTTTATTCACACTACTCTTAGAAGAGTTTCGGTTAGATGTTATGTCCCTTTGAAACTTTTAAATTTAAACCGCCTTTTTATTACTGTATGATGCATACTTAAGCTACTCTTAACTTTATATTTTGTTTTTTTTTCGAAGCGATTGTTACTCGCTTTTAACCCATCAAGAGCATCGCCAGCCATTGACAAATATGAGCAGGGGAGGGGGGATCCCAAAATAGAGGAGGGAAAAGTATGAATTTTAATTACAACTTAAAAATAGAGTGCGAACGGAATCCTGGAAACAAGACAATTGGAACATTCTTTCGGATTCCTACCTGTGAGATTTTCTTTATCTGTCTGGGAATTGGAATTCGATTTATTTGGACCTGGCTACATTTTTTTCATTTCTAGGGGGGAGCTGCCTCTCCCTGCTCCCCTTTGGCGACGCCCTTGTAACCCATTATAAATATTTGAGGACTTAAGCTTTTATTACGTAACACTACACTGTTCATATCTTTAAGTATATAACATAAATTACAAACAATTTTGACAATGTACTGTGAAACAAATCCATATTTTATAAAAGCACCTTCACAGGTCGTCTGTTAATTTTTATAAAAGTTACATGAAATAGATATTGTTAAATTAGTAGTTTCTCGTCCTTTTATTGTGTATAGTAATGAATACTTTTTAATAGAATATGGTATGATTTTAAGTAGCCCTCTAAATTCCCCCTTATATTGACACACAATTAACGAACGCCCCCTTCATATAGTCAATAAATATAATCAATTATTCGTATATGTAAGAAGTTCTATTGACATAACTATGATAAATTTAGAGGTACGCGGGACGAATTGACCCAAGACAATATATAAGTTTTGACCAAATATATAGCCAAATATTTGGTTGAATGCATCGGAGTTCAATGATATTATTGATGTTATTATCTAAAAATGTATCAGTTGCGAATAAACAATGTATGTAAGTGTTTTCTGAATAAAGACTATGTAAAATCGAAATTGTTTTAATTAATTAACTAACTTTGACTGGTCCTCTGGTCTAATTTTGTCTGGCTTACTTGGCAATAGCCCTGCGTTCCGCTCCGGGTCGTGGGTTCGTTTCCCGCCTTTCGCCTGGGTGTATATTTATAACTAGTTGTGCCCGCGACTTCATCCGCATAAAATTAATTAAAAAAAATAGATTTTGTAGCGTGATTATATATAGCCTTCCTCGATATCTGACACTGACGATTATCTGACACTGAAATAATTTTTAAAATCGGACCTTAATTCCTGAGATTAACGCTTTCAAGTAAACAAACAAACGAACACTTCAGTTTTATATATTAGTATAGAGAGAGAAATTCATAAAAAAAAATAAACATCACGCCACCTTATCAATTAGATAACATTAAAGTGACAGATTTAAAACCATTAAATAAAACGGTAGCATAAAATTCTTTTGTGCAATAACATAAAAGTTTTCTGTTCGATCTATCCGAAGAGTGAAGGAAGCGCTTAGGGTGATCGCTTCTCGTAATAAATTGAACCTTTTCAAAACGGGTATCTGCTCGATTCTCTTAATATTACAGTTTAAACTTAGTACGAGTTAGATTCTTTAAGAAGAAAAATCCACATTACATTTATTTTTAAGAATACAATAGACCTCTTAGAGGAATCTATACTAATATACGTATAAAGCTGAACAGTTTGTTCACTTGAACGCGATAATCTCATTATCCACTGATCCGATTTGAAAAATTCTTTCAGTGTTAAATAGGCCATTTATCGAGGAAGGCTATATAGGTTATATATATAAACACGCTAATATTGAATCTTTTTTTTTACCCAATTTTACGCAAACGAAGTCGTGTGCAGCTAATGTTTGGTATACTTAGAAATTTCATTCTCAATTAGTTTACTGGGCGATGGTAAAACTCGTGGTTTTAGCTCGCAATTAAGATACTTCAAACTTTAAATATCGAAAGCACACAAAAGTCTTATTAAAATAAGTCCAGCCGTTTAGGTAAATCTCGGAGTTTAGTGGCGTAAATAAAGCTCCTTATAGTTATTATCTACTAGCGGACCCGGCAGACGTTGTCTTGCCCAAATTATAGCTCGTCTATTAGCCAGTTATCGAATCCCCTTTAACGTCTTTTTCATAAAACTTGACACTGACAACTCAGTCAACAGAGTCTAGTAAGAACGTCATCTAATTGAAGTATTCTTTAGTGAGCAAACCTTCATTTTATTTTATTTTGAATAGTCTTTTCCTTCATTTATTTCCTTTTAAACTTTCCCTGAAATAAGGGGAATGAAATAAAACAAACAAAATGTAAATCCAAACAGCGGTTGTCGTGTTTTAAAGAGACTAACGAACATCGATTTAATATTTATATATCGCACGCTTAGTTATAAACTGACCTAACTTAAAAAAGATGATTTTTGGGAAATCGCAAAACTCGCTTTGTAGTTTACGACTTACTCCGCTTATAATTCGATAAAAACGGCATTATAGAAACTAATTATGTATTTTAATAATAGGTAATGAAGTTATTAACGATATCAAAATGTTATTTTAATGACATTTTTTTATTTAATTGTCTACTAAAAACTTATTTCAGTTAAAATTACAAAAATAGTTGTATCTCAGTGTTGGATGGAGATATCAAAATAATTCTTGGATTGGCTGATAGAGGACGTTGAAACAAAGCTGCCTGTATGATTAACTCAATTTAGACCTAAAACATAATCTGTCAGTTTATGATTAAGCATGCCATATATAGATTTAAATTCAAAGGAGTCATGATATATGAAGAACATAGTTCAAAAAACCATAAAGTAAATAAAAGAATGGCATGGCTAAATTATAAAAGTACTGTAATACCCCCTATAACACGGTTCATTTATTCAGCGTTATGGGAAAACGAGGTTAATTAGAGGTAGCGCCACGCTTGCAGTCCTTTTGGTCTGCAGCCGAATTGGGCCGGCGCGTCCAGGTATCAGTGCCTCTTTCTCACATAAGATCGGCGTGAAGTGGCGACAATACTGTCACGTCAAGTGATGGTATTTTCGGGTTTCGTTCGTTTTGTGAGAAGAAAAACGCATTGTAAGATTATTCTCTTACAACGCGGTTGTATGGACTCCGAAAACACATTATAGAATAATATTAATTCGTTAGGAGAGTGCCGTGTTATAGGGAGGTTTACAGTGGTCGTAGTATTCAAGAATTTAAAGAGTATATTTCTATGTCCTGAAGGTTGTGTAGAAGACATCGCTCTTCAGTAATAACACCGCCTTTTGTACTTCTTTTCATGTAATTTGTTAAAGTATTTTGTGGTGTACAATAAAGCGTAAATAAATAAGAATATTAAAATAAATATTTAAAACGATAAATAAGAATTATAAAAGAAATTGAAATGGGCAGGGCACACTTGAAGATGTCATAATAAATGAAGTAAAAGGTTGACAAAACGGTATCCCAGAGAAGGTAAAACACAAAGAGCCATTCCGCAGAAAAGAAGAACGATGATATAAACCAAGTGACAGGAGTGAAGTGGAAACAGATTTGGAAAAAATTAAAAAGCAACAAATACTAGAATAAGTTTATACAGTACTTAAATTAATTTCGTTTATAATTAATAACATTAATCTATTGCGGATTAAACTGAGGTGTAAGTTTTGAGAGGGTCTCAGTCTTGATAGGCAGTTTGATTCAACAGTTATATCACGCCGACTATACCTGAGATCGCTGGATGGCACCTTAAAGTTTCCACATCAAACTTACCTGAATTCAATTATAACTTACAATGAAACACTTGGTAATTAATTCCAATATATTGTTACGAACTTAGATTAAGGGATTGTAAGAATAACTCCAAACTGGAATTCCATAGTTATTTTATCCGTAACTGGATGAAAAAAACCTAACAATGTGGCCTATTTCTGCCAACAGGCCGACTCCAGGAATAGACTATAATATATTTGTTTTGTTAAATAGTGTATATATTTCTTTCAAAATAAAAATTCGATATTGAAAATACAAAGATACTTTTCCCAAGATAAGTGATAGTTTCAAGTTACGAACATTTCCTGGAAATAAAAAGTCAAAACAACGAAAAGTTTTCCTTCGTAGCGAAGCGGCAAACAGAATTATCTGTTTATCTTTGGCATTGGAAGAAATATTATTATTGGGCCATAAAACCAGCGAGTTCGGTGCCAGGCTAGCTATAATTTTCTACACAAAAATGTATAACAATTTTCATATAAGATTATGTATACAATTTCAATTAATTATATTATAATACCCGCTGCAAATATTCAAGTTTAGGATCAATAAAAATGAACCTGCAATAAAATAGCTGATTTTATAAATGTTAGCATTATAGTCCTGTTGTATGAGTTTGATAGGGTACCATAGTCCTAAAAGGAACCCTTATAGTTACGCTCTATCCGTCTGTCTTTCCACCCTCAAGGTGGTCCCCCCCCCCGTTTTTTTTTTCTTTTTTTATGTCGCTGAGAAATGGATTTCCCAAGTATTAGACGTGGAAACTTGAAAATGTCGACGTTGTATAAACTCATTAGGAAAATTATTTTGAACCATTTTTAAATTTATTTAACAAATATTTTATACGGATCGGATACTGAATCCTCTATATAAGCGTGACTTAATCCGCTCATCGACACTTTTTTCTCTCCCAGGAGGTGGATCTTCCTTTATACGGGTACGCGACCCCGGAGCACTCTAGCTTCTATTGTCACTCCTTTTATACCGTCCGTGACAGTTGTATCCGTATCCTTTTTATCCTTACCTTATTACCATCCCTTTCTCCTGTCTTTCTAATTCGAAGTAGCGCCATGCTTGTAGTCTAATTGGGCCGGCGCGTCCGTGTGCTAGTATCTCTTTCTTACATAAGATCGGCGTGAAGTGTCGGCAATGCTGTCACGTCAAGTGATGGTATTGTTGTCGCATTTCGTTCGGTTTGTGAGGTTTCCCGGTGGACTAAACTCGTCATTAAAAGCCGGCAACGCATCTGCTAGCCCTCTGGTCGTGCAGATATCCATGGGCATCGGTAGGCACTTAGGTGCCTGCTGCCTGCTCCTTTGGCCCTTGTAACATAAAAAAAAATCTGTTCCAGAATCGAAAAAGCAATGTTTCGATTCGCGGACACACTTTCGCAGTGATAAAAGTCATAACAGTAATTTTTAGCCGTGTTTATGGTAATTAATCACGCCACATAAAAGCTTCATTTAATATCAAAGCAACAAATACGAGTCGTAAAATCGGCTGAAGCTAATCCGTGGATATCGTAGAAACTACTATTGTTGGGCCATAAAACAGGCGAATAAAAAATAATGCGATAAAAGTTATGTAATAAAAGGCTTTTATTACGTAACTGTAACAAAAATAAAAGACATACTGTCACAAATTTTACAGCATCGCACGAATGGCTAGTAACGTAAGTCATTGGGACAAATTTATCCACTAGAAGCTGGCATCACGCTAGGACCAAGATTTTCAGCAATAAAAGGACGGCCGTAGAGGATTGCAAGATTTTTCTCACTCTTACTATCTCTGTGACGTCACAGATAAAAAAATATTTGTGTATAACAGGCGGCTGTTACCTATAACACAGACATTAAGTTGTCTACCTTAGGAACAGACGTCTGTGTGTCATATAGTCCTATATATTTATTATTTTTATATCCCATCAATTCCTTCCTCCAAGAGACAATGCTCTTTTTGAGAGAGATGAGTCACGACCACGTCAAGAATTAGGTCTGCGTGGAGTCAAAATAGAGAGTGTCACGATCTGCCTGAGCAAAGCAAGCAAACGAGAGTGCAGAAAGAGTAATATAGAGAGACACGATTTTTCGCCTGTGAGGACAATGCAAGCGAGACCGCGGAACAATTGATAGAGACTAGAGAGATAAGATCGGTCAAAGCGTTCAGTAATTTAATTAACATAAGCCGATTTTAGCTACAACCGACTTTAATTAGTAAACTGATTCTGTAAAATTATTTAATACACCGTTATGAATAAAATATAAAAAAATCCTCATCGATCGAGATCTGGAAAAAAGTTATCTTATAAGGATTTTGCGGTAAGTTTTATCATAAAATTGGTTCAGATAAAAATTTTATACCACACATTTTTTAGATTTCATTTATAATGGCTCGCTGATCTGTTGCCGGCCTGAGAAACTACTTTAGGGGTCTTCAACTGCATTCCACCACAGGACATCTCGTCAAAATGTGAAATTCCACCCGCATCACATCGATGTCCTCAAGTCCACAACCATGCGATTCTCTAGGAATTTCTAACCTCGCACAATTCCCTTGTGGAATCAGTTGCCGGCTTCGGTATTTCCGAACGGATACGGCTTAGGGACCTTCAAGAAAAGAGCATACTCATTTCTCAAAGGCCGGCAACGTAAACTCTTTGGATATCCTCAAGACGAAACCTAGCATTCGGTAGGCTTTAGATGTAATATGATTAATATGCTCATCATAAAGTAGTTTAGAATCTAAATATACACCAAGATCTCTAATAAATGTAAATGTAATGTTATACACTTTAAACGGATACTGGACTCGCACTGGCCCGTTGGCGCAGTTGGCCCCTGTGTCGATGGGATCGATTTCGCTTTGTCGGTGTCATCTATACTATTTAATATTATAAAGAGGTAAAGTTTGTGAGTTTGTATGTTCGAGTAATCTCCAGCTCTATTGAACCGATTTTGAAAAAAATTTACTGTGTAAAAAGTATATTATTCAGCATTATATATTATGATTGTGAAATTAAGAAATTTTAAGATAGTACGTCATATAAGTATGTAAATAATTTATATTAGCTATTAACAATCTGGATCCAGTAATACGGGTAAAATCGTATAAATTTTGTTCTTATTTGACTATTTTTAAAGCAAATTTTATTTTATTTTATGTTTATTAGAGAAAGAAACAGTAATTACAACACTTACGAGTCTAATTGTTGGCGATCAACAAGAGCAGCGGCGACAACACCGTACAAAGCGGTAGTCATAAACAAGGATGGTCGCCTCATCCCGGATGAAATCTCTATCGCCTAACCTTACGTCTGCGCGAGGAGACGCGCGAAATGGCGTCTTCTTTCTCCCGATCTTCTCCGTCAGGATGGGTGAGCCTCGGGCGCGTTCTCCCTCTCCCTCTCATGTGCCTTCTTCAGTAATATGACGCTCTCACTGAAAGAGGCCACAGCGTGCCATCCTGCCTCGCTGGAGAGCATTGCGTCAATAATTCCGGTTAATGTCCAAAATGGCTGAACCGATTTCGATGGGATTTTCACTGGCAGATAACTGATATGACAAGGAGTATAATAGGGTTTCAATTTCAGAAAAATAATTAGGGCTCCGCACAAAGAATCAAAAATGCAAAAAAATCACTGAAATCACGCGTTCGAAGTCGCGGGGTAAAGCTAATATTATGTAATAAAGCCATTCCCATGAAAAGATTAAAATGGTACTCTTAAATTATAATAAAGCTGAGAAATTTTGCACTTAATAAAACTGTTCCTACCTTTTCTAATCAATAACATGGAAAGCAGTCACGACTCGTAGCAGTCGAGCTGTCATAGGCAGTATACTCGACTCTACTATGTCATACTCGACTCTACTATGTCATACTCGACTCGACGCACTTATTTGTTAACCAATTTAAGCTCGGTGTAATGCTGCAACCCGAAAGCTACACCACCGAATCCGCCACCAAAGCACAGCACTACACTGACTTTCCGATTGCCTCAACGCACGTTTCGCTTCGACACCGAAGCATTACACCGATTTTCCCTCGTATTCATTCGCGGATTAAAGCAAAGTAGTTTAGTTTCTCATGCCCTTTCCCTATGTTTCTGTCTAAGGCTATGCCAATCTCTATTATAATGATCCAAGTGAATCAACGGAATGATTTGGATCACTGTGATAGAAATGAAAGGAAACACTCTCTGGTCAACACCAGAGAGTGTTTCCTTTCATTTCTAACTGCAACCAGTTATCCATGGGTTTCGGTAGTCACTTAGGTGAATGCCGGCTGCTCGTTTGCCCCTTGTTATTTTAAAAACATATTCTTTACTTCTTTCTCACATAAGGTCGGCGTGAAGTGGCGGCAATGTCACGTCAAGTGTTGGTCTTGTTGTCGCGTTTTGTTCGGTTTCTGACTGTACCCGGTAGCCCAAACCCCTCTTTAAAGGCCAGTAACGCATTTGCTAGCCTCCTGGTGATGCAGACGTCCATGGGCGTTGGTAGTAACGTATGTACACCGCCGAACCCTTTGCCCCTTGCAATATATTTAAAAAAAAATTCAAAACAAAAAAATATTGCAATGAACGATAAAATGTACAAATAAATACTCAGACTGAAGGTAACAGAAACCGTTGAATACGAACACCGGCGCGGCGGCCACTCAAAAACGGGACGATTGGACTGTTAACCGGAGACTTGGAAACGGTCCAACGTTCGAAATTGGCCTGATAGTTTCATTGTATTCGTAGGAAACAATGGACTATTTATAAGCGCGCCCAAACGCCGCGTCCGCAGCTGTGAAAAGCTTTAAAAACCGTGTTTTCTGTCGAGGATTGTTACAGTGGCTGTGTAAACACCGTTAAATCCTCGCCCGTCAGGGGTCCCGTTTAAGTTTCAGGAAGCAACAGCAGAGCAATGAACGATTTTTCAATTTCACGTCTCTAGTTTCAGGACTATTTTGCCAAAACAAACTTTTTCGGAGAACTATTCTACAATTGTAACTGAGGTCTTGAAATGGGCTCGACTAAATCTAGGCGAGTCCTCAAAAAGACTCAAGTTTACTGCTGATAAGTCCCTCTTTTTTGTGTCATCTCGTTTTCAAAGCACTTCTCTGATTGCCTCAGCCAACCTGGAGTTCCCTTTAACGGGAAGGATGCCAATTCATGCATCTCCTCCCCCCCGCCACGAGCTCAGGAATAATTATAAAATTTTTGAACGAAATCGGACAACAAAACTTATTTGACGAATACGTTTATAGCGCATCAGATAGGGAACCTTTCTATATAAGCGTGTCTTAACACGCTCTTGGCCATTTTTTATTAGTTTAATAAATGGCCTTTTTTAATTTTGTCTTTTAAATCGCACAAAGCACACAGCAACATCAACGAGTGGCCGGGTCCGCTAATAGTCATTTATACAAAAAGACCTTGTCATTTTACGTTTCCGTAAAGCAACGCTCGAGTTTGTCAAGTTATATTTAGAATTCTCGTTCAAAAAGAATCAAAATGAGTGTTGCAACTAGACACCTATACATTCGTTCAGTGAGTGAGTCATTTGCTCACAAATAGGCCCGTCCTTTTAACTGACACACGGACGCCGATGTGACTCCAGCGGAACATATATATACTAGCAGTGCCCATGATGTCATCCGCGTAAATATAATTTTAAAAAATAGTCACAATTTTAGCGTTATGATAAATGTATATATAGCCTATAGCCTTCCTCGATAAATGGGCTATCTAGGACTGAAAGAATTTTTCAAATCGGATCTGTAGTTCCTTAGATTAGTGCGTTTGAGGAAACAAGCTTTTCGGGTTTATATACATATTCGTATAGATAGATTAACTAGTACTGTGACGTTACCTTTGTAATACCCATTTCTTAAAGATCGGCAACGCATCTGCAAGCCCTCTGGTAGTGCAAGTATCCATGGGATAATTAGTCAATGAAAATAAAGCAAAAAGTCGGGATTGAGGATAGAATCGAACCCCTTACGGATTTTGGTTACCTGCAATCGTTGAGAAATTGAGGTTTAAGATAAATAAATAACTAAATATATACAGGGCTATATGACATACGGACATCTTTTCCTAAGATAGACATTTTTCACAGCTTGTATTATTGGCAACAGACTACTGTAGTATATAAACAAATATTCTTTTTGAAGAAATATATAAATAAGTACGTATAGATAATACACCTAGACTCGAAGCGGGAATCGAACCCACGACCCACGGAGCGGAAGCCATTCAAAATATATCTGTAGACAATATATACGATATCTGATAATATACATACATACACAGCTGTGTATACATGTTATGGCTATAGAACCATAAAGATACGCCTGCTGTACCATAATTCTAGAGATTTACGCAAACGTTCAAATCATGGGCCCGTTCCTAATAATACGTGCCTACGATCCGCATCAAAGCCGAGCGAAGATTTATCTCGCTGTTATTCCCCGAATATTTTTGTATATATCCATACATAAGATCTCCAAAAAATAATAGTAAATATTTTTTTTTATGTTACAAGGGGGCAAACGAGCAGGCAGAAGGCACCGAATTGCCTACCGGTGCCCATGGACATCTGCACGACCAGAAGGCCAACAGATGCGCTGCCGGCCCTTAATGACGAGTTTAGGCCACCGGGAAATTGTCCCGATGGCATACGAGTCTCAATATTTTTCGGCCCAATTTTAATGCGCAATAAAAAGATACAACAAATATTTTATCTGAAATATAATATAGTATGTTGTACATATGAAGAATACATATACAATGATACGTATGAAGACGCGTGTGCCAAATTTCACGACGATTACTTAAGTCTTTGATATGTTAATTTGCATTAAATAAACTTAGGGCATGGAGACATACCTCGGTAGTTTCACCGTGCTATTTGATCAGAATTGATTGTAATATGTTAAATAAATAAATAAAAAGATAAAAAAAATATGCATGAGAAACCAAACTACTTTTCTTTAATCCGCGAATGACTACGAGGGAAAATCGGTGTAATGCTGCAACCCGAAAGCTACACCACCGAATTCGCCACCAAAGCACAGCACTACACTCTTATAGATAAGAACACTGATAGCATACTATGTGTGATAAAATTTTCCCCATATTAATTGCAATTTAATGAATCATTTCATTGCATATACATCAGTTCATTGCATATACAATTAAAATGCTATATACAGACTGTACTTGTATTGTAAACGTTGAAGAAGAAAGAAATTGAAAACTAATGAAAGAACTCTCAATTTATTGACGTTATTGATTGGCATTAAGTTGTCTACCTTAGGAACAGACGTCCGTGTGTCATATAGTCCTGTATATATTTATTATTATTTATATGTCGTAAAGGGCAATTTTAATCTGCATCAAATGTACTGCGTATCTAGTGTATAAAATTTAATGAGGGTTAATACGGTATTCTTTGTTTTATAATATGTAATGATGTTTAGATTTCGTACTTATAACGTTATATTATTTTAATTGAATTTGCAGATTCTGCAATAATATTTTTTTGAAGGAAAAATCTTTTAAGAATACAATTTGCTAGATACTGTTTGTTGCTATACATAGGTAGAAGTGGAAGTAGTATTAAATAGTAGTGGAAGATAGCTTCCAGTAAAGTCCAACACTGTAAATAAGTATGGTTAGTAATTGGTATATGACGCACTAGTTCCTCCGCTTCGCCAGTGTGCGTGAGGTTTTATTGTAATAATTTAATGTATTAATAATGCATATCTTATACAAATAGTAGTAAACGCACACCATTCACTATATGGACTATAAATTGGCCAAATATCTTACTCCTCTGATGTAAAAATGCCTATTTTTGTCATTTTAACAAAAACCTTATTTTAGTTAATAAGACAAACAGATAATAAAATAACATTTCAATCACTTTCCTATTTCATACTAAATTCGTGACTCTATTGAAATGTAAACTTGTGTTCATGTACCTAATCTTAATCTGGCGCGCTCGAGATTTTCTAAGGATTCTAAAGAATTCATTTTTGGTTGTCCCGCCTATAATAAGGGATAATAGGCAATAAGTTTCTTCTTATAACTAATCGTAAAGGTAGGGGATAGTGGCAGACCTTAGGGAATTATGCCCAAAGTTAATTTTTCCTGCTTGTTTTGAACTTGCCCAAAATAACGTCTGAATTTAGGAATTAATTTTTTTTTTTAATCTGTTCCTAAGGTAGACAACTTACTTCCCTTATTATAGTTAACAGCCGCCTGTAATACAAATATATATATATTCTTGCAGATTCGATCCTATTTCAATTAAAAAAATAAATAACCAGCCACAAAGTAACGTTAAATGGTCAAAGAGTGGGGAGGCCTTTGCCCAGCAGTGGGACATTATGGGCTAATAAAAAAAAAAAAAAAAAAAAAAAATTATATTTTAAATAATTTTATTAAAGCATTTTTGGTGGACATCATGGGTTCCTTTTTCGAACTGACTGCAATAATAAAGCGTACTGCCATTTTGTATTATCAATGTTGTTACTTTCCTTTGTTGTACCTTTGCTTAATGTAATTGATGCTATAATATTTTTTCTGTTTAAAAGTATAAACCCATCCCTTCTTTTTATCAATTCAATAAGTAAGTTCATAAAATTAGTAGTTACACAGTAGCAACCCAGAATGTGGCCAACTCACCCCTTATTTTGGGAGACTTATTTTCAGGATTGCATATATATTAAGTAACTACTAATTCTTACATATTTTGAGTATTTTTGTGATCTGAGCCTTACCACACGAAGCACCCAGGACTACGCTATCTTCGCTCCTGTAACGAGACCATTTTCTATATATATATAAAAGCGAAAGGTCACTTAACACGTAATCTCGAAAACCGAAATTCACAAAGATGAATTTTACCAGGGTGTAAGTTTATAGTTAGTAGACATCCGCTAATATTATCCCTGAGTGCTATAGGCCACTTTTAATTAGGTAAATATACATTTCAATTCACCCGTGCTTACTGAGCGAAGATCGCAAAAACCCGGTAAGAACTAAACTACAATGCACAGGTCTACGTCTATGACACAAAACCGACAATCTAGGTTTTGGAACAATCCTTAAATATACGAAAAAGGACGATTCTATATACGATCTACACCTACACATATACCTCATTAGATAGATTTATAAAACTATTGCATGGATGTTTAAGGGCAGCCACATATTTTGCGGCAACCCTTTCAGAATTAAAATATAAATGAATCAGACTGTTGTTTACCTTAGGATAAACTCTGTGAGTTCGGGTTGTTCCTCAAATTCGTTATGTATAAAGCCCATAGTGGCTATATCTAGTGCGGCCCAGGGCCCTCCCTTTTTCACGGTGCCCCAGTCTGGGTCAAGGACTAGGTAACTGTAATCGGATGCCTCGGGATCAGTCGTCAGGGGTTCCATACATTTCTGCTCGATAGGTCCCAATGCGTTTAGAGAGGTCTCCCACTATAAAAACATACACGGTTTAAAAATAAACCTAATACTATGCATATAATTTACGCAAAATAACATGGAATTTCGTAACGTCATTTATGCATTAGTAAAAATATTTTCCAGCTTTAATCAGCACAATCATGTAACGCAGTCCAATATACGGACGTCCTTATAAAATTTTTCCATTTTCACTTTTCCAATTTTACAAAAACACGATTTGTCTTTCCGGACGATTTTTAAATTTTTTTTAATTGAAAAATAAATTGTTACATTTTTTTTGACAAGAACCACTCTTTTTTTTTTATTGATCACGTGATCCAAGCATTGAGGGCACTGTAGCTCGAAAGCGCCAGTGCTCACAGTACAAAAATGGCGACTGTTCAACATGCTCTAAGTTTAAAAAGATCACTAGTCGTAGTGTTCAAAGCAATATCTGATAAATGGACACCTGCCCTATACAGAAAAAATCTTATTATATTGTTTGTGGTATTATACGATATTAGCAGGTTCACCATAAACAATTTACAGGACCGTAAAGCTCCTACTTCACCGAAACGCCATGGCGACGTCGCCGGTTACTTAGCCCTGGATATCTGCGGTTGCCAAATCAGTAGCAGTAATTATGGCTACGCTTCTAACTTGGCGACGTCGCCAAACCGTCGCCAAACCTGTCCTAAATTTTAATATGAATTGTTTGTATACGTAACCGACGACGTCGCCATGGCGTCTCGGTGAGGTAGGGTTCGAAATAATACACATGATAAATGAATAGACAACAAAAATGCACTCACCAACGTATTAATAGTGTCGGCATCGTTCGCGGCGTCGAGATCCAATAGCGCAAGAAGCGCCATGTTGTGCAGTCCGCTCACGAAGAGTGCGCACTTCACTGCGTCCGTACTGTAGGTCGGAAGGGAATCCAGGTCGCTGTCGGATTCCACGTCGGACTCATCGCTCTCCTCCTGTCTGAGATGTTTAGTCCTGCTGTCGAATAAAATAGTCATAAATAATAAATTTATTAACCCTAAAAAAATGAAACAAAATTACACGGAAAATGTAACCCTAGCTCCTGGTAAGAATTCAATAAATTCTTCTTAAAGGAAGACGTGACGCGAAGACTTGGACGCCTTTGCGGGAAAGGAGTGGACTGGTTTAGCTCTGTATAGAGGAGAGTGGTCTTAAAGTGGGGAGGCCTTTGCCAAGCAGTGGCTAATTAAAACAAAACCAATGCTGGTAAATTTCCCCAAGCTATCGATCTATCGACTCATGAATCATAACGAGGTAAATAATAACGACCTTGATATCTTGAACAACAAATTGTCAGTTTGTTTAAGGAAAAAAGTCCGCTATATGTATGTGTATTATTATTTATTTTTATTTGATTTTAATTGCATTCTGTTCGAAGTTTGTGTCCATTTTTTAATGCTGTATGTACCTGCAATAGCGTTGGAAATGAAGAAATGTATTTTCCACATGCTGCTGGTATATCTTTATAAATAAATAAATGTACAGTGCACCCGCCAGTAAATTTTACAGTAGCATATTTAGTAAACTCGCCTTTACAAATTCGTATTTGATTGTGATGCACTAAATATAAAAATTTAACACTTCGCATTTATCTCGCAAGTTCAGCTCCTTCATTACACTTTTGTCGCCTCTTATAAAATATATTATAATAAAAACAAGCCTAACTAATTATATGAATAAGTATTAGTAAGAAAACAAAGATTAGCCTATGTTTTTTGAGCTGGATTTCTTGCAGCAGCCTTTTAGGTTTGCGTACATGTGTGTGTAATTAAGTGCCTTTAAAATACTTCTGTTATTATAAGACGCCTAAATTAATTTGGTAAGACAAATTCATCAATCAATAAAACATTACACGCATTTTCAAACTGCTATAGCTATAAAGTAAAAATAGTAATAACGACGTAGCGGCATGACTTGCATCAAGATGTCGAACACATTACATCTGCTTTAATGTTGTTTTAGCGGAGGTCGTAATTTAATTCGATCGCTAGGTTAAGCAGTGTCGGAAGACAAGTTGTACAAGAAGTAACCTAACACTATCTACACATTCTAATGTAAAAATTGTACAACAATAAAGGGTTTTTATTTATTTATTATATAGATCTCAGACCTCCTCCGTGTTTCGGAAATAGTGGGTCCCGATTAATGTCAGTGAGTGATATTAGTCGTGTTATTGCAGAGATTGTGGGGGTTCCGAGGATGACTTCTGACGTAAATGAAATTTAAAATTGATAAATTTATTGTAATAAAACTATTTTGGCAGAAAAATGTCATGGTTTTAGAAATCAGCAAAACAGCAAAATAACCTATTTCAGGCGGGAAAATTATCTGATTAGTTTTAGATTTAAAGTGAGTTAAAGATACAGGCAGATTCGTTTCAACGTCCTCTATCAGCCAATCAAATAATTATTTCAATATCTTCATTTTTTTTTTTATGTTACAAGGGGGCAGACGAGCAGGCAGCAGGCACCGAAGAGCCTACCGGCGCCCATGGACATCTACACGACCAGAAGGCCAGCAGATGCGCTGCCGGCCCTTAATGAAGAGTTTTGGCCATCGGGAAGACTCACAAACCGAAAGAAACGCGACAACAACACCATCACTAGACGTGACAGCATTGCCGCCACTTCACGCTTTATCTATTTACAAACACAAATTCAGTTTAGTTCAATATGAATTACAAACAATTATGGGATACACCTTGAATTCATTTATCCCTGGATATCTCACTGGGATAACCTGTGCTGAGATATCCAGTGGGACCCGCAATTTATTTATTTTTAAAACATAAGTACAATCTATTATCCAATAACATTGTCCCCGTTTCCGTTTTATAATGGTTCTCCGAAACACGGAGGCGGTCGGATATTAGGAAACCAGTGTTAAAAACACTTAAGCGACTGATTAAGCTACGAGCAGATAGCCTACGTAGGCACGCCATAATTAAAAAATTCAAAATTAGCTTATACTTTTTTTATGTAGCTTATACTCCTAGCCTTAGACTTAAAAAAGAGTATTTTGTCGCCAAGATCTATGTATACTAAAATCAATCCTTGATATACATATTTAATGACAGAAGAAATTACGAGGCTTGTGTTAAGGAGATTATAGTTTTTTTTAGTTGAAAATGACAGGAAAAGCTTCGTATTTAAACATTTGGACTATATTTTCAGACAAGTCTATCTTAAATAGACGTTCATTATTATTAATTAATTATAATAACATACAAATACAAGTCGTATGTATTTTATGAAGATAATGGTGCGAGTTGGTAGTCATTTAGCATAACCGCCTGCCTGTTTGCTCCTTGTGATATAAAGAAAAAACCTATTGCTTAAATTCTACAGATATTGTTATAGCCTATAATTTTCTTCTATAAATAGGCTATCTACCACTGTAAGAACTTTTCAAATTGGACCAATAGTTGCTGAGATTAGCGCGTTCTAGTAAACAAAGAAACAAACTCTTCATAGAAGTCCTCACAAACCGAACGAAACGCGACAACAATACCATCACTTGACGTGACAGCATTGCCGCCACTTCATGCCGATCTTAGATCTGTTTTAGTCTAGCAAAACTCCTCCTCAAAAGAACATAGTATATCTTTCATATTTAAATAAAATTACCTTACTTAAAGCATAGATGGTTAAAAGCTTTTTATACACATATATATAGAAGCACATATAACAGAGGATGACGTCAGATGGCAATCGGTCATCTTAACTCGCCCCACAGCCAAATCCTCTGCAATCTAAGCGGAACCTGGCACTTAACCGGGAAAACGCTGGGAAGTACAAGCTATTTCAACGATTTTGCGCCGGTTAAATTAGGACTATTCGATTAAAATACATTAAATTAACCAAAGAATGACACAAAAAGCACTCGCACAATTGGGAGCAATTTCACCCGGTCTTCAGCTTGACGCATCCAACTTTTGCCAGCGACCTTTCGCAAGTCGTCACTCCACCTAGCTGGAGAGCGTCCCACACTACGCTTACTGACACGCGGTCTCCACTCAAGAACACATTTACATCATTACATGATGATGTAATGCAAAATTACTTATTTACTATTAAATTATTAATATCTAATCTATATAAGTTAGGTTTACTTCCGACCTTGGATAGGCTACGCCGTAGAGATTCATTATCATACTGGCCAGCCCATCGCACTCCCATTGTAAGTTTAGATTGCTGTTAATTGGAAAGAATCATTTAATTCCTTATCCAGTCCTTTGGGATTGTTTGAGTTCGGTCGTCGGAGATGTCGTATATGCGTTATAGGCCTTTGCGGTTGATGAATATGTTTAATTAATCAGCTTTGTTGGAAACACCGGAGCTAGCAACGGTATCTTAAATATCAATGCTTACCGTCATAAATGCTGTACCTTTCTTCTTCTTCCTAGCGTTATCCCGGGCTAGTAAAAGGAGCCGTTTAAATTGCGAAGGATGTGGCTTTGGGGTAAGTTAAGATGACCGACTGCCATCTGACGTCATTTCCGGAACCCTCACAATCCCTCAGTGACATTAATCGGGCATCACTGTTTTACGTGCCTTGTGAAATACACAGGCGGTCGTATATTTGACATCCAGTGTTAGAATGGGTAACTCGTCTACCAATCGTCTGCGGTAAGAACTACATAACTTGACGATTGACTTACATGCCAGCCCCTAATTAAGCTATGACCTCGTCTTTGATAACATTAATACTATCGTTATTTCGGTGCAGGTGACAACGTTTGTGATGTCTTCAGCTGTGAGCCGCCATCATGGAAAGTTGGATATGGTCCATATACAGAACTCTACCTTAGCAGGGGGTGTTGCGATCGGCTCTGTTTGTAATATGTATACTACGGCCGGTGGCGCTATTGCTGTTGGCATCGGAGCTGGTCTTCTAAGCGTATTGGGATATAGATTTTTGACGGTAATATATTTTATTTATTTTTATCTTTTTCTTATCTATTAACGCGTGAAGCAAAAGCTTTCCGTTCCATTTTACGCAAGTTGCGCTGACGGAGGAGTGTGAAAATTGGCACAAAAATAGTTTATATAGAGGTGGGTGTGCAAATGCTAATATTTTTACAAAATATGCAAACCTCACGCACACCAATGTCAAACGATTTATACACACATGTATATATTTTAACGTAAGATTGTCTCAAAGCGTAGTTATGACGACCGTATATATATTAATTGACGAACATAACAATGTCGTTGTATAAAGGATGAAAATTTTGTATTCAGCTTAATATAAGCAGATTGGGCGCAAATGTAAAGATTTGTGGCTGAATTTCGACCAGATGGCGATTTTTAGGTTATTTAATAAAGCCCCTACCTACATAGCACATTAATGATTTTCTCTCCAAAATTTATTAATTTGCAGCCGATCTTAACGAACATTGGAATTCCCGATACCTGCGGCGTCCACAATCTTCACGGTATGCCAGGCGTCTATTCCGGTCTACTGAGTGTTGTGTTCGCTGCATTGGCAACTAAGGAGGAATACGGTTCGGAGCTGGGTCAAGTGTTCGGAGCTAGGGGCGAAGTAAGACTAACTAGATTACACACTAACGTTCGCCCCGGTGATTCTTCTATTAATTAAACAGAGCTTCAGGCCTTTACGGAAATTACCCGTAACAAACAGACAGGCAAATATGTTTTAGTTATACAAACCGTGCTCTGACAATAACGAAGAATATAAATTATCATGTTTGTGGAAGTCGTTCGAAGGTTATAAAAGTATTGTATGAAGGTGCCCGCATAGCGGATGCACTTCGAACCTGTTGGATCTTTTGTGCTCACCCTCTGTACAAGCTCCATCTAGTGGAAATATTCCGATGATTCAACTAACTGCATTTTATAGTATTCTTTAAATATTTTTTTTTGACTTTTCCTTTCTTTTTTTTAAACCTTCCTAGAAATAATGGGAATAAAGTAAAACATACAGGAGTCAAATAGGAAGAGCCATTTCTAGCTTATAGCGAGAAACATGCTTAATTTCGGCTACAAACCGGCAGCAGTGTCAGTTGGCTTCAATTTATCTACAAATCACTTACGAACCCTTGGGAATATACATACGAAATTTCGTCCAAATCGGCTCACTCCTGTAGGAGCAGTAGGATGACAAAGGTTTGTACACTCGTTTTATATGTATATATAAAGATACATTCTTCTTATGTATAGGATGGCACCGCAAGAACTGCTGAAAGCCAAGCTCTCAATCAGTTTTTGGCGCTCGTTGTGACCTTGGTGATATCAATCGTAGGAGGCGTGGTTACAGGTAAGGGCTTCATGAAATAATCTTATATATTCTATTCCAGAATTGCTTTAATTATGCATAATACATACTATGTATTCTTGTTTCCTCTTCATCGAAACGTAGAGCTTGTTTATACGATTGGGTCCAAAGTGTCGCAATTGGTTAATCAATGAGATAGCACAGGTCATAGATTGGCTGGCCCGTTGGCGCAGTGGGCAGTGAGCCTGCCTTCCGCTCCAGAGTCGTTGGTTCGATTTCCGCCTCGAGCCTGGGTCTATTATCTATATGCATATATTTATAAATTTCGAAAAAAAAAATTGTATAACAGGCGACTATTACCTATAACACAGGCATTAAGTTGTCTACCTTAGGAATAGGCGTCCGTGTGACATATTGTCCTATATATTTATTTATGAAAGATTAATCAGTACCCTACATTTGAGTCGATCGCTAGGTTAAGCAATCCTTACCACGGCTGCCGGGTGATAGATGTTAACACAGTGTTAGAATGGGTCACCCATTCTAACACTGTGTTTTCAAATATCCAACTTCCACTGTGTTTTCGAAGGCACGTTCAACAGTGGGTCGCGGAAACTCTTAAACCAAGGAACACAGCGATAATAGCAATAAATACGTTATCAAGTGTTGTAGTATTTAACAAAACGGGAGAGATAAGAAAGGTTTAAAAAAAACAAATGATGCTAAATGAGTCTCCATTATTGGAATTATTTTAACAATAAATAAAACCAACTACAAATTGTCAGAATTGGACCAAATTGAAACGGGACCACACGAAAAGACGAATAATTATATTATATTTAAAATATACCTACGTATTATTGAACAATAACTTAAAAAATAACGATTTTCAGTTCAGCTGATGGAGTCTTTGTGTTCCATTGTCGATATTCTTGCCAAAGAAATACAGCCCATATATGTCTGCTTTTTTCTTCCAGATACCTTAGTCGCATAAGTTTGGAAACACTGAAGGTGGGAACTGACTTCACAAAAAAATATCCGAAGCACAACTTCAAATTCTCAAACTTGCAGTAAGAAAATATCTGAAGCGAAACTCCAAATATTCAAATATTCAGCTTCGAAAATTAATAACTGTTCGATATGTAAGAATTTCTTACCTCTTATTATAAGTTCGTGGAATCAAAAATGGCAGACTGTCGCGAGGAACGCTGTAGGAGCATTTAAAATTATAAGAAAGCTCTCGGGACTGGCAAGAGTCAGTACAGGACCAAAACAAGTGGCGGCAAATCCTTGCGTAGGCCAAAACTCATTCTGTGTTGCTGATCCACTCCAGTAAGTAAAAGTCTAGCGAGAAAAATTTCAGGCTGCTTTTATATACATTTTGTTCTTTTGCTGTAAATTATTTCTTTATCGAGTTGCAGAGCTTGCCTGTGAAGTTTTTATCTCATTTTCTAATAAAATAAAAACTTTTACATTACTTCATGTAATAAAATAGCGATAATGGGTATATACTTTTTGAAAACAATAATACATTAAATAATCTTGCAATTGTTCGTTGTAATAAGGGAAATGGAATAAAACAAACAGGACTGAAATCCGTCCAGTTGTTTTCGAGTTCTAGCGAGACTAACGAACATCGATTGATTTATATAAATATATAAATAACCCGTATGTTATATCGGGATTGCCCGACTAGTTTCGAACCCGTATGTTATATCGGGATTGCCCGACTAGTTTCGAAACCGTATATTATATCGGGATTGCCCGACTAGTTTCGAAACCGTATGTTATATTGGGTTTGCCCGACTAGTTTCGAACCCGTATGTTATATCGGGATTGCCCGACTAGTTTCGAACCCGTATGTTATATCGGGATATAATTTGACTAGTTGTTTCTCGCGACTTCGTCTAATAACTTCGATAATTAAGTAAAGATACGAAATACATTGTAATATTTTAAAATTCATTTTTTTTTATAAAACAAGGGGCAAACAGGCTGGCGGTTCACCTAAGTGACAACCGACGCCCATGGACAACTGCAACACCAGAGGGCTCGCAGATTCGTTGCCGGTCTTGGAGAAATGAAAGACGATCGCAGAATAGTTTAATGTGCAGAGAGCGCGCCGGTTACAATGTCAATTTGTAAACTACCTACATTACAATAACCTTATAAGGTTTTATTCAAACCCGAGTTAAAAAAGTGGAATAATGACCCCTATTCCGTTACCGTTAAGTATTAAAGTATATTACAAAAAGCAATTCAGCCTTCTGTAAAATATTGTTAAAGTAACCACATTTGCATAATAGACCCAATGCCTATCAAGTTAAAGTGCACTATAAGTCTTCGTGGAAGTTAAGTCCTAACAAACACTAACTAGTTCGTACAGTCTAAAAATGCACCCTCCAAAGTACTCACGTCTACATGCAAAATGACGTGTAGACGCAAACACGTAAGATCATCAATATAACGTAGCAATATAGCGGCCTACAGTGCGTGGTTGAGTGTGAGGCGCACACACACACGCACACACCCGAGCGCGCGCGCGCGCATACACACACACACACACACACACAAACACACACACACACACATATATGCAAGGTCTTTATATGAGAGTCATTTTCCAAATGTCTGGAAAAAGACCAGGATAGTTCCGATATTTAAGAATGGAGATAGAAAAGATATAAGTAAATATAGACCTATTAGTATTTTATCAGTTATTTTTTTTTTGCGACTAAGCTAAGCCGTGCCAAGCCAGCTAAGCATTTGTGAACCAATTTTGATTTCATTTGTTTTCCTTCATGGACGGGGACTGGGAATCCGGCCGAGCCTTTCCATCCAGTCCAACATCCTATGCAACCTACTCTAAGTCCTAGTTCGGAATATCGCTACGAAGATGTTGCGTATAATTGTGTTTGTACTTTTTTTGCTTTTAACATCACTAAAAAATATTTCAATCAGGTTAAATTATTAATGAACTGTGAATTCAAATGCCCGGTTTTTCCTAACCGACATGACTTTACCAACCATTAAGAACATTTTACCGCCGTTTAAGGCAGGCCACTTGGATCGACAAAGTGATGGCCGACGCTGGGAAAGCGAGGCGTTTATCGTCCAGCTACGAGATGGGTCGACGAAATAATATCTGTCGCGGGTCGAATCTGGTCCAGATAGGCTCAAAACCGTAAAAAGTGATACAAACAAGGAGAGGACTATACCCAGCAGTGGGAAAGAAAAGGCTGTGCTTGATAATGATGAAGAGCATATGTGTTACGAACACGTTGGTGTCTTATCCGAGTTTTATTGACGACGGTATCAATAATACATATACTTCTTGTAGACTGTATTACTAAGCACTTTTATTTACAACGGATCAATCACTACGTCATGGGAACGTACCATCCAATAATTTGGCATAAGCTTATCTACTAAATGGGGGCCGACACTAGTACGCACCCTACACAAGTAACATTTTGTGTCCACGCGAGCGAGATAGCTCTATCGCCGTCTCTTTCTTACAAGACGGCATCGATCTCGCTCACTATGGTACGTACTAGTGCCAGCCATGCTTAGTCAGTTTCACGACGTCCACGGTCGAAGACGCCGCCATGTCGTTCATGTCTAATCTATCCGTAACAATTAACAATATGCATTTCTTAAAAGCTGTCAACGTATCTGGTACTACAGTTTATTTAAAACAGCATTAAATTTGGAGATGGACTCTTAGACTACCAGTATTAGGTAGCAGTCGTAAAAGGTGTTTTGCGAATCCATTAGGTAATTGAACAACTGACGTTTGCCGTAATTTCTAATAGAGTTTTAGTGCCGACTGTCTGAGGCATGAATTTTAATGTCTGGAGTCTTGGTCTTGATAATGCTTATAAAGGAAAGTGCATTTCAGTATACCTAATGCACATGTTTTAGTATTTTGTTTGTTGTAAAAACTTCTACTGACATGTTTGGATGAGGAGTCAATTCATATCGCGTCGACAACACACACACACGCACACATAAACACACACACACGCACGCTCGCTCACACACACACACACCACACTCGCACGCACACACTCCTACAAACGCACTACACGCATAAACTAAAGTTGCTGCATTTTGCTCCTTTTGTTTTAATTTGCTTATATTCTTATTTGTAATTTAGTAGCTGAAATAGCCCAAATCACACGTTCTTGTGGACGTGTGATTTTGGGGGGTGTGAATATAACAACTTGTGACGACACAAGTTGTCATATTTACGAAACCCCCTCCTATGTATGAAATCAGATATTTTTAATTTTATGCATGTATAAAAAATAATTAAAAGAAAACAGAAATTTTATCTTTGTTCCCAATTTTTTTTTTGTTTTTATTTTTCATCGTCACAAAACTATTGAACCCCCTCTTCCTCCCGTTATCACATAATGTCACATTTGAGCGATACCTTACTGCCCCTTCGACGTGTCTGTCGGCAGTTCTCGTCACTGTTTCGTGTTTTTTTATCCTGTTTTTTTTCGAAAAACCCAAAATCCTGATTCCAACGAGTCGTGGATTAAACCGGGTAACCTCAAAGAGTCACTTTCATCTTTTATACTGTTGAACCATTAAGGTTTAAATGACATAGATAGAGACTACCCAATTTACAAAATTATTTATGTATCTCACTGAAACTTTTAAGATCATAATAACGCCTCCGAGCTTTATCCGCCATAAAGGAACCGCATTTCTGCAATTCAAAAACCAAAACTAGCGCAAACTTTAAAAATTATTCTCTTTCATAGAATTTTAAAACTTCTAAATATGGTAATAGAGTCCGAGTGGAAATCTCCACATTATCTCGTAAAGTTCAGCTTTGAGATTTCCATAAAACGAAAGCTTCCTTTCAAATCAAATCATAAACTACAAAGAATGGTTACAGACTATTTACCTGGTTTTAGCACATGCCCGCAGCTTTGGAGACGCCAGGTCTCATACATTTGAAGTCTCGATAGTTCAATGGTAGAAGGATGAACTTAAATCTGCGAGGTCCTCGGTTCTAACCCCGTCAGATTCTTTACCTGGAGGTGTAACGAGTATATTATACATGTACTTTAAATATGCCTGCCTAGCTGCACCCGGGATTTCGTCCGCGTAAAATTAGGAAAAACATAGATTGAATTTTACCGTGTTGATATATAGCCTTCCTCGATGCATCGGCTATCTAACACTGCAAGAATTTTTCAAATCGGACCAGTAGGTCTTGAGATAAACGCGTTCTAGCGAACAAAAACACAAACAAACTCTTTAGCTTTATATAGTATAGATGTTACTTTTGTTGGTTGGTTGGTGAAGTTACAGGTAAGAAGCGTGGGGAAGAAGTCTGCAAAGCTGAAGTGGGAATAGGTCCAAACTCTCAGAACTGAACTAAATTAAAATTGGAGCACAAGGAAAAAACCAGCTTTCAAATAAAAAGAGAATCATGTGCTGTGCTTTGGTGGCGGATTCGGTGGTGTAGCTTTCGGGTTGCA
Source organism: Charaxes varanes (assembly GCA_024363005.1). Taxonomy (NCBI): domain Eukaryota; kingdom Metazoa; phylum Arthropoda; class Insecta; order Lepidoptera; family Nymphalidae; genus Charaxes; species Charaxes varanes. Next base: position 2,726,680 of record JANCMC010040816.1, read on the forward strand.
GCATTACACCGATTTTCCCTCGTATTCATAAAGACAAGTCGTTATGATATAATTACCTACAGACTGATTGTAGTTCCTACCACCAACTGGTGGCATATAATTAAAAACATTTTATAAGCTATTTGTATTTTATTTTGATTTCCTTAAATCTAATATCCGTAACCTGCCTCAACGCACGTTTCGCTTCGACACCGAAGCATCATCAGGAGATAGACTCTACAAAGGTTATTCGTAAAGCGTAATTTAGTTTTCATGCAAGTCATGGATTCCCGCAAAGTAACGCCTGGTTCTATCAGTTATAATGCATTATTTGTGAAGGTCTTTTTATAAACATAATATTAATCCTCTAACAAAAACTATTTTTAAACCTCGAAGAGTGGGCTAAACAATAGCCCAGCGAGCGAAGGACCGAACAAAACGCCTTCCGGTTGTCGATGCACAGCTTAACCGCAGAATCTATTCAAAACTATAATCGCATACCATAGAAAAATACAGTTTAAAACTTTCATAGAAGGCAGTTGAGAGGCATTTTGTCTGATGTTTACCAAAAAAAAAAATTCAAATTTTGGCAAGTTTAAATCGTTTGGTCTGTCTAATGTACTATTCTTAATATGAGATATGTAATATTAATTATGGAGCTGGTCATATTTGTGAGTGCTCAAACCTTTCCAGCATCCGTCATAGATTTTGAGGTTTTTTTTGTGGCCAACGAAGTTTTCGGTCTTCCTGACCATAGACATTCCTGTTTACCATAAGCCTTTGCACGTTCGATATCACATTTCTAAACTACGCAATAGTCTGGAAGGATAGCCATTGAGGATATTAGGTTTTTGGAACCCAACTATCCTGTTGTTGGTAAGTGTAAAAAAAAAAAACATAATTTATCTTCTATATATAAGTAATATAAACTATGAGAAACCAAACTACTTTACTTTAATCCGCGAATGAAATTCATTCGCGGATTAAAGCAAAGTAGTTTAGTTTCTCATGCATGTCATGGATTTCCGCCCACCTAAAATAACGAACGTACCCAAATAGAATACGACGATAGAAAAAAATCGGAACGCACACCGTAGTTGGATATAGAAAGTATTCATTTGACGATACTTCCGTTTCGATCTGGCCACAGAGAATAAAAAAAATTTACAAGTACTATTTACGAACTTTATATGTAAAATTTTTGTTTTTAAATCATTATCTAATAAATAATTTGATGATACTACTTTTTATTACATGTAAATGAGCGATGTGTACGTATCTTTATGTATGATTCGTCTATTTATACGACACGATATTGGGTCGTCGACGTCGTTTGCCTCAGTATTCGACTTTGTATGCCGGTAAACTAAATTCGAATTGCATGAGAAACTAAACTACTTTGCTTTAATCCGCGAATGAATACGAGGGAAAATCGGTGTAATGCTGCAACCCTTAAATTTTCTATTTTTTTCTTTAATAGAACAGAAAGTTATAGAAAATAATAGAAAAGAAAATTATAGAACATTCTATTATCCTATATTAACCCCCATATATTAGAAGTAATTTGATGTGGTGGTTAAGTATTCTTAAATTTTCTATTTTTTTCTTTAATAGAACAGAAAGTTATAGAAAATAATAGAAAAGAAAATTATAGAACATTCTGAGCCGATGATCTGAACTAGGTCAGCGGTTCTGCGTATTTTTTTAAACATAACCTCACTCTCTGATGCGACATATATTATACAAAGGAATTAGTTTGCCATTTCCAAAACAGTCGCGGGCCACATGCAGCCTGCGGGCCACGCCTTTCGGACCGCTGAGATAGATAACTGATAGAATCAGGCGTTACTTTGTGAAAATCCATGACATGCATTCCTAAGGTAGACAACATCTGTGTTATAGGTAACAGACGCCTGTAATACACAAATATGTTTTTGTAGAAATATATAAGTATATATCATATAGATAATACACCCAGACTCGAGGCGGGAATCAAACCCCCAACCCAAAAAAAAAAGGATAATATAATTAATAATATATAAATAAATACAACCCTTTTCCCCTCCTTGCCTTCCATGGTAGTCAGAGATTCATTCTCATTCTAGCTAGCCCATCGCACTCGCACAGCAAGTGCCCCATCGTTTCTGTTTCTTCATGACAGCCCCTGCAAAAAGCAAGAACTATACTTAAACCAAACTATAATTTCAACCAAAGGGCTCGCGAATGTGTGGTTTAATATCGCCTCATTCATCAGACAGCCTAGCACGAAGATTTCGAACCGTTCGAATTCGAAGATTCAACTGTATTTAGGATGAAGATATTCCTGCTAGGCCCACAGGAGGCAAGTCTTCATCCAGAGGGGGCCATCTCCAATCTTGATACTTAAAACATGGAGAATACACAAGAAGATGCTCATAGTATTAATGGATTCGACAGAAGCCCAGCAAAGTTGGGGATTGAAACGCACTACAGAAAATTTAGCCTACCTGTCGACTGTTGAGCTGTATTTTATTTGCAACTAGCTATAACCCGCGACTTCACCCATGTCATATCAGTGATATTAGTAGTTGATTTTATATTTTTTTTGTGCGAAACTCTAATTACTTAACTAAAAGCAAGGAAGCATGTTTTTCCTTGTAAAATAGCCAGCTATCTACCAATGAAAGTCCCTTTCAAACCGGGCCAGCAGTTTCGGAGATTACCTGGTAAAAACATACGGTCAAAAATGTTTTAATTTGCGTTTTTGATGTAGGTGTCATATATAGTCATATGCAATTAGCAAAAAATAACGATTTCGACGTTATAACCAGACCCTTAAATTTTACTTATGTGTATAGATACTTATTATGAGATGCGTATATTCGAACGCTGATATTCAGTAGCGGACCCGGCAGACGTTGTGCCGACGTGTGAATCTAAACCACCCAAACGCATAGAAAAAAATCATCAATCCGTCCAGTCGGATGGTGGAGTTCAGTGACATACACACGTACAGTAAATAAATATATACAGGACTATATGACACACGGACGACTGTTCCTAAGGTAGACAACTTAATGCCTATGTTATAGGTAACAGACTCCTGTTATAAACATATATTTTTATTGTAGAAATATATAAATATATACATATAGATAACCCTCGGAGCGGAAGACTGGGTCACTGCTCAATGCATCTACGGGCCAGTCAAATTTAACCAGTAGCATTATATATATAAAGCTGTATTTACAATTATGTCTTGGGTAGCTGCATTCCACAGGACAGGATGGACAGGAGGACAGGACAGGACACCTCGTCAAAATTTGAAATTCCACTCCATCACCACGATGTCCTAAAGTCAATAACTGCGCCATTCTCTAAAAACTTCTTTCCTCGCACAATTCCTCTGTGGAATCAGTTGCCAGCATCGGTATTTCCGAACGGATGCAACTTAGGGACCTTCATGAAAAGAGCATACTCATTTCTGAAAGGCCGGCAACGCATCTGCTAGCCCTGTGGTGTTGCAGTTGTCCTTGGACGTCAGTGCGTCACCCAGGTGTATGCCGGCTGCTCGTTTGCCCCTACTTATATAAAAAAACGGAATTAAATATCTATGAATTTGTACGAAAAAGAAACTGTAGCCTGGTGAAAACGAATGAATGAAGCGACATCCATCGCCGAAAAGTCAACAAACGACCTAGTTTAATTCGGCGTCGAAAAAACTACGTTTCACCGACTAAACAGCGATGTCAACAAGCTTTCTACCAGACCAAGAATTCCGCTCACCTTTCTCTTGGTTATTTTCTCCTGGTACATTCGGTCGGTCTGGGCACTTTTTCACACGAGACCCGATGACTGCCGAAAAAATATGAAGGTTCATCGTGCTAGTTACCCCGCGGAAGGTGGTACCGTTTACCGACCTACCTTCACATGATGTTGGAATTTTTTTTTATTCGTACAGTTAGATTTTATGCGGCATTAAAATGCTGCACGAGATGAGATTGGTGCGATAAGCTTTATTGATGCATACAGGTGGCCTATCCAAGATCGGAAGACTACGGTTCTTTCAGGTTACGGGCAATTCCGGAATGTCTGGATCTTTCAAAACTTGTAGCTGATAGAACAAATGGAAGGGCGCGAGCATAACAGATCCAATAGTGTCGAAGTGTATCCGCCTTACGGGCCCCAACCAAATTTTTATACATGCATTTAAAACTATAAGCGTTTCTTGTAAGACTCCAATTCCCTTAAAAGACGTAGGAAACCTAGCCTTCCTCTCTTAGGTTTTGAGTATTTAAGATCGATATATAACAATTTGTGGGGAGTAAAATCAATTCGCGTTATGTAAGGAGCAAAATCAGCAAAAACAGCAAAGAACACTCACACACTTTTTTTAAATACTGGGTATGCTCTTTGGGTGCCTGATATTGTTGTTTCTGCCTGCATCTTCAATTTCCCTCAAGAAGAGCATACATTCCTCGAAGACCCCCACAACGCATCTGCGACCCTCCCGGTAGTCCATAAGTTACGTTACACGAATTTTACAATTTTTAACCCCTCTCATCGACCTTGTCTTGTCACACGTTGTCACATTTTCGAATCTCCCTGCAACATACTTTTCAATTTTATGCACATATTACTTACTAATGAAAAGAACACGTTCAATATATTTTTGAATATTTTAAGTTTTGCATGTGACGTCACAAAGCTTTTGATCCCTGCCCGTTGTCACACTATGTGACATTTTGGTGACAACCCTAGCCCCCCGCCCCCTCCCCTTTAACGTGTGGCGTAATTTATAGATGACCTCATAGTAAAGGTGGCTTTAAAGCTCGATTATGACTCCGGATACAGGTTGGCCGAAGCAAAGAGAACTTGTTCAGGTGGGGGTTCCTGGATGACTCTGATTTGGGGTGTTTGTATGGTGCGGCTCCCCAGAATACGGAGCATCTTTTTTTTTGGTGCTCTTCCTGCCCTGCCACCTGTACGCGGGAGGACCTGATGCGAGCCACAGAGGATGCTGTTTGCGTGGCTGAGTTCTGGAACGGAACTTGGTAAATTTAGTAACACTGTTTGTGGCGCACTTTATATTCTCCTTCTTCTTCCTAGCGTTATCCCGGTTAAGTACCAGGGTCCGCTTAGATTGTAGAGCATGTGGCTGTGGGGCGAGTTAAGATGACCGATTGCCATCTGACGTCATCCTCGGAACCCCCACCATCTCTACAATGTTACGATTAATAACACAAAGTGACATTAATCGGGCCCCACTCTAATAACTCAAACTAACGCACAACGCTGCGACAAGCGTCACGACACAGCGTGCCGCGCTTGCCTGTCACCGTTGACGTTGACAGCGACGGAAAAGAGATCATTCTAGACGTTTATCTTATGCCGGAGCCAGACAGCTTCATTTGAATGATCATTGCAATGATCATGTAGTGTGGCCGGGGATTTTGTGTAACTTCACAAAGTTGTTGTTTAGTTATCAAAAGGCAGGAGTGATCCCGGTCGGATATGGACTCAGGATTCTAATAATTAAAAACAAAAATTACGTTTAGTCTCCAGTGTACTCCCAGCGTTATGCTGGATGTTACGTAAACTGGCGTGGTTGTTTAGTTATCAAAAGGCAGGAGTGATCCCGGTCGGATATGGACTCAGGATTCTAATAATTAAAAACAAAAATTACACGTTCCTGGATCGTACTATTAGCAGTCCGCCGAGAGCAGTAAGACTATTACGTACTAATTTCCTACAAGATAATCCGAGCGTTAAGCTTACAGCTTCACTACAAAGCAGAGCGGGTATCGTTCACAAATTAATTTGCAAGGGATGATGCTCTGTTAATCTACCAATACATACCTAATGCAGGGCAACCTCGATTTAACAAATGGGAGGTCAGCCTGGGTGCGTCCACTGCTGAACGTAGGCCTCCTCCATCAATTTCCACGAATGGCGCCGCTTGTATCCAACAAATTATATTATATGACGAATAATACAGGGTGACTGGTGAGACACTCTCGAGTGTCGTGAGTCTCTCACCAGTCACCCTGTATTATTCGCCAATGATAGATGGGCATATCAAAACGATTTATAACAAATTTTGTTCCTATAAACGTATTTGTTAAATAACTTCAAAAGTTTTTGTTCGATTTCGTTCAAAATAATTTTCCTAATGAGTTTTTAGCATGTTCTATCAGCATGAAAAATTTCAAGTCTCTACATCTAATAGATTGGAAATGCTGGGGGGGGGGGACCAGATGGGGAGAAAGATGGACGGACGGACAAAGCGAAATTTTAAGGGTTCAGATCGGAAGAGCGCCACAACGGCGGGCGCCGGCACGGGCGCCATTTTATTACAACACGTATATACTGGCTGCTTCCCTCGACTTTATCCCCTTAAATTGCGAACGTTCACGTGGCCATTTCGGTAAACCCTTACTTAGCGGATGTCTACTAAATATAACTACCTCTTTACACTTTAAGGATGAAATTTAGCAAGGAAGCAGTTCAAAGTTAGTAGATATCAAGAGTATGTTAAAAACATATCTTATATCTAAATTGAATTAAATCATGCTTGCGAAACTCCTTTAAATTAGAATTCTGTATATTAAGTCAATTGTTACATTTTTTATATTATATATATATATATATATATATATATATGTTAAATAATAAGCCAGGATCTGGTATAGTTTGGCATAATATGTATGAAAGTAGGAAAGCTTTTAAAAGTAAATTAACGTTACGGCCACGTAAGTAGTGTAAAATGGAAGCACGAACCTTCATTTGACGTTTCGTTTCGAACGTAAAAGTAAGGCCTGTGTTCGAAGTCTATTGAGTGACTTTCAGACTGACCAAGGCAAATTATACCCAGGTGGAAGGTTCACAGTGGGTGGCACAAATGAGCTTCCCAAAGGTACCCTCTCCCTCCAAAACCTGCATCTCGTTTCCGAAACCGCGTGTTTCAGATAGTCTTAAATATATCATTAATATTCTTGTTCGTATTAACATCATTATTAAAATGCAATAACCACACATCAACAGTCCGCTAGATTACAAAAGCGGCCATACCAATATTCACATATATATGAGTATAATATTAAGCTTATATTGTGCTTAAAATTAACATGAATGGTTAAAAAGGTCTTGAACTCTTCATAGCGTGTAATGATTAACCTCTAACGAGCTGACACACGTTAAATAACAGTTGTACATATAACATGCATATATACTGAAATATAAAATCGCACGCTTAACTATAAAGTGACTTAACTCAAAAAAAAAAAATATTGGGAGATCGCAAAAACGTTTTATTATTTACGATTTGTTTGGCATATAATTCGATTAAAATGGCTTTATAGTAACAAATTGTGTGTTTTAATAATAGTTAATGAAGTGACTGATGATATTGAACTGTTGTTCTTATGATGTATTATTATTTGTTTGTCTTTTTAAGTAAAATATTTTTTTAGTTAAAAAAACAAAAATGACTGTATCTCAGTGGTTGATGGAGATATTGAAATATTTCTTTGATTGGCTGATAGAGAACTTCGAAACGAAGCTGTCTGTATCATTAGCTCACTTTAGACATTAAACATAAACGATCAGTTATTCATTAAGCATGCGATCATTTTAAGACTCAAAACACGCGAGGCATAGTTGCGAAAATCAATTATTGAAACGTATTGCAAAGGACTGCATTATTAAATAAGCATTTCAATACAAGAAATGAATTGTGAGTGTATTTATGGTCTTGCAAGTGAGAAATTCCAATGTTAAGACTTGAGCAATGGGAATTGGCGAAGTTCCGCGGCAATGGCAGCTCGCCGGTGCGGAGGTTGTAAAATCTCCGTTATTCTTATTTACCGTGCGCATCTCGCTTTAGGCGCTTCGTGTTAGCTTATCTATACAAATAAATAAAATTGAAGTGTCCGTTTGTAACATGGAAATGGAATTATTGTAGTAGATCCCTGTTGAAAAATTCCCATAGAATCCAATTAAATGGGACAAAAGCAACTAAGTTAAGTATTGATTTCTATGCGGTTTTTGTCCCATTTAGTTGGATTCGCTCGTTCTATGTGGCAGTTCGCATTTTTTTATGGAAACGAAAAAGGTATCGTAGTCTTTGTCAACATTAATTAATCTTATACTAGCGGATAACTACTAGTAGTTAACCGCGAATTTGTCCGCGTAAAATTAGATGAAAATTTTTTAGCGACATGATA